>OY856414.1:281370500-281800500 GCA_963693085.1 Alisma plantago-aquatica | reverse complement strand
GTTATGCATAGATTAGTGATTCTTGAATAAGGTCACGGTAAAGAGCAAGCACCCCTTGATGAATATTGATGTTTTATTTGATCAATTGAAGGGTGCTATAACATTTTCAAAGATGGATCTGAGGTAAGGGTATCATCAATTGAGGATAAGGATAGACGACATACCTAAACTTTCAAAACTAGGTATTGTTATTAGGAGTTTGCGGTTATGTCATTTGGGCTAACCAACACACCTACCACTTTTATCAACTAAACGAATAGGATGCACATACAATATCTAGACTAGTTTAAAGTAATATTCACTCATGACATCTTGATCTACTCTAAATGGTAGGAGCAACATGAAAAATTTCTCTTTTTGGTGTTATATCTGCTAAGATGACATCAATAATATGAAAAGTTCAACAACCGTGAATTTTGGCTGCTAAATGTTTCTTTTATCGGTCATGGTCATATCTAACAAAGGGATTTGCATAGATCGTGAGAAGGTTGCGTCAATACTGATGTGGGAACAATATAAGATACTGACTAAGTTGTATAGTTTTCTTAGTTTTTCTAGACAATATACATGGTTTATCATGGACTTTAGTGCTATAGCCTTACCATAGACTAGACTAACTAAGAAAGATGTACCATTTGTGTGGAAGTAGGAATGTCAATGAAGTTTGTCATCTATAATTCCAATGGTATTTATAAGAAAATTATATATGATGCAAAATATAATGGTATTATGATACATAATATTAGACCTGAGCTCGGCAGCAGAAAGCATGATGGGTTCCATGAGTCTATTGTTGGAACACTTTGTTATCCTAACATGATGATAGTACCTGATATTGATGATATGAGAAATATTGTTCTTGAGGGAGCTCATACTTAAATGTGTGAAATGCTTTCTGACACATACAAATATGTACCATAGTCTCAAAGCTCTATATTCGCCAAGGTTGAAGTGGGATGTGGAAAGCAGTTTTGAGATATAGTAAGAGGGGTAAGTTGATGCCTAGGTTCATGGGGCTTTACCCTATCATTTCTTGTGTCATAAATGTGATGTACAAGTTGGAGCTACCATCTGAACTGATCAACATGCATAATGCATTTCAAATATCCATGCTTAGGAAGTTTCATCCAGGAACAAAGCACACTATCCATCTAATTAAGGTCTAACTTGATGATGATATATCTTATGTTGAGGCTCTAGTTTTGATCTGGGATAAGCGGGTATAGAATTTGAGAAAGAATGACATAATGCTATTGCATGTGTTATATCATCACCATGGTGTAGAATACGCTACATGTAATCTTGAGGAAGACATGAGTAATAAGCATCCTGTCTTATTTTCCTAGTATTTTGCGGGAAAATTCCCTATGAGGGGTTTATATTGTAAGAACATTGGCCTAGATTAACCAACTAATCATGTTTTCTTAGCCTAACAATGTTTTTGGATATTTTTACTTCATGCTTGTTGTATTTTAATTGGTTGGTTGATGTTTTATTTGTGAGGGCCCAAGTGCAAATACACCATGTTTGGAGGGCTATCTTGTAATTTGCATACAACATGTTCTCTCTCATGTTTGGACTTGGTTGGGTGAACTTAGTTCACCTAAACAAGTGTTCTTCCGTCTCCTCAATTGAGAATCAAAGGAAGTTCTTTGCATTTCCATCAGTTAAGGACTGGCATAAATGCCCCATCTTCTCATAAAGTGAGGACTGATAAGGGTGCTCCACCTTTCATTCAGTTGAGAACTGGTGGAAATGGTCCATGTCAGTGATCCTTTATACTTTCATTGGTTAGGGAATGATGGATCTAGATAGTGGGTGCTGACCCTTCATCAATTGGTGCAATGCCATTTATCGATGAAGAGACATACTAATGGAATGAAGGGTGCTTGGAAACTGGTGAGATCTCAATGTACATCCACTGATGAAACCCCTGTGTGCTTGGAATGATGAACTACTAATGGAGCTCGAACCCTATTGATAGGGAGTCATGGCTGACTTCTGATGCATATGTGAGATAAACAATGATGACTAGATATCTTTGACCAACTTGATCTCTCTTATCATAGGCTATACATATCCCCCTTACTTCTCCTCCCCCATCTCATTTATGTGAGTTGTCCTCAAAGAGTTGGATTATCAACAAATGTCGTTTGTGATGCCATTGGTTGATGTTAACTGATGAAAAGCATGCCTTCATTGATCTCCATCGAGGTTGTTTTTTTTTGGTTAAGTCAGGGGTCGCTTTTATTCATCCCACACCCCTGTTGTGGGCTAAATCACAGCAAAAAATTACATCTCCCGCACTTATAACTCGGGTAATATCCCATTATCCCACATCAAAATCACCCTCAATATGCAATTTAAAAGAAAAAACGAAGGACTCACTCTAATATCTCTCATCATCACCTCCAACAGCTGTTTTCTTTAGGACCACGTAGGGAGTACTTCTTTTTTCCATCAGTGCCATGCCCCTAATTCTCAGCGGCATATTAGAAATATCCTAAGAGACTAATAACTCATGCGTTCTGCTCCCCCACCTGCCTAATTCATGAGGTATCGAGTTGATAACCTTATGAACTAGCAAACCAGAAATCATGGAAGATGCAATCTCTTCTCTGAGCTCCCTGACAAAAGATGTTGTCCGCCACGGCTCTCTACCTCCATGCCAAAGTACCTCATATGTAAAGGAGTCGTCAACCTCAATGCTTGAGATGTTCAAAGCGTGGTCACCTACTAGCTTCAAACCAATGGCGCATGCTTGCATATACGCAAGGAAGTAGTCAGAGCTCTTGATCCAAGCTCAGAACACAAGACAGATATTTGCATTGTGATTATGGATGACACCAGCTGCCCATCTTCTATATGTACCGTTGGCGTCTTTGTCCCTCCCAATCGTGATGTTCAGTTTGAGATAATGTAGATCTAGCTTCTCCCATCGCAGCAATACAATTTCCTTCATATCTGTCCTTGGTTCCTTCATGCCCAACAATTTCATTCTGTCATATATTCCATTCTCCATAGCAATAGGAAACGCATACCTCTTCATGTGGTGGTTTAGGATTCTCAAGATATATTCCCATTCACGGTTGAGCGATATCATCTTACCATCATATTTAGCTCCACATCTAATGCGCCATATGCTATGTGGTATTAAGATTGCTAGATTACCTGCCAACCATTCAGCTATGCTCTTCTTTTTAGCCAACGCACACCTATCAAGAAGAGATCTCATATCAAAAGGTGCCTCCATATCAATCAGCTCGTCGAATTTCCTCCAAAAGAACTTGGCGGTCTGCCCCTGGAATAACAAATGACCCATATCTTCCTCCTGGGGTTCGAAACAGCAATAACATCTAGATGCAAGAGGGATACCACATCTGAGCCTAATGTTATCGTCTGTGGGATTGCTCCTCTAGCCGATTTCCATATGAACGTTGCCTCTTTTGGATACCCAGATTTCCATATCCTCCCAAGGCTGTCTGGACCTTCCTTTTCATCACGCATCATCATTCGCTTGGCTAAACTCATAGAAAATCTGCCACTCTTCTCAAGACTCCACACTAGCTTGTTTTCTTTGTTGGATATCCATATTTCTGCATCCCATATTAACTGTATACCTTCTTCATCCACGATCAGTCTAAGCGGATCCCAATCCCATCCATATCCTTCTATCCAAAAGTCTTTCACCAAGAACGGGTGTCTTCTGTCACTGGGTATGATCGCATGATCAGCAAGGCGTTTCTCGCACCACCATGAATCCCAGAAGGATATCTCCCCATTACCAACCACCCATCTACACAAAGGAAACATGCGAGGAAACATTTCCCACAATCTCTTCCATAAAGGTGAAGGTAGTAATCCTCTTCTCAATGTACCAGGATATAGATTGTCTCGTCCTCCTGCCATGTTTGAGTATTTGCTTCTGCAGAAAGATGCCCAAATAGAATCCTTTGTTAGAACCTCCCAGCATGCTTTTGTAACAAAGGCCTCATTGATCGACTGTAGCAAGGGAATCCCCAACCCACCCAAAGAGAAAGGCCTAGACACCCTGTGCCATCCAATCCACGCCTTCCTGTGATGATCCTCCCTGTCACTCCACAGGAATCTGGATAGTTTATCTTCAATCCGTGCTACTATCCCAGCAGGAATACCCACCGCCGCCGCCCTGTACACTGGTATGGATGCGAGAACATGTGCAATCAGCATCCTCCTCCCCGCAAAGGATAATAGTCTAGATTTCCACATAGCAATCTTTTCATGTATCTTGCTCATTAGGAACTCAAAGTCAGATAATCTCATCGACCCTTTCTTGATCGATATGCCCAGATATTTCAAAGATTTCGTAGCAGCACTCACTCCAAGGGACACATCCATATCATGAGCTAGCATCAGGTCCTTGCCTCCTACCACGCATGTAGATTTAGATTTGTTTATTCTCTGACCATTTGCTCTTTCGTATGCATCAAAGGTATTACTAACCACATCCAAAGATCCTTGGTCAGCTGTGAAAAAGACCACAATATCATCTGCATAGAGAAGAATGACCAGAGGCACTGCCTCCCCACGCACCTGGAATTTTGATATGGCCCCTTCTTCATATAACCTCAGGAATCTTCTACATAGCATTTCCTCAAACAGTATAAAAAGAAATGGATAAATCACACTTCCTTGCTTCAACCCTCTACTCATCTGAAAGAATCCGGCCGTTTCCTCACCTATGGTCACTGTTGCCCACGTATTTGCAAAGAAGCTAAGACATAACTTGATAACCTCCTCTGTAAGGTTGAAATTCTCCAAGACTTTCCCCAGTGTAGAACAAGTGACTCTATCGTATTCCCTCGACATATCATATTTTAAGATCACATTAGGAGCGTCTCTGCCTCTATTAATATCATGCATAAGTTCTTTAGCTAACCGGATGTGATGAGATATATCCGTGCCTTTCACAAAGGCTCCTTGGTTCTTGGAAATCAGGCGTGGCATAATTGGAGCGAATCTCTCACTGAGTATTCTTTCCAGGATGCGAAGAGCGACATTCTCAATGGATATTGGTCTGAAATCCTCCGGTATTCTTCTAGACTCATCATTCTTTGCAATAAGTAGAATTCTGCAGCAGAAGAGACCCCTGAAGCAATCCTGTCTGCTGAAGAAGCTTTTCGCCAAGTCCATGAAGTCATTTCTAATGATAGGCCATGCCGTTGTGAAGAAAGGGAGGGTGAACCCATCCGGTCCCGGGGCTGCTGTAGCGTCCATCTTTAACATCACCTCTTTGATCTCCTCTTCCTATGGAGTCGCTATGAGAGTGAAATTTTCATCAAGTGAGACCATCTCCGGGAATCGAATCTATGAAACCATCCATCTCATTTGCATCTGTATCTGTTACCTCATTGTAAAAATGTCTGTAATGATCAGCTGCCATCTCCGCCATTTGCTTAGGATCCGTAACCTGAGTGTCGTCTTGCAATAACACCCGATTGATCCTTCTTCTTTTCCTTCTCGCCTTAACAGTTGCATGATAAAACTTGGTGTTTCTCTCCCCATCTTGAAGCCAATCTATTCGAGCTTTCTCCTTCCATGTCTTCTCCTCTTGGTCCAGAAGATATTGTAGCTCACTTTCCGCCTCTCTCAAGTTAAGCTCATTAACAGCAGTCGGATTTTCATCAAAAGCCATTTGTGTTGTGAAGACCACGTCCTCTAAATCAAGAATGTGTTGTCTATTAGCATCAAAAGTGTCCTTGCTCCACCTACGAAGAGCCTCATGAACCTTTTTGAGCTTAAGGCAGAAAACCACATAAGGATCACCGCATATTGGATCATTCCAAGCTTGCTCGATAATATTCATGCAATCCTCATGCTCGAGCCAGGTCTTCATAAAAGAGAAGTGAGTCTTCTTTTTTTTCGTTGTCCAGGAACCGGGAATCATCATGACTGGGCAGTGGTCTGAAACCCTCGCTCTAGTAAGATGAATAGATCTAGTCGCAGGCCTCTTCATCATCCATGCTCCATTGACAAGAACTCTATCAATTCTCTAATCTCTACCACATTGTCGGTGTGAGAACCTGCTTGTTCACCCATGTATATTGAATGCCTTCAAAAGGTATTTCTTCCAGAGCTGCATCTGATATCAAAGAATTAAAATCCATCATGTCTTGAAACCCAGGTTGGTTTCCACCCCTTCTCTCCCTAGGGTGCCTCACCACATTAAAATCCCCTGCAATAGTCCATCCTTCATCCCCTATAATTTCAGCCATCATCAAAAGATCATTCCATAGCGTTCTTCTCTTTGTGCTGTCACAACTAGCATAGATTGTCGTAACAAATATTTTCAAGCCTTCATTAGTATCCATACTGACCGTCAAGTGCTGTCTATGTCTTTTGAAAATGCTAGGATTCAAAGCTTTATCAGCATAGAACCATATTTTCCCATCTACATCTTGATTATCGGCAGCCCAGTCAAGTTTAACAATATCCAACAACTCCACTGCTTGTTCAGCATGAAGAAATGGCTCAAATAAACATACCACTCCAGGTTTGTACCGGCTGCATAGTCTGCTCAGAACCCTCCTTGTAGGATTATTGGATGCCCCTCTAATATTCCAGAATAGTGACTTACAGTCCATAAAAATATTTTGCACGCTTGTCCCTCTCTAACCAGCCAAATAAGTGACTGTATCCTCCCTCATGCTCTGACCAGCACATATCAAACGTATCTCTGTCCCAATCGGATTGCCTTCCTCTTGAAAAATTCCTTCTATGAAGACGAGGTTCACCTGTACGTCTCCCCGATCTAGACTGACTTTTGCCTTCCCTTCTTCTGTATGCATTGTATCTCTCGTCCTCCATGAGAATGAAATCTTCAAGGCGCCTATTGGATAGGTATCTTCTACTTCCTTCTCTGTCTATCACCATCCTTCTTTGTTCTTGGGTTTTATGAATCTGTGTATTGTGATTCCCTCACTGTTGCGGTCTCACAGTAGATACTGATGGCCCCGGGTTTGCAAGCACCATAGCTGATGAATCTGGCCGTGCCTCTGGTAATCTAAGAGCCTCCAAAGGAATCCCAGAATCAACACCGACTTCAGTAAGTTGTGTAGTACCTGCACGCACCGGCCCCCTAGCCAGCATACGGAAATGAACATATGTTCTTCTTTGCCCGTACGTGAGCGATACGAACTGAGGGATGTCTTCATTAAAAGCCTCCACCAAAATAACAAGCCCAGACAGGTCATCTTTTTCCTTCTGCCAATCAGAAATATGCGCAAGATCTCCAAACTTAGATACTATCCTTTTCAGCATTTCATCATCCCGACAAGTAAGCGGTAGGTCAGCTATCCAGAACCAAAACTCCTCCTTACTTTGATTGTTGGCTAAATGGACATCTATAAATCCCTTTGTTTTGATTATGAAAAACATTTCATTCTTATTGATCTAACGAGCTACTTGAGTGTGCAGGAACAAGGCGGATGACAAAGTACTAGGGAAATCCATATGCTTCCATATTTATATTTTCATGCAATGTAATCGCCTTGTAAAAAGCTTGTACAAATATATAATGTACAAGTACTTAGAATGCATGTAAATCAAGCGTTAGATCTTCCCTAGATAAACACCACATTTAGATAAGTCATCCCCTTCAAATAGGATCACATTTGTACACTCATACATATAATTAGTGCCTAAATTGAAACATTGAAACAGGATCAAACTCGGTCGACCAACTCCTCGACCGAGACACTCTCGGTCGACAATCTTCTCGACCGAGAAAGATCCAAAGTAGCCGTTAGACACAACTGACAAAGTAGTTGGCAGTTGGAGATAGACGTTGCAAATCACTTGATCTAGAGAGCCTGTCGGTCGACAAAACTTCGACCGAGTAGGTATCTCGGTCGACCATTCCTCGACCGAGATGAACTCTGACAGCAACTGTAGAGTAAATTAATTAGTCATTGCTAAAGCAACAAACTTGTACCTAACGGCTAGTTAAGCACTTAGAAACCCCTAGAAGTTGTCTAGAACATCCTTAAGCATCCATAGGCCATTCCTATAAATAGGACATACCATAGGACTCTCATATACACCTTTTACACACTTGAGTACTCTTTGAGCAAGCAATTACATTTGCAATCTGTTGTGAGCAATTTGAGCATTGTAACAATTGGCTACTTTCATCCTTAGCTCAAAATTCGTGTCCTATAGGCTAGCATCTCCTACCCACTGCAATCACAAGTCCACACACTTGGTTAGGAGATCTATACGCTTGATCTAGGAAAATCAAGCCTTGGGCTACAAAGGATAAGTTGTAATTTCCTTTTTCCTTTCTTGTTCTCTATTACTGTTTGTACTCTCCTTGCTACTCCTAGGTTGGAGGCTGCGGATTGGAGAGGGTGGAGATCTTCTTGGTGAAGAAGGCGACCTTGAGCTACTTCAGAAGGCTGGTGCAACGGGAGGTTACTTCTAGAGAGGAAGGCTACTTCAAGGGGGAGCTTGGAGTTACTTCAAGAAGGCTACCTCAAGTTGGTGCACCTACTTCAAGTGAAGGCTGTTCAAGGGGTGTAAAGGAAAGTATTGTATTTTGTATAAATCCTTGAGAAGGTAATAAAATAAATACTTTCAAAATCCCGATTGGGTAAGCAACCAGGTAGTGGACTGACAACTTTAGTATTTGCTAAAGTTGGAACCACTCTAAACACTTGTCTCCTTCTTCTAATCTCAATTGTGGTAGTTTGAGTTAAATAATTGTTAAAATTATTTTAAAACTCTATTCACCCCCCTCTAGTGTTTTTCAATTGGTATCAGAGCAGGCTTCAAGGAACCCTAACCAGGTCTTGAAGAATGGAGGGTAATGGTGATTACAATCACAACAAAAGGTGCTGCTTGGACAAAACTACAACATGTTGCAATTGGTTCTTAGGAACAAGCCACACAACAACTAGATGCCCATGGAGATCAAAGAAGGAAGATGAGCACAAAGATTGTCTTATTGCTACAACTAGTGAAGAAGAAGAAGAGGTAAGTCTTTTTGATTTATCTAAAGAAGAACTAGTTGCTAGTCTTGAAGAAACACATATTAAATATGTTGAGTGCAAGAAGAAATTAAAGAAATCTATTAAAGCAAATGATGAATTACATGCTAAGCTTCTTGCTATGACTTCCAAAAATGAAGATCTTAAAAAGATCATTGAAGATCATGATAGTAAGATAAAATCTATAGAGGCAAATTGCAATCTACTTTCTTTAGAGAAGATCAATTTGCAAACTCAAGTGAACGATCTTCAAAAACAACCCATATTGTGCACCCATATAGATTATGACACTATTGTCAAAGAACGAAACTCATTGTCATCTAATCTAGACCAAGCAAAACTAGATATCAAGAAGAGAATGGATGAGATTGCCAAGTTACAACAAAAAGTTATTAGTTTAAATAATAATGGCATTCTTGATCAAATCTTAGATAATTCCTATCATCAAATTGGGAGAAGAGGACTAGGTTACAAGCCTAAAGGGAAATCCTATCAACAACCTAGTTGGAGAAAGTCACAAACCCATCAATCTATATATGTACCTAAAGGAACATCTTCACCCAAGGAAAACACATAACACAACCATAGAAAAAGATATCAGGTTGACTCGATATGTTGTCATTATTGTTTGCGGCTTGGTCACTATTTTTTTTCATGCCCTTACAAGAGAAAAGATGTCGAGTTAGTTTGGGTTCCAAAACCTCCAAACTAAATGAACAGAATCAAGTTGAGATATGACCAAGGACCTTAGTTGCATATTTCTATGTCTATCTCAACTCAACACAATGGGATAACAAATAAATTTAATTATCTAAATATTTAACTTGCATAATTATGTTTCACTTGGAAGAAATTAACAGTTCCAGAAATCTTATCGGTCGAAATATTGTCGACCGAGAGACCATCGGTCGAGAAATTGTCGACCGAGCATGTCACTGATCTCCAGTCTGCTACAAAATTGCTGAATTTTTTTAAAATTAATGAAATTGCTATCTATTTGTGATTGATGACTGGATATATTTTGAAAATCATCCCTGCAAATTTAAATGAGATTAATATTAGTTTATTCCCTAAATGATTTAAGTTTAAACTAAAATTATGCTTAGTTCAATGAAAAGAAAATTTCTATTTTCACATGATTTTTCCTAAAGTATTTTCTGGTCTATTCATATACAAATCATGTGATGGAATTATCATTATATGTTGTTATCATTACATCATGGATATGCTTTCACTATTTGGTACGCATAGATAATGATAATTGTATGCATGGATCCGTGATGATATATTCGGCAAGCAAAATGATTTATTAGTTATATGCTATTGCTTGCAACACTTAAGACAAAATCTCTAAATTAGTATCTTTGAAGACTTGAGATATTAATTGTGCCTTCATTTAAGAATCATATTAAGTAGTATGCTTCAACTTGTTACTTAATCAAATTTTATGCAGATATTATACTCGATATATTCAATTTGAAAATCTGCAAATTTGCCTCTTGGTTAAAATGAAATTTGACCAAGGGGCGCTATGGTCGTAGTCAAATTCGACCTAAAATAAGTTTGACACAATAACTAATTGAATATCATTTTATTGTGATTAAAAGCACAATTAATTTATGATCACAAAATTGTCCCAATATTGTCAATAATAAAACAAAATATTACTCCCTTAGAAAATATATATATGCTCTACAAATTTAGTCTATCATTTGCATTAAAAATTAGCTTAAAAAATTTGTACCCAGTAAGTCTGTCGGTCGACGAATTCTTCGACCGAAAACCTCTCGGTCAGCCCACCTCTCTCGACCGACAGAATCTAGACCGATCTAACATTGGACACACTTCCGATCGACAATTGTTCGACCGAGACAGTGTCGGTCGACAATTGCTCGACCGAGAATGAGCCGTTGGAATATGACCGTTACAATCCGACCGTTACCGTTGACGGCCGACCGTTGCAAGTCGACCGTTGGACGGCCGAGTGGCGCGTCTGGAATATGACCGTTGCGGACACTCGGTCGACAAATTGTCGACCGACCCGGTCACTGGATTGCTATAAAAGGGACCAAAAACGGGTCACTTCTTCACACTTTCATATTCTTGCTTCCATAGGTTCTCTCTAGTGCATTCTTGTGCAAATATTTAGCATCCTCATCCCCAAGACTTCCTTGCTTCTTCTCCACCTTCAAGCACCGCAATGGCCTCATCATCTGCTCGTGGGAAGAAGAAGGTCGCCGGCAGGAAAGGAAGGGAAGCTACTCCACCATTGACGATCATCAACGACATTGCCTTCGTCGACGGAGATGCTGGTGATCGCTATCTACAGCTCTCCTCCAAAGCTCCTCTCCCATGACGACCAGTTGAGGTTATGGACTTCTTCAACATCGTCAACTTGGAGGACCTTTTTGAGGTGCAAAAGTTGAAAGAATTCATCAACCCTTCTTTCCCTTCCTATTCCACCAAGGTAGTGAATGAATTCTATGCTAACCTCATTTCCCACTCTGAAAATGAAACCATCTTCTTCTATACTATGGTCAATGGGCATAGCTTTCAATTTACTGAAGAAGATATTCTTGACATGCTAAATATTGACCTAGATGAATATCAAGACACCCTTGACCTTACCACTGGAAACCCACTTAATCAATTTTCCCAAGATGACCATACAGTTAGTCTTAGTGACATCAAAAGAACCATTTTTCAATCAAATACAACCTGTCACGAAGATAGGGGCACATACTACGCTATCAATCTCAAACCTGCAGCTAGGATTGTAAACCTTATTGTTTCAACAAACATACATCCTAGAGCAAATAAGTCTGAAGTTCCTATTTTTCGCATGTGTCTAATCTATGCCATTATCCAACGTATTCCCACAAATTTTATCTGCATTATTCTTAAAAACATGCTTGAGTTTTCTGGCAATCCTCCATATGCTGATCTTGTATGCCAAATTACTCAACATTTTCTTAAGACACAAATTGAGGATATGGGTTATACATGGGAGCGTAGACCACAAAAAATAAGTAAGAATACTGTAGAAAAAATGGGAATTGATTTCGGTCATAAGAGGGCTAGGACGGAAGGAGAGACATCTACCCAAAATATACCACCACCACCTCCTCCTACCATCCTACCCTATGATCCCATCCAAAACACCCTAACCTATGTTGCTGGGTCACAATATCATCTTAGTAAACAACTAGATTATAACCATCATGCCATGACTTATCTAAACCAAAGAATGCAAACCCTTTCTCCAAACCAACCAGATGAATATCCTTATTCTTTAAATCTTGGCATGCTCAATCCATATAATCCTTCTTACAACTATTATCAAACTCCACCTCCATCATCTATGGATCTCACGCACACTCAGTTTTCATCCATGCAACTGCAAGATATTGCTGCTAACTTCCGATTTGATCGAGTTCCTACCTTCTTGGAAGCGTATGCATTAACCAAGACAGGTGCTCTGGATTGGCAAACTTTGGTTAGATATTATGGAGCTGAGTCGTTTCTTGGGAAAGACCCTGATATTGATGTAATTCTTAAGTCTTTCCAGTGAGATTTGGAGTTGTATTAGTTGTAATGACATCTTTTAATGATTGTAATAAATGGGTCATCTCTATATGATTTGATTATCTTTCCATGCTTGTAATACATTCTGTGTTTTTAATGAAATTGGTTATCTTCACTTGTTACAATGGATATTCTTCTAAAAGCATATGAGAAATATTCTAAATATGGATTATAAGACTATCATAGTAGATCATCCAAAATAAGGGGAGTAATAAATAAAAATAAATAAAAAAGAATGCAATCTTTAAAATTGTGACTAAATTGACTATCTATTGCAAAGAATTCAAACTTCTATTTGGGATATCTATCTAAGGGGGAGTATAGTATAAAATAATGGGGGAGAAATACTATAAATTATTCAACTTGGATATCTTTTTGAAATGACAAAGGGGGAGAAAAGAATATAAAATCAAAAATATAAATGAGTTTCATAACATCTTGGCCAGCACTTACTTGCAAAAATAAAAATGGCTACAAAAGGAAATCTTCAGGTATGAAACTCATATGTTTTATATTTCCTTTATTTATATTTTGGAAATGTTTGTCATCTTCAAAAAGGGGGAGATTGTTGGCTAAATGGACATCTATAAATCCCTTTGTTTTGTTTATGACAAACATTTCATTCTTATTGATCTAACGAGCTACTTGAGTGTGCAGGAACAAGGCGGATGACAAAGTACTAGGGAAATCCATATGCTTCCATATTTATATTTTCATGCAATGTAATCGCCTTGTAAAAAGCTTGTACAAATATATAATGTACAAGTACTTAGAATGCATGTAAATCAAGTGTTAGATCTTCCCTAGATAAACACCACATTTAGATAAGTCATCCCCTTCAAATAGGATCACATTTGCACACTCATACATATAATTAGTGCCTAAATTGAAACATTGAAACAGGATCAAACTCGGTCGACCAACTCCTCGACCGAGACACTCTCGGTCGACAATCTTCTCGACCGAGAAAGATCCAAAGTAGCCGTTAGACACAACTGACAAAGTAGTTGGAAGTTGGAGATAGACGTTGCAAATCACTTGATCCAGAGAGCCTGTCGGTCGACAAAACTTTGACCGAGTAGGTATCTCGATCGACCATTCCTCGACCGAGATGAACTCTGACAGCAACTGCAGAGTAAATTAATTAGCCGTTGCTAAAGCAACAAACTTGTACCTAACGGCTAGTTAAGCACTTAGAAACCCCTAGAAGTTGTCTAGAACGTCCTTAAGCATCCATAGGCCATTCCTATAAATAGGACAAGCCATAGGACTCTCATATACACCTTTTACACACTTGAGTACTCTTTGAGCAAGCAATTACATTTGCAATCTGTTGTGAGCAATTTGAGCATTGTAACAATTGGCTACTTTCATCCTTAGCTCAAAATTCATGTCCTATAGGCTAGCATGTCCTACCCACTGCAATCACAAGTCCACACACTTGGTTAGGAGATCTATACGCTTGATCTAGGCAAATCAAGCCTTGGGCTACAAAGGATAAGTTGTAATTTCCTTTTTCCTTTCTTGTTCTCTATTACTGTTTGTACTCTCCTTGCTACTCCTAGGTTGGAGGCTGTGGATTGGAGAGGGTGGAGATCTTCTTGGTGAAGAAGGCAACCTTGAGCTACTTCAGAAGGCTGGTGCAACGGGAGGTTACTTCTAGAGAGGAAGGCTACTTCAAGGGGGAGCTTGGAGTTACTTCAAGAAGGCTACCTCAAGTTGGTGCACCTACTTCAAGTGAAGGCTGTTCAAGGGGTGTAAAGGAAAGTATTGTATTTTGTATAAATCCTTGAGAAGGTAATAAAATAAATACTTTCAAAATTCCGGTTGGGTAAGCAACCGGGTAGTGGATTGACAACTTTAGTATTTGCTAAAGTTGGAACCACTCTAAACACTTGTCTCCTTCTTCTAATCTCAATTGTGGTAGTTTGAGTTAAATAATTGTTAAAATTATTTTAAAACTCTATTCACCCCCCCCCTCTAGTGTTTTTCATTGATGACTTTCCCCTTCAATCATATGCCTCAATTTCATTTGTCGACCACCTAAATTTTGGAGACCTTTCATCACCATCTCCTTGGCCTCCTTCTCGCACGAGAAGAAGGCTATGGCTTTCCTTTCTTCGAACCTGTATATATCTGCTGCACTGGGCCAGCTGTGGTGTAGGAAAGGACCGACCTCTTTCCAAGATACTCCATGCTGCCAAGAAATCTCTACTGCTGTCTCTAAGGTAGAAATCTTTCTCTTCCTCATCTCATCATCCAGTCCAACATCGACCGAGATCCTCTTCGAAACATGTTGAGGGGCACCCCTCGCCGGAATCCCCGTGGGCAACGGTGGGAAGACAGTCCTAGACTGGATATCTGGTGGTGGCCTTGTTTGCATGGCCCGTTGATTGCACCTCGCGGCAAGGTGACCAGGTCTTCTGCACCTATAACAAACTTTGCTCCTTCTACACTGCGATTGCCAGTGTCCACGTTCCATACAGCGGAAGCATGTGTCATGTGGGATATTATACAGCGGCATCTTTCTTTTTGCGTTCTCCGGTCCCGACCTAGGGGTAGGACCCGGATTTTCGGCCACTTCAGTAGGCTTCTCCACCGCCGTCTGCGACGTGTTATCTACCTCCCCCAGAGATGACCTTGGTCTCGCCTGCTGATCCGGAGAAGGTATTGGATTGCTCGCATGTTTCTCAGTTGCCCTAGCTGACGTCTGGTCCTCCGCCCTCGTTGGATCATGCACGTCCGGTCCTCCGTTATTCTGCCCTACCTCCGTCAAAACCCTAGGCGACTGCATGTTGGTATGATCCTCCTCGTCGGTATTGCCCAGCACAACCCTAACGTCGGGTAGGACTTCCTCTGTCGGGACGGCAGTCGCTAGCAAGTTGTTCCTCCTCTCTGCAACCGCCTGTTGCGCGTGCGCTCCCCTCAAGCTTTGCCTGGTCACCCTACGCAGCAGCGGTGATGACAGCATCTTCCTCCCGGGCTTAGAGACGGACAAGGGGTGGTCCCCGGTAGGAGGGATGCCTGGCCGGGGTAAGTTGGCGGCGGCGCGCCGCCGAGGGCCTCCGATCGCCTAGGGATCTACCCGATCGCCCAACTGATCGCCTAGCCAGTAAAACCTTGGAGCACTCTCTGGGAATATGATCTAACACATGATCATCTCCATCGAGGTTGTTGTTTGCTTCTCTTTCTTCACATGTTATTCTTAGTGCCAATCCTTGTGTCCTTTGAAATTAGACCCATGTAAGTGGAGTTTACATGCTTCATGATCTTGGTGATCTATAATATTGTTCCTCGATGAGCCATTTTCTTGATGGGTTTTCTTTAGGGTTTCTAGTACAATAGTCTTACACCCTATTTCCCTTCTCTTTTTTTTTGGAAATAGGTAAATATGTATTGCCAAAAACTTTGCTACAACTTTACATGGAAGCCTATGTGGCTATGCATCATATGAATAGGTTACTACAAAATCCTGTTGTATCAGTTAGAATTACTCTAAAAACAGAAAGCTATGGGTTATAACTACAAAACCCCCAAATTTTTCTTGCATTACAACTCAAATGCGAATTAAGTTGTTTTCTGGTTGTAATAACGGATCTGAAGTCCCTACTGATATCATCCATCAGCTGCAGGTAATGTTTGGGTGTAACACCATGCTTTCTGCCATTTCTTTCTTTCCAAATCGCATATATAATGCAACCCAATGATGTACCACACAACGACAACAACCATGGGTCTGCATACTTATTTTGGCACCATTGGAATATATCCATTAGATTGCATGGTAGGTCTGCGCCCTAGCCATTCCTAAGACATGTGATCCTCCATAGCGGGATTGTGTATCTACATCTGAAGAAAAGATTCTCCACTGACTCATTCTCATTCAGACATAGAGCACAGTCCCTATCCACCTGCAAACCCCAGCTATAAAGCCTATCATTGGTAGGAATGTGATTCTTGATCACTATGAAGATCAACGTGCTCCATTTAGGATAGTAGAATTTGCCCCACACAACTTTCCACCAGTTGACATCTGGTCTTTTTATCCAGTTGATCTGAGTTGTTGGGTCTAGCAAGACACTAACACCTTGATTATCAACTTGAAACCTATTGGCAATGCTATCATGAGACCTGCACATCCCCCTCCAGACACGCGAGAGGTTGTTGTTAGTTTCCATTCTAATGTGGTTGTTGTACCTTGCTCGCATCCAGCTAACCCATGTGGAGTTTGGTTCAGTAACAAACTTTTGTATCCTTTGCAATCTTCTCTCTTCCATGATCTCTTTAGGGTCCACCAGTTTCATCCCGCCTTCTTTGAATGACATAGCAATGTCACTCCAAGCGATACTATGTGATTTACCACCCCATAGAAAAGAATCAGTTAAGGATCTCATTTTGTCCAGACAAGGCCTTGAGATTTCACTAAGACCAATCCAGAATCTGATGGTGCTTTGAAGAACTGATCTGATTAGGACAAGACGACCAACAAAGGATATATGCAATCTGCTCCAACTGTCAACCTTCTCCCTAAATTTATCAATGCACAATCTGTAATCATTGCTATAGCCTTTCCCGCTAGCCAGGGGGCCCCAAGTACCTAGTGGGCATTCTCCCAGTCTCAACTCCAAACACAGCTTTAAGTCTTCCACTTTTGTGATTACATGACTTAGAGTTATAGATCCTCAATTTTATTTCACTGATGTAGAGCCTAGTAAGCTTGCCAAAACAAATCAACACCTTTTTGTATTCTTGTAGCCTCTTAGCATGGCCAATGGAGAAAATCAAGACGTCATTGGCAAATATTAAGTGAGTCATGACCTCTGTATTCTTGACCTTGAATACTCTTATCTTCTTCTCAGTATCATCCTTTTGAATGGCAAAGGATAGCCCCTCCATCACCACCGTGAAGATCAATGGTGATAAGGGATCACCTTGGCAGATGTCGTTTGATGCAGTGAACAACCCAACAGGGGTTCCATTAACCAGTATGGAAAATGAAGTAGTTTGCACACACTGTTGGATCAGAGTAATCCAATTATCATGAAACCCCAAACTGTGCATGATCTTCCAAATAGCCTCCCATCTGACAAAGTCATGGGCTTTTGTTATATCTAGTTTGATACATGACTTAGTAGTGGCTTTGTTAATATTGAATTCATTGAGAAATTCAGTAGCAAGGAGACAATAGTCTGCAATATTCCTACCTTGGATAAATGCATTTTTTTCCTTGGAAATAATGTCAGGTAAAATGAACTTGAGTCTACCCGCTATTATCTTAGAAACAATCTTATAAAGCACAGAGCAACACGCTATGGGTCTATAATCTTTCATTGTGTTAGGGTTCTTCACCTTGGGGATCAACTTGATGAAGGAATGATTCACCTCCCTCACCATGTTTCCACCTTTTAGGAACCAAATAACAGCCTTACTGAGATCCTTCTTTATCAGCTCCCACTTGCATTGGTAGAACTTACTGTTGAATCCATCCAACCTCAGAGCCTTGGATGGGTGTATGGAGAAGGTGGCTTTATTTATCTCCTCTTCATCTGTGTCTTTAAGCAGAAGTTGATTCATTTGATCAGTCACCCTTCTCTCAGGGAGAATGTGATCCCTCCTGCACATAGAAGACAAAGCTTGATTGTAAAGTCCAGTGAAGAACTCAACAATCGTATTAGAAACCTCCTTCCTCCCTCTTTCAATTACGCCATTACTGTCAGTGATGTCATGAATTGCCTCTCTCATTTATTTTCTTTTGACAGCCGATTGATAGGTTCTAGTATTTCTGTCACCTTCATTTATCCACTTCATCCTGCTGATCTGCCACACATGGACTTCTTGGGCTTTTTCAAGCAGCACCAACCTTTCCTCAGCCTTCACTTCCTCCACGATGAAGTCATTGTTCAATGGATCATCCCTCTCCTTTTGAGCAGCCTTAGAGTAGACCTCCTTAGCTTCTATCAACAGATTTGGGTGTTTAATAGCCTCTCTCACCCACTTCTTCAGTTCTAGTTTGGTATTCTTTAGTTTCTTTTGGAATACATATAGAGGGTTCCCTACAACTTCAATGTTCCATCCTCTCTCAACTACTTCGTTAAACCCAGGACATTCACACCAGTAGTTTAGGAATCTGAATGACCTCTTGAGGAATTCAGCCTCCTTCAAATTGATTCTCATGCTAGCATGGTCACTGAACGGGTGGCTCTCCAGCTTGACCACCTATTGTGGGAAGGATTCTAGCCATTTGTCATTAACTAAAACCCTATCAAGATGTGCTGTAATTCTATTTCTCTTTTGTTTGTTTGTCCAAGTGATTTTACCACCTATCATCTTTACCTCGTGGATGGTTGCACTGTCCACTGTGTCATTGAACTTCTACATGATCCTCTCCAGTACCCTTCTGCCTCCCACTTTCTCAGAGTTTCTTCTAACACATTTGAAGTTGCCCAGAACTATCCACGGGACTTCATTCTGTGTAGTTTCGGTGATGGTTTCCCACATGGAGCTTCTATCCACTTCAACATTATCACTATAAATGCCAGTGGAAATACAGTTGAAGCCATCTCTGCCAAAGTAGCTCACAATCATTGTTTGATCAGTGACATTAATGACTTCAATAGTCCAAGAGGCTGGGTCCGAACCCAGTACAATCTGCCCCCATTAACTGTGTCAAGGTTGTTGAGGAATTGCCAACTAGTAGGGAACATGTTATTAATGCTATCTCTTCTTTCTCTCTTAACTTTGGTTTTGAAATAGAAACACAAGTCACCTTTAGTTTCTATTAAAATACTCTTCAACTTCCTCTGTGAGTAGGGTCGAGCAACCCCTCTCACACTCCATCCTAAGATGGACATTAAATCTTGGTTTTTTCCCCTCCCCCTCCACTGGGTTCAGGTCCTCTCTTCTTCTCTATCCTCTTAGGTTGCTTGGAACTTCTCGTCTGTTGGGATTCCTACTACGGTGTCCACCTTCCTCCTCCATTTCTTTGTCTCCAATTTTGTTATGAATTTCAAAGGCATTCTCGGTGTCCTGCCTCTTATCGCTTCTTTCAGTCATTACCACCGTAACCTGTACTGTAGGTGTTTGTGGAATGACCTCTGTCTCTTACTAGTTGTCACTAGATGCGTCCTTCTCACCCCGGATCTCTCCTTCTTCATATATTGTCTGGTCGACAACCACCACCTCAGTTGGCTTTGGGGATCTATATTCTTTGTTGGAATTTCTCTTATTGCTACGTTTGGGGGGTAGAGTGGGTGGCACGATAGGGGGAGAAAGTGTGATGGTCATGTCACGAACACCAGGGCATTGCCCATCACAGTGGCCAAATACCTTGCACTTGCTGCAACGGTCAGGTAGTGCCTCATACTTGACATTGACCTCCCACTCTTCCCCATCTGACAGCTCCACCATCACCACAGGAGGTGGTTCATCTTCAGCAGACAAGTCACACAAGCTCTAGCACAACCAAGCAAGGAACCGTCGGCACGTCTATCGATGGCTCTCAGCTCCCCAATAACATTGGCTATGATTGATATCGCTCGTGTGAACTAGTTCTTGCCTACATCCAACAAGGAGATCCACACTAGAGCTATCTTCAAAGCAGTATGCCTGATGTCCACTTTTGGGGTCCAACGCCTAACCAGTACCAGCTGATCACCAAAGAACCACAGACCTCCTTGCATCGCCACGTTCAGGTCTTTGGCATTGGCGAATCTGGCTAGCAGCAACCCATTGATAAGAGTGTAGGCCTCAAGTTCTCCCTTGGGTCTCCATGACTGGACCATCCACCATTTCAACTGGGTTATGTTGATGTCCTTTCCCAACACTTGGACGATCATCGAAAACCTATGGTAGTTGTCCATTTCTTCAAGCACTGGCTTATCGAACCTTGTCCATGGACTCCTATCTCCCTCCTTGAAGAAGCCCTTCCTAGGATCGGAGCCCACACTGCTCGGAACCTCAGTGGGGGTCTATCTTGGGTCATCACCCATTCTCTAGCTAGGTTGACATCCACTCCATAAGGCTTGCCATCGAGACGGAGCCGACTTACTCCCAACAACATCGGTGGAGGTGGTGTGGATTTGGGATTGGGATTGGGGGTTCGGGTGGACTAGCTTGAGGGTGGGACCGGGTTGGGGATGTGGGAAGAGCTGGTGGTGGCCGCCACAGTCATCTGGGTCGCACCTCTGCCCCCGCCTCCCATTGTCATCGGTACATAAATTCCTACCTCTATTTCCCCTCTTCATTGCTCTAGGTTTCTCTTAGATTGTTGATCTACTGCCAAGTGGAGCTTTTGGTGGAGAAATCTCATAAATTGAAAGGGATCATATCTTGCTTGATGTGGGATTGTCTTGGAACTTGAAGCCTAAAGTTCAAGGTTTTCTCAACATCCTCTTTGAGTGGACTTGTTTCCACTATGTTTTAGGCAAGTGATATAACTTATGATGAATTTAGTAATTATCTCATACATGGAAATCATTATTTTTTAGGTATCTCCCTCAAAATGCTAAAAAGGAAAAATCTTGTACCACTATATATAGAGAAAACATACTTGCATTTTATGTTTGAACTTCACAAATAGTTTCTTGATGATAGAACTATGATAAGTTTAGCATGTATTTGCATAAATTCAGTGCATGTTGAAAGAAAGAACTTAAAGGTAGTACTTTTATAGTTGATGATGCCCTATGAGTATATGGGATGCAAAATATATGCCATCCTTGTTGTTAGAGCTTCACAAAGAATTAAGACATTTTTTCTAGTTATTACTATTGTAATGTATGCCCATAGAGCCAATCAGATGATGATTGACATGGCATAATTACCTAAAAGGATTTCATTCATAATACATACATAAAGGCAAGCTTTCAATTCATCTGTTTCACACAGTTATGAGATAATGAGGATACAAAGTGAATGTCTAGAGAATTATATTACTCAATGATGTATGTCGTCAATTTCCTATCCTTGTGATGAGATCATTCAGATGTTAAGATTACATATATATATTTTAATTATGTCCATGATTGGTTGTTATTGTGGATGGTTGATAGACAACAATAACACATAAGATCAGAGTGTGAGTTGGTTGATGACTAAATCTCATTAGTCATGATATGTAAATATCAAACCAAGCACACAGATACATGTTAGAGAACAGTGTATCAGACAGACCCACCTTCAGAGTGACACATGGTTTTGTGGTCATAGTCATCTCTCATAGTGAAGGCGATGATTGTGATTCCTATACCTAAAATTATTACACTCATCACATGCTGCTGGGTATGCTTTGACATTATCAAACATAGTCTTGAAACATGTGTTGTTATAACAGTGATGATTGGGTGACTTTGACACATGGGGATAGACTGTGAGTGATAGATATGGGATTTGTCCCTCCCACGAGAGTACGATATCCTGGCCAGTTGATTAGCGAGACTGAGAAATGCATGCACATGCACATGTGAATCAATACATGATATTGAGGTCAAATTATCTCAGATAGTCTACTCTTGGTTACAGAAATATGGATTGAACATTGGGAGGATGGACAACCATGCCTTGAGTTCATCTTGGATATCATAGACAAAGGAATTATACAATCACTGCAACATCTTACAAAGATTGTAGGTTGAAGTTGTTCTCCAGCATTCCATTTCACTTGGATAGCACTGATGTGTGACTAGGCACCACTCTTTTCTTGTGATGACATAATATAGTTATGGACATTCACTAACAATGTGATATGGGACCTATAGGGTCACACACATAGGAACTCATCGAGAAGAGGAGTTTGATCTTGAATGACAATTGGATTGAATACTAAAGTGTTTAGGTATTCAATTCATGCAACTGATTACTTAAATGACTAACCAAGTCTGCCAAATGACCATCTTACTGAGTGATATGACCGTTTGCATAGCCAGACGTGCATCTCATGTAGTTGAGATAGTTGTTTGGGGGTCATCTTAATTGGAGATCAAATTGGCTAAGTTCTGCCCTTGAACTGACTAGTTCAATATGATTGAACTGACCAACTAATCTCAACTCACCAGACGACCGCCTGGGTGAGTGAGACGAGCATCTCACTGGTGTGAGATAGCTCCGTTGTGATAAACAAAAGTTATGAAGTTTTCCTAATCTCGTTTCAATTGCACATACTTGGGGTGCAAGTAAATTAATGTATGACATTAATTAGGAAACAATTTGCCAATTCATATCTGACTGGGAAAGCATGAAACGACTGTCTTGACAATCTCACATCATAGATGACCGTCTTACTTAGCGAAATGACCGTTTCGCATGCGAGATGACCGTCTTAGCTTATGAGAAGACCGTTTTGGTTGATGTAAGTTGTGAAACTTCCAGAATTTTTGTGAAAATTCAAAACCTTCCGTTCATTTCCATTATCACTTTAGTCCTGCATTGGTCGGGTACTGGGAACCTCAACCCTAACACCTCCTATATATAGAGGGGGTATTGGGGGCTTCCTATAGTACAACATAGACAACTGAGAATTAGTTCCTCTAACAACTGTTATCCTCTCTATTTTTGGTAACCAAGAGAGCTCGGGCAAGTCTTACCTGAAAAGGAGGGATAGCCAATGGGAGAGAACAACTGAGAAGTTGTTGTTGTGGGAGAGTGGGTTGGTGACTGGTACACCGACGGGGAGGAGAACTCCTTCATGTCTGTTCTTGGTGAATGACATGAGTTCTAGTTGGTCTGTATGGACTACTCTAGAGGAAGGAGTCCTTTAGTTGCTGCTCGGAGAGCAAATGCAACCTTCAGTCTGTGGCCAGACCACCAGAGTCATTGTAGAGGTTGTCTAGACAACTAACTATTTGTGGTGGAGACTAGGAGTTGCATAGCCACCGTCCATGAGTAACTTATCAGTAGTTGCAAAGAAGTGAGTTTTTTTGCTGGACTTGCTCTAGGACCAAGTATAACTCACTAAAACCATCTTTCCTATTTCATAGTAGTTGAAGCAATCTTACTGTATTGGGGGATACAAATAGATTTTTTTAATTTCCTCTGCTATACTCTGTGCTCGTATTTTCCCGAAAGTGGTATCAGAGCCACGTCAATTACTATGTTTTAGAATAATCGATACGATCAGATTTTTGGTTTTATCATTTTTAGGTGGTGGCCCCAACACGAGGTTAGCTACCTTCTACCACCTCCTAGCTCCCCATTTCACCCCTTAGCCATTCCACTCCATTTCCACCTCCATTCCACTCCATTTCACCATTCCCACCACTAAAACCCTAGTTTCCTCTCATTTCCACCCATTTCCACCATCATGTCATGCCCCTACACCTTGGAGAAGAGAAGAGGATACCCTGCAGCAGTTGGAGTGGGGGAATTCTTCATATACACCAAGCTCCATGGCTTCTTCTACCTCTTTCTCCCTTCTTTTTGTATTTTGCATTGTTATGAGTAGCTAGGCCCCTTGGGTGGGCTGTTTGGGGTGTAAAATATTACTTTGATACCATGTTGGGGGGAAATGATATGTAAACTTTGTAATTCCATTTGCTAATGATTATGTTCTATTTCCATCTCACTCTTCATAAATTGCTTGTTGGTTTGTGCTTGAAATCACCTAGGAATTTAGGGAAACTGATTATATGTGTGGATTTTGGGATTGGCTCCTAGATCCAATTCTTAGATCCCTAGCTAGCTAACCATTCTCCTACATCCTAATCAATATTCCTGACCCTAGATGAGATATCTAAGTAGCTAGTTTAGATGAAATTAGTATGTTTAGCATGGATCTTTCTCAAGGTTATAATGTGGGTGATGGGAGGCCTAAAAACTCACTTCCACCCCCTTTACTAATCTCAGTCCCTAATCATCCTAACATCATCTAACCTATAAACCTAGGCTTGTTTAGACTCTAATTGAATTACACCTAAGACCTAACCCAATTGAACCTCGTAAGGATAGTGGGGAGTGTTAGGGACTAGTTCCCCTATACACAACCTAGCATATCCATGGCCAGTTAGTATCCTATGATAATTCATTAGATTCTAACTTGTTGTTTGGTCTGATAATCTAAATGGAATTATAATGTTCATATGTCACCCCCCCCAACTTAATTGACAAGTGCATCCTCTAAACGGCCCACATCTCCCTTAATTGCTTTAAGACCCTAGTTTCCATCTTGCTTAGCTAGTGTTATCTTAATTAGATCTTTTCTTGCTTACATAGCTTCTTGCCCTGTTCTTGCTTTGTTCTTGCTAGCTTAGGTCTTTAATTGCTCTTTTGCCTTGTCTTGCTTGCTTTAGTGTAGATTGTTCTCAAATTTCCTTTTCATATCTAGCCTAGTCTTTTCCTGCTTAATTAGTCTTAATCTTGTCCAGGGTTAACTTAGATCTCATTCTCACCTTTAATTGCTTTCTTGCTCACTTTAGTTTAATCAAATAAACCAATCAACCCTTAACCCTAGACTCAACAATAGGAACCTAGTAAAACAAACCTAGTGCTAGTACCCCCTTTTCTCCATGTGGATCGACCATGTACTTACCTCCCTCATATACTATGACACGGCCCAGTGTACTTGCGGGTGTAGTGTTTTAGTTTGTGTGAGTGTATTGAGTGTAGGTCATTAAAATTCAAAAGTGAATCCACCGGTGTGCTTTCGTCTGCAGAGTTGTATCCATTCAAATCTCAATTTATTAGTGTGCAACGCCATTGGCGGGAGCGCACCAGCCGATACCCTATCTTAGTGTGGTGACTGGTACCCTAACCCAAACTAATACCCTATGTGATGATAGTGATGTATCTTGTTGATGCTAGGGCTACGTGGTGCAATGGGATACTCTATGGTGATGGTTGAGGCATACCATGTTGATGTTGGTGTCACTTAGTGACGGTGTGGTATCCTATGGAATAGTGGTATACATGATGTGAGGGTTATGTTTCTATAATCATAACATGTTTTATAATAATAACAAGAAATGTGTTTTTATGTCTCATAGCACATCTCATAATGATGAGGAAAGTGATAACCTAAGGGTGGTTGGTGATCCAGCCTTGTAAACCCTAACTGGGAGAAGTGAAACCCTAATTGCTATGATGTAAAGTGTATGATGTGAATGTATGGCATGAGTTTTATGAGATGATGATGCATCTCCTTCTTGTAATATTTTCTAACCATACAGGTGATAGTGATTTATGTACATAGTCATGTATGAGCTATGGTGGTTATGATGTGATGGACATGTGGTCCTTTTGATGGACATGTGGACCTTGTGATCAAAATGTGGTCTTGTGATGGACATTTGGTCCTTGTGATGGATACATGGTGAATAATAAGCATAAAGAGACATGATGTGATGAGATCACACTAAATGTGAATCAATATGTTATGGTGATGAGTCATGCCATGTTTATGTATATCTTATTTAGAGACTATACATTGTAACTTGATTGATGTTTAACAATGTTACATTGATCTAATTAATCAAGTGAAATCTAATAGTGTAGTTTTCATGTGCTATAGATCTATTCTAGTGTCAGCTATATATGGATGGTGAAACGAGTTTAACTCGGAGTGCATATTTTTGAATATGTAGGTTACAAGTCGAGTAATTCCTTATATCCTTAAATACATGATGTGTGAGATGGCCATGCGTGAGATGATCTCGTTGTTATATGGATGGCCATGTGTGAGCCACTCCTTTTGTTAGAATGGCCATGTGTGAGCCTGTTCTTCTAGTATCGTACCTATACCAAGGTGGGCTAGTTATGATTATATATGTGGATGGCCATGCGTGAGCCAATCCCTGATCTTGGCTATATGTCATTTTTGTAGTTGACTGATATGTCTCTATGGTGTTTTCTCTTGAGCTGACTAAGAGGTGTGGTGAGGTTGTGGATTCCATATCTTCCATTAGACCTTGTATGGCACATATTTCGATTATATATACATATAGTGGTCGGTAGGATTTGGATGGTATGATTCAAATCCTCAGGGCATAATGAATACGTAATAATCATCTGTGTAGTATAATTTTATAGGATAAAATACAAAAACATTGGTTGAGACCTTTGTTGATCATTATACAATGTTGTTGATAGAAAATATGCATGTTCTTCATATTCCTTTTAAGTTATTAAGATGTTACATAATGCAACAGTAATTGCCCTTCCTATTAATAATCATTACCTGATTCATCTTAGCCATGTTTATATTGATGCTCAGTTTATCTTATCTGTGATAATAATAGAGTTGGCAGAGAGTTATATCTCTCATTGGGACTGTGTGTCACCCGGTTGGTTAAACCCCTTTTTAGGTGGATGAGCATAGAGGGGTAGAGATCATGTAGAGGAGGTTGAACGACAGGTAGAGGAGCAGTAGCTGATAAGGTTGGAAGTGTTACTGGATGTCTTTTGTTGATAGAGTCCTAGTCGGTTATTTGGGAGCATTTTGTAGATGTTTTTCGAACATGTTTTCATATGTGTCCTTTATATATCAGATATGGTGGAATCTTGTATATATGTTCTGGAACAGTGCTTTCGTTATAGGTTGACAACATGCTTTGTGAATGCTTTGAGGCATGAAAGGACACATGTGTAAAGGTTCTTGCTATATGGTTGCTTTATGAAAAAGGTTTTAATTTTTAGTGTTTTATACTAATAAGTTCGTTAATCTCTCTTCTGTGGTTATGTTTTGAGTAATCTCATCTTCGTCGTGGAGTTTGACGCCACAGATCTACTAAGATCATGAAAACCTAAGTTGGAAATCCCTAATTTTGTAAGGATGTTTCACCCTAAGTAAAATGATATATGATCTAGTATGTAGCTTGACGATGAATATTAAGTAAGTATTGGAGATCTCAAAATCAATCATTGAGATATATGAAACTTAGATTAGGTGAAACATCCACCCTTGATGAATATGATTAGATGAACTAAGTCTTGTGATGTTAATCTAGTCACACTTTCTTATAATGTCAAGATCTCTTTGATGGACTATTTTCAAAGATCTAATCATGTTGTATAATGCTAGTTAACTCGTATCAATGTACGCTTTATCCTCCTATTGGCCAGACTATTAGTATTGAAATTGCTTGTATGAATGATTATAAGATGCTTGACTTATATTCTTATTTGAGCTACATGTTCCCTACGACTACTATGTTTTTGTATTAATTACATATGTTGATCAATTTTGAAAACATAATGATAGATGTCCATTATACAACCTTGTGCACCTTCCTATAATCTCGGGATAAGGGAACAAGGTTGGGTGTCCTACTTGAGTTGTCATGACAGGGCAGACCATGTTGATACAAGGGTTAACTCTTGACGTTTAGTCTTGTAGTCCCTCATGTTGAAATAGGGTAGCTAATATTGAGCACCCTCATGGACCCTATCACGCCCTGATCCCACGAATTACCACCAATCATAAGATTAGGGCATGAAAAGAGGATTCAACTTAATGCCAATACACCCTTAACCTTTTCTTTTCTTAATCACTTAAAATTAACCTAAAGGTAAATCTTATAACTTGAATTAAACTGAAACCTTACTAAACTGCGGAAGCAACTACTAATTACATTACTAGATAGGTAAAGTAGATTTACACCTCTTATTACATTTTTCATGCGGAATATAAAGCACAACAGATAACTGAAATCTAAACTACATATTACATTATATTATCTCACTACAACACCTCATGCCCAAGGACCGAGGGGAAAGGACTAAGAGACCTCTATCTAATTATGAACTACCTTCTAAGAACTTGGGTGATACGATCCTTCAGCTTCCTCGTGCTGATGCTGACCTGAAAAATGTTTCAATAGGTTGGTGAGCTACTGGCTCAGTGAATAGAATTTTACCCAACCATCACAGATAACTCATTTATGTTTATTAATTGGAATAATATACAAGAAATACTACACTGAGAAGATCTAAAACAATATAGTTTAAATATAAGGAAATATCAATATTTCATTAAAATAACAACTACTGCAAGCTATAGTTACCATTAAATAACATGGATTATCAACATTTCATTAAAAGAACAACTGATATGAATCTAAACTCAAATCTTTCTTAACTCTTTAACTTATAAGAAACTTTGTGAACCTATATGAACATATTTTATCTTATGCCCTGATCATATGCAGTGTAATCTACATATGAAGACTCGTAGAAAACTACGATCCCACCGTACAAGACTTAGCCGACACCCCAGGATAGCTAAGTCTGACTATTGTCCTGGTCTGCAATAGGAAAACTAGCTCTCTGCACTCCTATGGTGTCATAAACTGAAATCCTCCTCTAACATGAGCACACAAGCGGAGGGTTTGAGACGCTCTATGGGCCTCAACTTGGTACGCTTTGTGGGTACCTCTGGGTTACCACCGGGACTTCCAGTTCATGTTGGGTAACCTATCTTCTCTTAGGAGACTTCCTCAAGGGCTTTGTCTCCCCGCACGTTCTATGGGTGCGTTCCAACCCCTGTATACTGGACGCACCTCCAGGGTAGGTCGTTTCATCCCCAAGGTGCAGACCTCTCATAGGGATTCTACGGTGTCAGGTCCCTTAATCTATTATTCTATTATCCTAGAAAAGATCTTAATACATTGTATCTCTCTCTTACTTATTCTTGGCTTTGGTATTTCTATGGTACTAAGTCTGGTTATCTGGAACTTATAAATACAAGATGTATATCATTTCTAACTTGGCAGTGCAATATGCTCAAACATTGTAATTTACTGAGAAATCAACATATTATACTAGCAGGCAGATTTAAATAAATAGAATACTTGTCAACTTGGCACTTATACACTAAAATCATGCAATTGGACCTCTTAATGCACCAATAGAGTAAAATACTCGACATATGAGAAATCGTCGGTAGCATCTGTAAATTATCTGAAATTCCTCGAAAATTTTGCACGTTAACCCTAGTCCTAGTTTGTGCATCACATAACTCAGTTAAGAATTAATTACTTATTATGACATGAATTATTAATAATAATTGAGGAATTCTAATGATATTTCTGAGAAGCGTGCCAACTCATGTAAAAATTAAATCACTCACATTAAACATAGCAGAGAGCGTGCAACTAGAGTTTTCATTGAATATTTTCATGTGATCGTCATTTTTTTAAAATCTTGCATCAAATTAATTGCTAAAATTTCACAGCCTGGGTTTATACCCAAATCGTACAGTTATTAGTCGTGTTCTACTGATTTCAGCTTTTAAAGTGAATAACTTAGGTTTCGATCAACCATGTAATTCTACTAGTCCGAACCACACTGAATCGAATAATAAACTAGATCATTCAAAGCGTAAAGAAGAAAATCATGAAATAAAAGTCAGGCGACACCAATACTACACAGCACCTGATAACTGTTGTTACCAGTGAAAAACGCAGATTCAACCGAAATTATCCGACTTCCGGAGTTAAATCTTGCTTGGTGAGTGAAATTATACTCACAGCGGTTCGGTATGTCTGAATTTGTCTGGAAACACGTCCAGAGCCTATTTTCACACATTTCTTGGGTTGTCTTCTACCTCTGGATAGCCCCGAATTTGAACCCGCTACACACAGCAGCCGTTTCTCACGAACAGGTTGAAGAAGAGACTCGGTTAGGTGCCGATTGAGGGCTCTTGGCTGCAGATTTCTACTTAGGCCTCTTGGTCGAGATTGATGTTGATGATTGGAGGTGGTTTCTCACGCCCGAGACACTCCTAACCGGACTTGCCACAATCAAGCTATTACTTTCTAACATATAGGTGGAAAGGGGAAACTGTTGGGTCGCTGCTCGTAGCTAGGGCTGCAGATTCATGCCTGGGCCTTAAGGCCATACTCCATGGCGTCGTTTCGAGGTGCTGGCCGCGCCCAAGGCGGCTCCTAGCTTCTGCTTCACGCAGCTACAGGGGCGGCGCCCTAGCTGGTGGTTGGGGCCACGGGTAGGGCAAGGAAAGGGGAAGAAAGGAGGAAGGGAGGTAGAGGAAGAAGATGGGCGGAGCAAAGAGCTGCAGGAAACGGAGCTAGGGATCGAGATTGCCCAACGCAGCTACTTCTCAATTGAGCACATTGTACACCACTTAAGGCTGCATTCAATCGGGTGAAGAAGAAGATAAGGAAAAGGAAGGGAATTAATAGCCAAATAAATTGGAAAAATTGCATATTCAAACCAAAACCTTCAATTCATCATAACTTTCTCTCCGTAAGTCTGAATCGAGTGATTTCTTTTGCAAACTTTCAAGTACGAGATCCACTACAACCTCAAGGCAAGAAATCATATTAATTAGTCCGTAACACTAGAGAAAAGCACTAATTTCATATGTGAGTATTTAACTTAACTTAATCAACTTAATGATGCACTAAGTGTTGTGCTTACTTAACTTAATCATCTTAATGATGTTGTGATCATTGAACTTACTAGTTAACTTTGGAGTGGGTCATAACAATCTTCCTCCCTTATAATAATTTCATCCCAAAATTCCTAAAAGAGAAAAGGAAACTTGTTACGCATCTCAGACTCAAGCTCCCACGTGGCTTCCTCTAAGTTGTGGTTCCTCCATAGAACTTTCACTAGAGGTATCTCTCGATTCTTGAGTTTCTTGATCCTCCGATCAACTATCTAAATAGGTCCTTCAACATAGGACACATCTGTTTTGAGCTGTGCAGGTTCTGGGTCCACTATCTTCTCTGTACCAGGGTAACACTTCTTCAACATCGATACATGAAACACATCATGTAGATTAGCCAACTCAGATGGCAAACCCAACCTGTAGGCTACAGGTCCAATCCTATCAATGATAGGATATGGGCCCATAAACCTAGGAGTCAGTTTACCTTTCTGGCCAAACCTCAACACTCATTTCCATGGTGAAACTTTCAAATACACTTCATTACCAACCTCAAACTCAAGAGGTCTACGTCTCTTCTCAGCGTAACTCTTCTGCCTGTCCTATGCAGCTTTCAACTATTCTCTGATCACTGTAATCTTTTCTGTGGTCAAATCCACTATCTCTGGTCCAAGAATCTCTTTTTCACCCACCTCATACCAACATACGGGTGATCTACACTTTCTTCCATATAGAGCTTCATACGGGGCCATACCAAGACTGGAATGGTGACAATTTTTGTATGAAAACTCTATAAAGCTCAAGTGTTCTTCCCAACTTCCACTAAAATGCAAGACACGTGCTCTCAGAATGTCCTCAAGAGTTTGAATGGTCCTCTCTGACTGACCATCCGTCTACGGGTGAAAAGTTGTATTGAACCTCAACTTTGTGCCCAAAGCACAATGCAACTGATTCTAAAACTTGGATGTGAACTTAGGATCTCTATCTGATATTATTGAAACTGGGATACCATGCAGCCTGACTATCTCATCCACGTATATCTTAGCCAAATTTGGGACATCAAAGGTTGACTTAATAGAAAGAAAGTGAGCAGACTTAGTCATTCTATCCACAATCACCCATATCGAGTCACAACCTCTAGGTGTCCTGGGCAACCCTACCACAAAATCCATTGTGATATGGTCCCACTTCTACTCTGGTATAGGAAGATATTTCAAGGTACCTCTAGGTTTCTGATGCTCAACCTTAACCTGATGGCACACACTACATCTAGCCATGTACTCAGCTACATCCTTTTTCATACATGACCACCAGTACAACTCCTTGAGATTCTTATACATCTTAGTGTTGCTTGGATGCATATCGTACATCGATGCATGAGCTTCCTCAAGAATCTATTCTTTCAAATCACTATCTCCATGTACACACAATCTGTCATGCTGATACAACAAACCATCATCTGAAAACCTAAACTCTGGTCTATTTCCCCCTGTCATATCCTGCATGATCTACCGTAACTCACTGTCACTCTGCTGAAGTTCCTTGATCTGATCATAAAAAGTAGGCTTGACTTGCATTTTTGCAATCAAACAACTCTGCTCTGTCACCCCTAAGTCTAAGTTCAACTTCTGTATCTCTGCTAGCAGGTATCTCTTGAAACATGTCATAGAGAATACATATATTGTTGAACTTGACTTCCTACTGAGGGCATCTGCTACCACATTCGCCTTACCAGGATGATAATCTATCATCACATCATAATCCTTGATCAATTCTAACCATCTTCGATGTCTAAGATTCAGATCCTTCTGGGTGAAAATATATTCCAAGCTCTTATGATCTGTAAAAACTTGGCATGCCTCACCATACAGATAGTGACGCCATGTCTTAAGAGCATGAACTACAACGGCTAACTCCAAATCATGTGTCGGATAATTCTCCTCATTCTTCTTAAGTTGTCTAGATGCATAACCTACTACCTTGCCTTCCTGCATCAACACACAGCCTAAACCTCTTCTGGAAGCATCAAAAAACACTGTGTAGCCTTTACCTGTCTCAGGCAGGATCAACACTGGTGTTATAGTCAACTTCTTCTTCAAGATCTGAAAACTTTTCTCACAGTTGTCTGACCAGACAAATGGTGCATTCTTTCTCATTAAGCGTGTCATAGGTGACTCTACAACACTGAAGTTCTACATGAACCTCCTATAGTAACCTGCCAATCCTAAGAAGCTTTTGATCTCAGTAGGAGTCTTAGGCTGCTCCCACTGTAGAACAGATTCAACTTTCTTAGGGTCAACACCTACTCCCTCTCCTGAGATGACATGTCCAAGAAAAGACACATCAGTTAACTAGAACTCGCACTTACTGAACTTAGCATATAACTAGTGTTGTCTCAACAACTGTAATGCTATCCTTAGATACTTCTCATGCTGCTCATCATCTCTGGAATAGATCAAAATGTCATCTATGAAAACCACTATGAACTGATCCAAGAACGGATTGAAAATCCAATTCATCATATCCATGAAAGTTGTTGGGGCATTAGTCAGTCCAAATGACATGACCAGAAACTCATAATTCCCATATCTTGTTCTGAAAGCCAACTTAGGAATATTTGAAGCCTTTATCCTCAATTGATGATATCCAGATCTCAAGTCTATCTTAGAAAATATTATCGCTCCACGCAACTGATCAAACAAATCATCTATCCTTGGCAGTGGGTACTTGTTCTTGATGGTGATCTTATTCAACTGTCTATAATCTATACATAATCTCATAATACCATTTTTCTTCTTCACAAACAAGACTGGAGCTCCCCATGGTGAAGAACTAGGTCGAATGAAACCCTTATCCAGTAATTCCTGTAACTGAATCTTGAGTTCCTTCAACTCTACAGGTGCCATTCTATAGGCTGGCAGCGCTACAGGGTGACTACCTGGCAACACCTGGATCTCAAAGTCTATCTCTCTTTCAGGAGGTAGACCTGGCAACTCATTTGGGAAAACATGTTGGAACTCATAGAATACTGGCACATCCCATAAGCTGATTGTGCTCTTCTCAACTCTAGTATCTACTACATGTGCCAAAAATTCCTCACAACATTTCTGCATCATCTTATCAGCTACAGCGGTTGATATGATACACGTAGGCAAAATCTTCATGTCTCCAGAAAAGACACAAGAAAATCCATCATGGTGAAAGACAGCCTCCTTTTTCCAATAGTCGAGTTGAACTCGATACGTATCTAGACAATCCATACCCAAGATAACTTGAAAAGAGTTAACATCTAGGGGTATAAGATTAACCACAATGGTGTAACCACCAAAAGTCAACAAACATCCTAGACAAAACTATGTCAACACTGTCGGTTCACCTAACGGAACCCTCAACAACAATTCAACTGGTAACTCCTGGGTTAACAGGTTAAGCTCACAAGCTAAAGAACATTGTATAAACGAGTGAGTAGCACCCAGATCTATCAAAACTATAACTGAAATGTTGTTAAAGAAAAGCATTTATCCTGTAATCACTCGAGAAGAAACAATACCTTCTTATGGTGTCAAAGAGAAGAAGCATCCTGAAGCTCTTACTCTCCCATAATGTCCTCATTGTCCTTCCCTAGCTAGCACTGGGTACTGCACCACCTCAGGAACATGAAGCTGGAGAGGAACTGAATTCTCCAGCTGGAGTCTGTCTCGGGACATTCTGATATTGTGACTGAGATCCTTGTGATGCTGACTGCTTTAACTGGGGGCAATTCCTCTTGATATGTCCCATCTGTCTGCATAAAAGACATCCTTGAAACTTTGTTCCCCAACACTATCCTGAGTGTGGTCTTCCACAGATTTCACATGCTCACGTCTCTCGCCTTGGTAGACCTGTCACTGAAACCGATGATCCAGATGACCTAGTTGGAGGTGTCCATGTAGACTGTGTATTCCATCTATCGGAGTTAGGTCTTCCTCCACTTGATGAAAAACTAGATTCTTGTCTACCAAAACAACCAAGTCCTCATCCTATTTTTGAAAAGAAACCACCACCTCATCTGTATCCACCACTGCTTTGTCCCCTTCTAATAAAGTCTCTAGATCTTTTCTTACTCTCAGTCTATTTATCAGCATTAACTGACTCTTCTACACGTCTCGCTGCTTCCACAAATTCCCCAAAGTTTTCTCTATCTCTTCAACCAATAGCTGAAACGGTGTGTCTAATCTCTGACCTTAATCCTTCTTGAAATTTTCTGCACTTTTCTACACCATTAGGAACAAGTTGCAGACAGAAATTTCCCAACCTTGTGAAATGTACCTCGTATTCACCAATCGTCATACTTCCTTGTATGATATTCTATAGTTGTCTTATCTTCTCACTCAGAAAGGTAGGTGGGTAGTACTTAAGATGGAATTCATCAACAAAATCCTTCCAAGTCAATACTGTGTCCCTCCTTTTATCTTCCACTCCACGCCACCAGAGCTCTGCATCACCTTTAAGCAAATAAACTGTGTGATTGATTTGTCTTTCCTCAAATAGCTCCATCAGACGGAACACTTTCTCTAACTATCTCACCCATTCATCTGCCACTATAGGGTCCGTAGTTCCATTGAACTTAGTACCTCCAAGCTTCTTAACCAACTCATGGGATCTCATCAGGTCCTTGCTGCTCGAGGTAGAAGCTCACCTCTCCATCTTATATTTTTCCTTTGTCTCAAGAAACATCCTTTACATCCTTGATGCCTCATCCACATCATTTCCACCACCTAGACCCATCACCTGAGGGTCAGGTCCAATGTGGCTCTCAGCTTGGTCCTCATGACCACGTCCTCTTCCTGCCATCTGCAATAGTATAATAGAATGCTTCCTGTTAGAAAATTGCAGTTAGAAGGAAGACACCCTAATCCTAATCCTATTGGTCTCTTATCGTCCCCTGACCTTGACTTAGAGTAACTACGTACTCAAACCTATGCTATGATACCAAAATAACTGTCATGCCCCGATCCCACGATTTACCACCAATCATAAGATTAGGGCATGACAAGAGGATTCAACTTAATACCAATACACCCTTAACCTCTTCTTTTCTTAATCACTTAAAATTAACCTAAAGGTAAATCTTATAACTTGAATTAAACGGAAACCTTACTAAATTGCGGAAGCAACTACTAATTACATTACTAGATAGGTAAAGCAGATTTACACCTCTTATGACATTTTTTGTGCAGAATATAAAGCACAGCAGATAATTGAAATCTAAACTACATATTACATTATATTCTCTCACTACCACACCTCATGCCCAAGGACCAAGGGGAAAGGACTAAGAGGCCTCTATCTAATTATGAACTACCTTCTAAGAACTTGGGTGATACAATCCTTCAGCTTCCTTGTGCTGACGCTGACCTGAGAAATGTTTTAGTAGGTTGGTGAGCTACTGGCTCAGTGAATAGAATTTCACCCAACCATCGCAGATAACTCATTTATGTTTATTAATTGGAATAATATACAAGAAATACTACACTGAGCATATTTAAAACAATATAGTTTAAATATCAGAAAATATCAACACTTCATTAAAATAACAACTGCTGCAAGCTATAGTTACCATTAAATAACAGGGATTATCAACATTTCATTAAAAGAACAACTGATATGAATCTAAGCTCAAATCTTCCTTATCTCTTTAACTTATAAGAAACTATGTGAACCTATATGAATATATTTTATCTTATGCCCTGATCATATGTAGTGTACTCTATATATGAAGACTCATAGTGAACTACGATCCCACCGTACAAGACTTAGCCGACACCCTGAGATAGCTAAGTCTGACTATTGTCTTGGTCTGTAATAGGAAAACTGGCTCTCTAGCCTTGACACTCCTATGGTGTCGTAAACTGGACTCCTCCTCTAACCTCAGCACACAGGTGGAGGGTCTGAGATGCTCTGTGGGCCTCAACTTGGTACGCTCTGTGGATACCTCTGGGTTACCACCGGGACTTCTGGTTCATGTTGGGTAATATATCTTCTCTTAGGAGAACAGGTTGAAGAAGAGACTCAGTTAGGTGTTGATTGAGGGCTATTGGCTACGGATTTCTGCTTAGGCCTCTTGGCCAAGCTTGATGTTGATGATTGGAGGTGGTTTCTCACGCCCGAGACACTCCTAGACGAACCTGCTGCAATCAAGCTATTGCTTTCTCATGTACATGTGGAAAGGGGAAACTGGCTGGGTCGCTGCTCGTAGCTAGGGATGCGGATTCGTGCCTGGGCCTTAAGGCCAGACTCCATGGTGTCGTTTCGAGGTGCTGGCCACGCCCAAGGCGGCTCCTAGTTGTCTGCTGCTAGCTGCAGCTACAGGGGCGTTGCCCTAGATGGTGGTTGGGACCGCGGGTAGGGCAATGAAAGGGGAAGAAAGGAGGAAGGGAGGTAGAGGAAGAAGATGGGCGGAGCAAAGAGCTGCAGGAAATGGAGCTAGGGCTCGAGATCGCCCAGTGCAGCTGCTGCTCAATCGAGCGCACTGTGTGCCGCTTAAGGTTGCGTTCAATCGGGTGAAGAAGAAGATAAGGAAAAGGAAGGGAATTAATAGCCAAATAAATTGGAAATTTGCATATTCAATCTAAAACCCTCAAGTCATCATAACTTTCTCTCCGTAAGTCTGAATCGAGTGATTTCTTTTGCAAAACTTCAAGCACGAGATCCACTACAACCTCAAGGTAAGAAATCATATTAATTAGTCTATAACAGTAGATCAAAGCACTAATTGCATTTGTGAGTACTTAACTTAACTTAATCAACTTAATGATGCACTAAGCATTGTGCTTACTTAACTTAATCATCTTAATGATGTTGTAATCATTGAACTTACTAGTTAACTTTGGAGTGGGTCATAACAGACCCTTTCTTTTGAGAAGCTGGTCAAAGGCCTTATGATATTGTTGGTATAATACAAATGAACATAAAACATGCTTGCATGTTAATAAGAAAGTCTTTAAATGTTGTTGCTTTTTTCTTGTTATCTACATTATGCTTTTTTCAAGTAATATATGTTCTTAAACCTATAATTCTATATGTTTGTCAGCATACTCAACACAGTTGTGTTGATGTGTACCCATTTTATGATTTTAGGTAACAAGTACACTTGGAATCTCTAATGATTATCAATGCTTCCACACTCATGATAATCTGCTCGTACTCTGATGATATATAATGACATACAAATGGAATACACATGGTTGATATATGGGACCTAAGATCTTTTTAGGTATTAGTTTAGCATTCCTTTATGCTTTCTTGTCTCATACCTTAGTTGTTGTTTGTGGTTTTAATCATGCATATGTTATGTGATCTATCCTACAGATGGACACTCGGGTCCTCTCGCCTTTTGGCTTTCTAGCCATTAGGAGTGGGAATTTGGGTAACAAATGGTTCCTTGACAATTTCCCTCTCACAATTTTCATTCCCTTTAAAATCATTTTTGGTGAGGGTGGAGTTGAAGGGGAAGAGAAGCGAAGGGAAAACGTTCACCTTGCTTAGATCATCAAATTAATGGGAAGAGAGGGAAGACAAAATATCTATGTATATTCTACCACTCACTCTCCCGCCATATCAAAGTGGAGACCAAAATAAGGAGAAAGACTTGTTATTTGGATGAAAACACATCTTTGGAGAAAAAAACTAAACAATATAGAAAAAACTATTTAATTAAATTTGGAACAAATGTGGAGGGAATTTGATACTTAGATAAAAAAAATAAATTGGAAACATAAAAACGTAGCCCACTATCAATATAAAAATATACTCTAAATTTTATGGCATAGGCCTTTCATATTTACAATAGTTGCACATGAAAATGCATGTCATCTCTCCTCCCCATTACTTACCGAGCTTAAGTGTAAAGCTCCCTTCCAAGAATGAGTTTCTCTCAAAGAGACATCTTGTTAAAAATCATTTACCCTCTTATGCCAAGAGTTCATTTAGCAAAGAGTGAAAATTTGTTAGACGGTGTTTGTTTTCTTCCAAATACAATATTCTTCCGTCCAAAATAATGTTTCCAAAAGCGTTGTCTTTCTTCAATTAAAAAATTTAAGATAAAAGTTGATCGCCCAACGTTTTTTTTTTTTTGCATATTAACATATGGTGAGGCCGCTGCTTAAATAAATACGTTTAGGTTAACTTGTGTGTCATTGACTCAATTAAAATTATTTATCAAAATATATGAGTAAAAAATATGATTATTTACATATTAGCTAGAAAATAAAAATATAATCAAATAATTTTTTCATTCTTTTTTTTTAGTAAGGAGAAGAGGTCCAACTCCATTACAACGACAAAAAAAAAATCATTCATATAAACATTCCTTCAACATATTCAAGTTGAGTCAAACTTGTGACTTACAAGTAATAGACCGATCAGACTTACCACTTAAACCAACTTACCAGCTGACAAATACTTCTTTTCATCTTTCTTGTCGTTGCGCCTTTGATCTCATTCTCCTATATCTTTTTCTCGTACCAAACAGTTTAATAGTCTAACCAACATTCATGTAAATGTGAAAGACAATAAAAAATGTGTTCTTTTCTTTTATCATTTCATTCAATCAGACAGAAACTATCTTTTTTTTAATTATCGAGAGAACCACCTCCGTAGAAGCGTCACTTTTGTGACCCCCAGACAACGTAAAACTCTCAGGCTCCAAGCGCCCCGCCCAGCCGGGAACTGGTTAAAGCGCCCTGCCCAGCCTGGAACTGGTTAAAGCGCACAGTTGGCCGGCTTATACGACGGGTACTATTTCGGATGCGGCCGCTAAGTTTCGAACCCAAGCCCCTTCATAAGAGGACCCCGTGCCGAACCACCTGAACCACTCCTCCCCAGCAACACAAATTATTTTTAATATCTATTTAATGTGCATCAAAATCTAATTCTAACTTAAATTGAATAGTGGGGAGATTTATTAGAAATATAGCCGGTGTTCTAGAGTTTTGACTGCTAACTTGAGTACGAAATTACTTATGGTTACTTTTCAATAGAATTACCGATGGGCATCAGTAACCCAACTAGGAGCCACGTGACAACCGTAACCACATATCGTTCATGCCAACTATGACAAAAGACGGCGCCCAGTTGGTTAAATCGGACGTATGTGATCATGAGGTCACATGATAAAATCACGCTCAGGCAACGGAATGAACGAAATTACCAATTAAAAAAGAAATGATCATGTAATGTGGACAAAGGGCAGGGATATAGTTGACATAAGCCAATGACACAAGCTAACTAGGAATTCCTCATGAAAAATTAATAGTTGCAGCACTCTAAATCCCACATCACAGCGTAGTTTATAAAGCACTGGCACGTTAGCGAGATTTATATACTTGAATACATCAGTGTAGCAGAGTAACACTATAAACAATTACGTCGACTGTACTACAGATTTTTCACATCCAACTACACAGGTTGACATCATGTCCTTTTGACTCAATCTGATTCCGTTTTTCAGTTTCTTAATCACATTGGAATTTACAAAATTGAGAGATATATCATTTCTGTTCAACTGTGACCAAAGTTCAGAATGTGTTCCTCCATGCTGGTTCAGTCCGTTTTCTGAAGCCATCCGAGCTGCGATATCCAATCCAGTCATAATAAATTCACAAAGCACAACTTCGATTGATTTAATAATAACCCAGCAGCATGGAAATTAAAAAAAAATACCTTCCAAGCATACACCACAAAGAAGGCTAAGGCATCTGCTGACCACACAACAGCAAACGACTTCCAGAAGAATGGAATTAAGACATTGAGAAGAGGGATGATCAAGAAAAGGTAATTCAGAGCTTCCTTCTCGTTCTTTGAACAATCCCGGGCTCTTAGCGAAGGTACCGCTGTAAGAAGATTGCAAAAGTTATGGTAATAGGTTGGGTGAATAGCAAGAGAAAAAATTCACATTATTTTACTGTGAATATGAATCATTCCAGCATTTATTCAAAATTGCAAGCAAAAAGTTAACCGGCTTAATAAGTTACGAGTTGAGCATATTCATGATGTGCTTAATTAACTTTGCCCTAATTTCAAACTGGAAGTCACTTGACAACCGTAAAGGGGAATCATTCTTAAAAGTGATCCGAATTGGAGGATTTTCTGGAGATGGATAAGCTATGTTGAGGCATATTTTCATCATTTTTAGAGGTGTCTGCTTTGTTGAATCTTTTAAAGAAAATACCTGAAAAACAATTTTTTAGTTTCTCTACTTGCTGATCTAAGTCCTTGAATACGGTCCAAGCAAATATTGGCCCTTGATCAATCGCAACCAGGTCCATTGACCATAATGGCTAAATAGGATAAGGCCTAGGATTTAGTCCAAGTTGCAAGATCTTGATCAGGGGGCTTTGACATATGCCCATGGCAATGACTTAAAACTATCGAGAGGGAGCCGCATGAATGGGCAGGGCCAGGTGATCACAATTCGACAGTGACCCATCTTTCTCATTCCTAAGAGAAAAAAAAGGCTGAGACTTATGTATCTCAAGGAACTCACAAAGGAATTCGGCTATCCTAGAGCTTCACGCGCCCAACCCACGGAGATTCCCAAACCTTTATTAAACCCCAAAAAGCTAAAGAGTTTCTTTCGACAACATTAATAAGCCCCAGCCAAAATTGTTATGGCGTGCGCTTAGGCAGCAAGGGGCTAAAGAGGGTGTGCCTAGGGATGGCAATGGACCGGTTTGGGTCCGTCCACTCACTATCCCAGCAGAAACCGTGAAACACGGTAGGCACGTCCACCCGTACCATTTTCATACCACCAAGATTGGATTACCATCGTCGGGGACCCTCGAACTTCCAGAGTAACCACGACTCGTTACTTTTTCCAGGTGTCATGATATATTGATTAAATAAGTACATCCACAACGTGCGACCACATGAGACGAGATAGAGATCATCGTCTTCCACATGCTCATAGCATGGAAGCCGGTTGGTGAGATTCACAGGCATACTCCATTTAGCTTCTCCATGCTTCGCCATCTCCATAACATGGAAGCCGGTTGGTATGATCATCGTCGTTGCGGGGATCCTGGACCGGAGAGGCGGGGCATGTCGTTTGTGGCAAGCTCGTCCACCGTCGTCGCTGTGGGGCTCCTGGGTTGGGGAGGCGGGACATGTCGTTTATGGCAAGCTCGCCAGACGTCGTCACTGCGGGCTTCTCCGTGGGCACCGGTTAGGTCCCGGTACTCTGAAACCTGCGAGAACCAAGCTACTACGGCAGCTCATCGGAAAACCAAGAGTGATGGTTGTAGAAACGACGCGTACAGCAGCGGCAGCAGGCGGTACTTGCAGCGGCAGCAACGCCAGGAACAGTCCACAACAGCACTGTGTTCAGGCACACCAACAGCCGTATCAGCAGTGGTGTGTTCAGTCGCCGCTGCAGCAGGGACGAGTTCAGCAGAGGAAGCAAAGAAAATATTGGCAGCAGCGACGCTGTGTTCAGTCACATCGGCCAACCACGACATCGTCGACGGCGGCTACATCTGAGGCAGCACTGCAATCGAGGGTGGAGACCTATACAACCACGGCAGCGCTGGCGGTGGCTGCATCTAAGGCTGCGCTACAACAGGGGTATGGTGACTGTAGAGAGTACACGTATGATGATGGAGGGAGGTTGGTATATGTTAATGGAGAGGCAATGTGGAGGTGTATAGTGAATTCGGGAAGTGCTGTCTTTGTGATTTTTGGATATTGTCGAATGATTTGGTTTCCCATTTCAACCACACCAGAAATATGGAGTTTTGTTTAACCAAAACCGTCACCCGAAACGCTGAGCAGTTATACCACTTAATGGGCTTTTTTTGCCCAGCCTAGGTGTGCCTGCCTACATTGCCGCCATGAGCTGTTTTTATGGGTCCTAGAGAACATATGTGGGTTTTACTGTTTCATGTGGTTTCCTACTATTGAATATAAAGGTTGTGGTCTTTGTTATGTGTTAAAATATAATTTATTTTAGAACTAATACTCTTAGTATACATTTTTTGATTTTTTTTGCACCTTTCAGTTCAGATTCTATCTGGTGGCTATATTATGAATAGACCTGTAAACAGATCGAATACGGAGCGGATACTACTATATCCGATATCCGAATACGGAAAAAAAAATTCGGCCTGATATCTGACGGATATCATGTGATAATATCTGAATCCGATCCGACAAATAATATTCGAATTCGGATAAATATCCGATCCGAACCAAAAAGCATAAATGTATTGTTATCAATACATTATATATAGAAAACATTGATATCACTACAAATATATATGATAAAATATCTATATATTTATATTTTTATATATAGATAATATATATTTGATAATATATGTATATATTTGTCGGATTTTGGATTTTTTCAGAGCGGATATAGCCATATCCGAAATACTATCCGAAATTTTCGGATATGAAATTTGATATCCTAAATCCAATTCGGATTATGTGGATGTCGGATTTTTTTCAAAATTTCAGACTCGAATCCAGATCGAATTTGCGGATTCCGGATATCCATTTATAGGTCTAATTATGAAGGATAGTCATTACTTTGCTCAAGATTTAGAGTTGTGACATTAAATCTTTGTTTACATGCTAGTCCATATCTAGCGTTGTTTAAAACAAAACAAAAAAAAATCCCTTTTATGGCATTAGTGATAATTAGAGTAAATTGGTTATTTTATACGGTCATTCTGTGAAATAAGGAGATAGTGGGAAACATCCCATGTGTGTACTCATAGATGAGCAAACTGCTTCCTATATATAGGAGAGAAGGCAAGTACAAGTGGACATAACCTAATGGGCCAAGACACTCAAGCCCATATTATAAATAACCATGTTGACTAAATCGACCAATATTACTTTTGAACACTCTCCCTCAAGCTGGAGTATATGTGAAACACATATCCAGCTTGGACATACAAGACTCAATCAGACGATACTACATAAAAAATGCCACCCCACACACAAGAGATTTCATTTCCCCCTGAAGACTACTCTCCACTAATAAAAATGTATGATAATGCCTCTTTGAAGTTGGTATCTGAATGTTGGAAATACTCGAGCATTGAAGAAATCTTCTTATGTGTGTCTAAAAGAAGAACATTTAATAGATGGAATCCAATAGCCACTGTAGAAACTCACCACCATCAATCTAGAGCAGACAACCATAGCGCCATAACAATGCCATCTTCAGAGGGAAAAGGAATGTGTGATTGGAATAAGCGCACTCAACACATCCCACGATGTCGATATAGCAATAGTGGCGTCTGAGAACTATAGTCAATTGGGCTAAAGCACAAGTGCAAAAGACCACGGACATGCATAATGTGGCATAAATATGGACACAATGAGGTGTAATAATTGCCATATTGGATCTAAAATTTGGAGTGTGAATCTAGAGGGCTTGACAAGAATGAAGACATAACTAGAGTAACTCGGTAAAGATAAAATTTGGATGAACAACAACCTTGTAAGTTTAATATTTCCATGACCCATTGATAAGCTTCTGAAATATCTGATATGAAAAAACAACATCCATCTCATGAGTCGTGAGAATGCAGCAAGATCGCCACAACACTAACACCAGAGGGAACAAGACTCTGGAATAAAAGCAGCAAGTTAAGTCCCTTCATGTCAATGTTGTAGTTGAGATCCTACAAGGTTGCATGAAAGTAGTGGCCAAATAAAATAAAAATGGACAGCCAACCCGCGCGCATATCATGGCATGAATACAAAGAAGCACAATGCCATTTAGAAAGAGATACACCAATGATGAAACCGCTGAAAAATACACAATGCTTAGTGAGAATGAGGCATCACAAAGACATCGGAAGAACGGATGTGCGGAAGAAGCTCTATGAAAATCAGAATATCCTTGAATAATATATATCATTTGTCTCTCTCTCCCCTCAAACTCTACATACTACCTCTCTCCTATATACCCTGTGCATGTCAACTATGAAGAGAATGTGTAGTTGGGTGGAACAAAGACACATCTCCCCCGCACATGGCAAGGTTTGCACACATGAGGGGTGGGGAATAAAATCTGCAAGGGCTTTTGGAGGTAGAAACAAAGGGGCTCCTTAGTGAACAGGCCACAATACTACTAGGGAGTTTGGGGATGCAGCCTCTAGTGAGGGGGCCCAATGCCCTCAGAAGTCAGCAAGCACGAGTCGAGGGGAGAGACCGGTGTGGAACCACCAGGAAAAAAAGTCAACGATGATCAGGGGTGACTACAGTGGGCTGCGACCGCAGGGATGTGGGTCAAAACCTACCAACGAGGTTAGGCATGTTGGAGAGTGTTGAGGACGATGGCCCATGGCATTCATTCCCAATATTACCTCTCGGAGTAGGTAGGGCAGCGGTGTAGGCATAGTTGTCAAGGCGGCTAGGTGGTAAGTCCCACCCAATGGGCGCCTAGCTTTTCTGGTCACTTTTGTTATTTTTTATTTTTCAGTTGCATATTTGTATATTTATCAATGTATTAGAAAGCGGGAAGCGGGAGGCGTGCGGACGGCACCCTGTAACCGATTAAGCGGTAGGTGGGTGATTAAGCGGGCGATTTTTGAAAAAGCGGGTGTCTAAATTTTATATATTTTTATACAAAATTACATGTATGTGTATATAAAAAATATATTTATAAGGAACTTCTATACATATCTAATCAGCAAATCAGTAATTAACTAAGTATTCATCAATACTTACTATTAATCAGCATCTCTAATCACTAAAATCAGCAAGCAGATCAGTAATTGTATATAACAAACTATGAATTATTGAATTAAAGTAATCGCTGAAGTAATACTAACCAGCAGTACCAATCATTAATCACTGAAAGCAGCAAGGAAATTAGTAAAACTAATCATGCATTACTAGTATAATAGAGCAATAGGATATTTACTTAGATGCATTACAGCAGTACCCAATTATTACGGCTTACACACAAAGTATGCATTCTAAATTAGGACTAGCTATATCATAGAACATTTCATGTATACAAGTTTCGTATATTATAGTCAATACTACTTGGCTATGTAATTAATTAATGTTAGATGATTACATTAGGATTTTTAAACAAAAGCGGGAAAAAAGGGGTGAGGCGGGTAAAAAGCGGGCGATTTTATTCAAAATGATTAAGCGGGCGATTAATGGCAAAATTAAGCGGTTGGGGGTCATGGGCGCTTAAGCGGCCCGCCTGGCCGTTTTTTATTTCACTGATATTTATACATATGATACTACATGTTATTTTGTAAATTTGTGTTTGTTAAATTGTGTTATATGCCCGACTTACGTTGATAACTGTTGGGAGGATCAAGAGGAGAATTAAGAGCAAGAGAAAAGAAGCAAAAGTAGGAGGAAGGTAATTTGGAAGTGAAGGAGAAAGAAAAAATGAAAAATGAAAATGACGTGCAGAAGTCAGAAAAGTAAAATGACAACAGCACGAGAGGAGACATGAAGTAGGAAGACAAATTTAGAAAAAAAAAATTAGAAACAGTAGTGCACGAGGTGTGAAAGGGGACTCGTGGGGAGGAGGAAGAGACCAAGAAGTTTTACTCGCATACATGCAAACAGCAGTAGCTTTTCGAGAGTAGGAGCGAAAAGAAGTCAAAAGAAGAAGAAAATATGCAAATAGAAGTACTACTACTATAGTAGATATAGGAGCAGGGGTTGTAAGACATGTCTGAGTTTTAGCCTCTGAAATAAGAAACATGGACATAGAAGCAGGACATATAATTTATATTAGAGCTAAACTACATCGAACATGACATAAATGGACATGATTAGCCCTAGTTTGATCTATCTTGATCTGAATTAGACCTAATTTGACCTAAATCTAACCTGATTTTGCAAAGCATAAACTTCTTAGACCTTAACTTTCCCTAATTTACCATATATTTACCTAACTGACACCTAATTTGGCCAAATCAGACCAAATTTCCCCAAAGCATACCTATATCCCCCAAATTGGACATATTTCCCTAAATCAGACATAATTTGCCAAAATTTGACTTGATTTGGCCTAAATCAGACCTATTTCAACCGTAAAATGAATTGAGGTGATCTATTTTGACCAAATCTAGACTCAATTCATGCTAATTTTAGCCTTTAAATGGCTTAATTTGGGCCTGAAAGGCCTTAGACACCCACATAAGACAATAGGTTGGGCGCCTAGTTTGGGACGCCTTGTATAGCGCCTAGAGGTGTAAGGTGAGTATCCATCAGGCAAAACGCTGCAGCGGAGGCGGCCACGACTGAGAAGCTTTGTTTGTGAAACTCAATGTAGTTGATGATGCCCTTGTTGTCATCCTGGTCAAAATCATGTCCTGCCATTTATAGAAGCACAACAGAAACGGTAGGTACTACAATTGCAAACAACAAGAACAAACTGAGTAATATAAACAAAGAAAGGTAGAGAGAAGAGGGTAGAGATCAATAAAACATGGGGTACAAGGCCGGTCCTTTTAATCCCCCTGATCAGCACTGAGGAGTGAGGGGTGAGCAGGGGAGGCATCATGGAGTGGAGAACTTAACATGTCGATGAGAAGTGTCTGGAGTGTTGATCGTGCGTTCACAATAGGAAAAGTAGGGAGTGATACAAATTATTCCAAGTAACCCATCCATGAAGCTAAAGGATGCCAACATGATGACAGATTCCTACCTCTGTTCTCCTTCTGTCTTTCATTCATTAGAAACATTACAAAATGGAGGGGTTGTGCCGACGAACTGCTATCCTTGTGGAGTCTAGTGTGGATGAGGAGAAAGCGATATAGGAAGACTTAGGGAAGAGATGCCTAGAACATGTATATACTTACATATATAATTGTAAAAGATGTGTATATGTGGGGTAAATGTTCATAAAATCAGAATATATAAGAATATATACATGGAAATGTTCTGAAATCACTATTTGAAATGTCGCATAGGCGCAAAGGCACGTCTAAGGGTTAAGGCGCCCAGTTATGGCGTCGACTGGGCGCCTTGCCGCCTTAAAAAGTATGATCAAGGGGAGCCCTTAAGAAAATTATTTTGCGCAAGGATAGAGGTTATCTTCACACTCAACAGTACTAAGAGTTTAATTAACAGGCTCTCTAATTAATAGGTAGTCAACTGTTAAGTGTTGGATCTAGATGGGAGGAAATTTTGTTGGGAGTAAGGCACGATCACTTGATGCCTGGTCCACTATTAGAAGCTGAATATAGAGAGCCATCGCTCATGGAGTCACTAAACTCAAATCCCAAAAGATATTATTCTCCTTCCTAACCCTATGCATTTATATTGTAATACAAGACCACTATATATGGTTTATCAATCATTTGTTCAACATGATAAAACTGAGCATGAGTGTTTGAGGAAAATTTGAACAAGGTTAATTATGACTTTCACATACCCATCTGGATAGCAAGCTGCTCATTTTTTTCAAAAAGGCTTTCGAAGAGCTCTTCTAAAGGTGCTACTAGAAAATTATGCATGTCTAGTACCTATCCACAGCTTCAAGTGAGAAAGAAGTGTTTATTTGGCCATTCTCTTTAGGCCACTCTGCTTTGTAATGTTTTTGTACAGAGGATTAACAAACTCCACCTACATTTTAGCACACGTTTGCGTGTACATATAGCCAGCCCCAAGACTAGATAACGGAAGAGATTTGGAGGTAGGCTGACTACCAGACATAAAAGTGTCACTACTAATAACATGGATCATCATAATCTTTTGTAGAAGGCTCCCCTACCTAGCGAGGCATTCATCTAACTGCAAATACCACTCACATAGAGCTGACGGAAAGGAAGGATCGTAGCTAACACCAACATGGGTGTCTTAGATGATGATGGTGGCTTTTCAACAACTTAGATGCTTATAACAATTTAGAGGTCACCATTGACAAGGGAGAGATTAATGGCATGTTGCGACCGAGAAAATGGATTAAGCAAAATAATTGTAGGGAAACTACATGCTGAGAATGATGCCTATGACAGGAAATCTACACTGTGTTATAGACTGATATTGGCCTACATGGGCCCCAGAGAACTCGAGTGCAATGGATCTAAATATTGGCAATGTTGGCCGATTTTCCGCCGATGTTATCGACGTTGATGGGTGGTGAAGTTGAAGCCTTGATAAGTCGACTTGGTCACAATGTCAACCCGGTTTTCCAAACATCAATGATGCTGGCTTGGCCCAATTCATTTCTGTCACAATGTCATCAACGTTATTGATTAATTCCCAATGTCGGCAATAACCAGCCAAGACTTAAACGGTCACAGTCAACCCTCTCAAGTGTCTGCTGAAGCTTTATTTAAGCAAGAGGAGTGCTTGAATAGGCCTCCAACTTCGCTCCTTAGTGAATTGGTGTGTGCTAGGACTCGGTGTTCTGACTCGTGAGTGTTGGAACTTGGAGGAGGTACCCCTTGTGCTTCGACTTGAAGAAGAAAGTTGATGGCCTACTATTATGTAGTTAATCTATTCTCTACATTTCTATTCTCTACTTTGTGACTTGTGAATCTTGTGGTGTGTTGTGAACTCGTGATTTTATGTCATTATTGACGTGTTTAAGGTAGAGTTCTAATTTCTCTCAATAATTAGAAGTTTTCCATCAACGTTCTCTCTAAATTTGCTCCATTTTCTTTCAAAAATGGCATTGAAATTTTACCAAAGTTTGCGTCTAAACTTCATTGAAATTTCCCGGATGTTTCTGCAAACTTCCACTTCCACACCTGGTGAAGTTGGAAGTCTTGCACCATGGTCCTGACTACTATGATAAGAAGCCATGTGTTATAGACTGATTTTTGCCTACATGGGCCCTGAAGAACTTGAATGCAGCCTACTACAAGAAGAGGCCCTAAACTTGACTTATGTGTGTTGCCTGCCCTAGGAACAGGCTGGAAAGAGCAAAGAACAATACGGCAATTGTTAATTACCAAATCCTCTGAAATATATCAATCTAGTGCCTGAGATAGTGAAATTCTGAAAGGTTTCCCTCTAGTGGACGTAGAAACCCCTTCTATGGTATTGTTGAACTGCATTTTTTTTTTGCCTTTATATTATTTATTTTTTCTCCTTTACAACTACTGTAGCAAAGGAAATATGTACTAAAGGTGTGCTTCCGTATAGAAAAAAAGGTATCTCTGTTAATGTGATGGATAGGTTGAATCGGAACTGTCTAAGTGTCTATTCAAGACAGTCAATGTAATATAGGGGACTGTAACATTATTTCTTTTTTTAGCTAGAGGCACATCATAAGTGGAATATTGATATATACCAAGAAAAGATAGATGCCAAGTGTATTCAGTCAGATAGAAAAGTCATACTTGATGATTCACCTGCTCTAGACTATCGTAAGCTTTTTGGTTTTAACAGCAAGTCAATGATACAAGTCAAACCAGGTCTCCCAAAGTATGCCCTCTGCTAGCATTAGCAACGGGCTGACATCAGGAGTGGCAAATATCCCCATTGTACACACTACCTACTTAAACTCGGTCATTTCCGGCCTGAATATAATGGGTCAAAAGGGTCTAACCTGATTAATGGGTCAAAAAGGACATGGTAGATGTTGACCCATTTTTCTATCAGACCCACGGAGACCTGCCACCTAAAACCGATGCCATTGTCATGTGTCAAGTCCCTGTCCCCTTTCTCCATATCTGGGGAGTCTCCTCCCCTGTCTCGACCCTTTCTCCCGATTTGATGACCCCATCCTTTTTCTCTATATCTGGCTAGTCTCCCATTTCATCTGCCCCTTCCTATCTGACAACCCTGTTTCTCCGTACCTGACGAGCTCCTCTCTTATCCTATCCCCTTCTCCGGATCCAGCTAGTCTCCAGTCCCAGGTTTCAGTCTGCTTTGGAGCATTTGCGGAAGCGAGACGAGCATCGGCCTTGTGCATGAATCACTCATTTGCTTGGTTGTGTCACTCTCATCTTCCTACCTAGGCAATCTCATCAGCATCCTGGTAGCGGGTTCTGAGTCACCCGGCTCCTTCCTCAACTTCTTGTCTCTCGTGCACCCATGGAGATTTTCACGTGAATTACTGCCTCCACACCACCTCACTGCCCCATTCTGCTATTGGTGACGCTGGCATCCCACGCTGACAGGAAGCTACAGGAGGTTGGCAACAAACTGTTGCTCAATCTCTCCATTTGTGAAAGGAGGCAGGATATGATCCTTTCCCAATGTTGCATCCTCTCAGGTCCGACGACAAGGTTACAGCCAAGGAGAATGTGGTTGCTGCATTCAATCTGGCTGACGACAATGTCACAACCAAGGAGAATGACGTTGTAGTCCAACATGGCTGGTCAAGCTGCCCTGAGACTAATGTTGGGCCTAGTTAAGAGTTGAGACGATTGGTTTCTCAGATGCAGGACATCATCGAGCTTCCTCTCTTTCCTCCAGGATCCATTTTGTAGCTCCATTGAATATGTATAAAGAAACACTCGAAGCTGTAACAAAGTCAAGACCTAACATTAGTGTTTGAGGAATTGTTTGAATGATGGCTTCAATACAATAAAACAATATTATTGATTACGGGTGTTGTGCTTATTCTGTAATAAATTATAACTCTTATGTTTAGTAACAAATTGCATGCATACAATACATTGTTCTGTATTAAGTCATGAGTTTTATACTACGGCATCACTTGCATCATTTTTTATATAAACCATAGCTATAGTGTACAAATAAAACGTAAGTCAAAACTTACGTGATTCAACATAATATACTTATGCAAAGTGAATAGCTGTTTCATAGTTATTTATATTATATTAGAGAGTATGCATACAGCTTTTTTCAAGTTACAATAATTTGAATTGGGGGTACCAGATGTTTTTTCCCAAGTTTGTTTAAAATTCTCTACAAAGTTGGTCAAAGCGGGTTGTAGGGGATCCCCATGATCCATTAAAGCAGGGATGGGTATGCCTTTGTGTTTCTTTGTTTTTAGTGGGGAGGCGATGTGTTTGACCAAAATTTATGTCAGTAACATGGGTACGAATGACCCATACCGCCCCCCCCCCCCAATTACCTTGACATGGAGACTTATGTACGAAACACCTCTCAACCGCATTTATATAGACCTATTGTTGAATGTCCTTTTGGGCTTCAATGACAATAATTTCCTTAATAACAAGATCAAAAACTTGGTAGTCCAACTTGGGGAAGCAGTAAGAACACACAAAAAGGACTTTGGTAAGATCAGGAGATCTGTGATACCAACAGTTTAGCTTCTCATACCTAAGCTAAACTTCAAAAGAACAATCTAGGCATTGATCCTAACCACGTTGCATTTACTACATGCAAATTTCTTTTTCATTTAAGTCATTATCCGTGTAACTATTTCCAAGCTCATATAAAAGAGGATTGGCAGAAGGTGAGTAGCCTTGTATCAAAAATATTTTCAATCTTGTGATTGGGATTCTACAAATTTCTTAATTACAATCATGTAGCTGGTATATAAATGTATAAATGTATGAGACACCAATGACCTATAGGATAGAGTAAATATCATTACGTAAGTGGTAACTCTGCAAAGTATCAATAACATTGCATAAGCGTTAAGTCTCCATTTATTTGAAACCAATCTTCTCTATTTGTGGTGGTAGCTAGAACTTAGAACCTCACCAACAACGATGGAACCAAACCCGAATGTCCAGATTCATAGTCAGAAAAGAACAGATCTAGATCTTAGCTTTTCATATGATCTCAGAAAAGAAACAGAATCTGGATATGGTGTTTCTTAATCCGGATTTATGGATAAAGTTCTTAATTATGTGTACATAATATATGATGCTTATGAGATGATAGATTTACATAGCCAGTTTCTAAGGGCACAGTTTCTAATACATATAATTGTGCCAAAACATTTGCAACGTAAATTGACTATTTTCAAATCAAGTACCTTGGTATACTAGTTTCATATCCATTTTCTATATAATTCAGACCAAATTCCTAATCATTCAGTGCTTAATATGGTAATAAACTTAACTACAGTATCCAGAAAATGAAACAAATATAAGTGCACATATCCTCTCAGAATTCAGTCCACTGTCAACCCTAGTCATTAAGCATGAGATGTCTTCACTAATAAGGTCGATGTAATTACCAAATAAATTCACTTTTAGGGGGCACAACTAGATACTTTATATTTAGAAAGTGTATGCATGAAGATTTTCTAGGTTTGCATGAAAGACATGTCATGCATGAGCCATGTTTTAAAATCAACTATTGATATCTGCAAGGAAAAATTGCATGTCATACTTTGAGTTGCCAATGAAAAGCAATGATCATACATGTATAAGTTGCCAATGAAAATATTCTAGGTTTGCACAAAAGTAGTCCCAAACATTTATCGGTACATAAAATTAGGTCCTGACTGAATGATGGTTTTCACATTATTTATCCAATGAAAACAGACAAAAAAATTATACCAGATAGAATTCAAGATAACTGATCAATGCCACCAACTAAAAGTATTCTATTCAGCAATATATCATCAAAGAAAGATGAATCTTTACATCTCTTCTTCTCTATTATTTTGCACTTGGTCAGTGGTATCTACCACCTAGCCCAGCCTAAACATATGTCTTGTCATCACCATATATAAATTATTATCCCCTCCTATTACTCCATTTAATGTACTAGAGATTTTGTTGAACAAGAATTATAATAGTTATTGATATCATAACATAATATGTTTATTTAAAATACAATTGCCAACCTGCAGTTGTTGGGTTACTGAAATATGAAGTTGTTATCATCATGGAACAGGACTTTGACTTCGAGCCGACTTCGACAGGTGTGGGCATGGAAGTTTGTGGAAATGTCGAGAAAATGTCGAGGATTTTTACAACCAAACTTCGATGCAACTTCGACAAAAATTAAGCTAAAAATGGTCATTTTGTGATGAAAATCGACAGATTTCATCAAATCTAGCTAAAAAACACAATATATGTGTACATATAGCCATCCATACAGATTTACATATGTAGATAAATGCACGCTTACATACAGCCGTCTCCGAACTACGGAGTTCTTCCATATATAAAGTTTGTGACAATAAACAAACTACATAAAAATAGTATAAATCTATGGTAGATTTAGCGGAGAGAGGGTCGGTCTATTACTATTAGCTTAGAATAATAAAAGATAACATCAAAATCATCTTACCTCAAGCTCCAACACTTTTTCCCCCTCACACAGCCAACTCCACAAAATATCTGAAGAATTGTAGACTCAAGGTCAATTAGGTCAATGTTGACTCACGTCTAAATTGACTAAACTCGTGTTTTGATGATGACTAACCATTCCACATATTGGTGTCTAACGTCTCTACTTGAGTGATTTCAGATTAGGTATAGACACACTCCAAATGCCCTAACTTGCGCATATCAAATTGGAGAAAAGACAAGTCAAAGTCAATACAAGTGCACGTTTTTGTAATATGATGTAAATCCATTAGAATCATGTTGTAAATCACTTGTAATGATTGTATGACTTGTAATTAAGCTTAGAAAAATATTAGGAGCACTTCGATCGAATGTTTAAGCACTCAAAAGCCATTTTCCAAAATTCACATCAGGTTGTTCATCGGTCGAGTTATGTGAGTTACAAACTCGACCGATCCTGATTGGATCTTGAAAATGACTTTTGATCGGTCGAGTTTACACTACACAGAACTCGACCGATGGAGTGACTAACCAAATCGATTTTTATTGGTCGGTCGAGTTTCCCCAGGACAAACTCGATCGATGGTTGTCTTTTACTCAATCGGTCGAGTTACCCTTATAGAAACTCGACCGATTGCACTGTACGAAAAAGTAGAGAAAAGTGTTTCTAGCCGTTGTGGAGTTGCAACAAGTGAAAATATATCTGTTGCAAGCCACAAAACGGCTAGTTTTCGTTCTCAAGTGTTCCCAAAGGCTAAGAGGCATCCCCAGCTATAAATAGGACCCCTTGGGCTTCATTCCAAGGTTGAGCATTCATTGCAAACTCTATGTGAGGTTCCTATTCTATAGTTGAGTATTTCCTACAGCCTCCTCTCTCTCTCTAAGCTTAATCACTTGCTACATCCATTAGAGTGAGTAGGAGATCTGTGAGAGAGCTAGTCCTACATGTATATCTTGTGAGGCTCTCACTTCCACCACCTCCCTATCTCTCATTTCAATCATGAAGATGAAGGTTCTCTCTCTTGTCCAAGAGAGGTGAAGAAGAACAAGGGAAGGCGTCCCTTGGTGAAGATCAAGGCTGAAGACTTGGAGCAAGAGTGGGTAAGCCCTTGGTGAAGGCAGAAGACTCCTTGCTCAAGTGGATAAGTCCTTGGCGGAAGCTTCTCCGAGTGAAGGTGAAGTCAAACGCGGAAGATCCAAGAAGAGTGGGTAATCCCTGCAAGGCTGAAGACTTGTGTAAGAGTAGGTAAGTCCTTGGAAGAAGGCGGAAGACTCTTTGCAAAGTGGGTAAGTCCTTGGTAAGGTTGAAGACTCTTTGTATTTGATAGGTAAGTCCTTTGTTTGGTCATGTATTGTAAGTCTTATGAATGAATATAAGAATGCAATTGTTAGGAAATCCTAGAGGTTGACCTCTCTAGGTAAGTGGACTGACATACTTCTAGTTTGAAGTGTGGAACCACTCTAAATAGCTTGTCTACTTGTGTTTGCTCAATCTCTCTCATCCTTGCTATGCATGTTTTAGTTGCACACAAATTTCCTATTTAGCAACCTTATTTTTTGATATATCTTGAAGGTTTAATGAATTTTGTTTAAGTGCATTCAGCTCTATTCACCCCCCCTCTAGAGAATCTAATCACCCATCTAGGATCCAACAAGAATGTCGCCAACTTCGACGACTTCGATAAATGTCGAGGACATTGCGGAATTTTTGTATGGATTTGGGTCAACTTCGCTGACATATGGGGAAATGTCGACAACTTCGACGAAATGTCGAGGATATTGTGGAATAAGGATGTTTACATGGATTCGACGTCGCCGACCATCGACATCGACATTATCGGCAAAATTTCGCCCCATGTCGACGACATTTAGTTCCATGGTTATCATAGCATGTTTTGGTAATTGATATACACGAAAAGTTAGGACATTTTTGCTTGTTTTCGACACAATGAAACCAAATCAAAATTGGGCTCTAACATGGGCAAGCCAGCAAAGGTGAGACATTAGCATTCTATGCCACATCATCAGTCGACATAAATTGATAGCTGGTAGAGGAAATGTTTTATCAAACTTTAAAAGTCAGTTCATCCATGAATTTGGAATGCTATTTGGATCAGGATCTAGACCATGGCTTAATTACCCTCACATTGCAATTATATTAAATCTGTATTTAATGTAGAGATGTAAACAGTTATGTAGTTTGCAAATTCAAATTTATAATTATAGAAGTAATTGAGGTTTGCAACTGGACATTTAGATTTCCACACTCATGTCAAAACAACCTTTACTGCATCTCCCATCTTGAATCCTCACAAACATCATCCATACAAGCACATTGTCAGAAGATAGATGCACGTGTTGTTGGTATGTATGCCCTAAGAGCCAATCATGGGATGATTGATGGAATACATTAAGATTGATTTGATAAACATCAAAGGCAAGCTTCCAATTCTTTCTGGTTCAGTCATATGAGATAGTGATAGAACAGATTGAATGTCTAGAGAACGACAGTACTCAATGACGTATGCTTTCAGGTTGAGGACCCGGACGATGAGCATAGAATTAAATGTCTGATTTCGATGCCGTGTCTGATGGCCCAGAAACAGAAATTTTTCGAAATTTCGCACGAAATTTCGATATTTACGGCCCTAACGATTTCGACGACCAAATAAGCGAATTAAATTATGAAAATTTACCAGGACGATCTAAACACCAAGATCTACTCAAATATGCAATAATATTTCATATTGGATATGTGGGGTGGGGGGTCTCCCACATTTGTAAGTGAAGGAAGCTGAACAATTTCGACAGAATTTCGATGGCAATTTCGATGACAAAATGAAGGAATTAGATTATGAAATTTTGCATACACAATGTTTAGACAAAGATACACTAGATTATATATTAAAGTTATATGTTTAGAGGTTAGGGTGGGATCCATATCTTAATGAGTGAGTGCACAAATGAATAGAATTGTCAAGTCTGTTAGACTGTAAACAACTTATAAACCCACAATTTACCACTTAGACCTTAAAACTTACAGTTGCAAGTTACAAACTTACATGTTACAACTTATATAAGTCTAGTGTTCAAATTTAGTTAGGTTACATGGGTCATGTATACATAGATCAAAGAAAATGCATTATTTTAAAGTCATTTTATGTATACATATGTGTAATAATAACAAATTTATTGTAGAATTGCAGACTTAATACTATTATTTCATAGATCCACAAGTTTGTTTGTAGTTCATGTGATTTTCGAATGAGAATCGCCAAAATAGCTAACATGTAGTAGGTAGTACTAGTATCAGCACTTAGAACTTTGTTATTTTTCATAGTATCTCTTCACATCTTTTAGAAGAGTGTAAACATAGAAAGAGGTATACATGGGCTAGGGATAGGGGAAACATACCTTAGAATCAAAGAAAATAGCCTCTATAAGCAAAAGATACAAAGAGAATCGCCAAAATACCTAACATGTAGTGGCAGCAGTCTTAGGAACACATATTTCGAAATTTCTATCGAAATTTTGTGCCATTTTGCGAAATTATGGCCCAAACTGGGCGAAATTTGCACTGTTTTGCGAAATTTCGCACCTAAGTACGAACTTTTAGCGAAATTTCTGCGAAATGACGTCCCATTCTCTGCGTACATGTGTTTCGATGTCCGATTGGAAAAAAATCGGAAATTTCGATCGAAATTTCGCAATTTCGATCGAAATTTTGTACCATGACGATGAGATCATACGGATGCTAAGAGTTTGTACATTCTTGTTATGTCCCTAGTCGGATGTCATTGTGGAAGGTAGATAGACAGCAATGACACACAAGACTAGATTGTGGTGTTGGTTGATGACAGAATCTCATTAGTCATGATATAGAGATATCAAACCAAACACATAGGTACTTGTTAGAGAACAAGTGTACCGGACAGACCCACCGTGAGTTTGACACATGGAACCATGACATGGTAGTCACAGTCAGTACTCACAGTGATGGTGGTGAGTGTGATTTTTTGACCTGAAATCACTATACTCAACACATGTCGTTGGGTACACTTTGACATCATCAAACGCAGTCCTGAAACATGAGTTGTTATAAAGGTGATGATTGGGTGGCTTTGACACATGGGGCTTTTGAGGGGTGAGTGATAGATATGGGATTTGTCCCTCCTGAGGGAGTTTAATATCCAAGGCCACTTGATGAGTAGGATTGAAATAGGCGTGCGCCCGTATGTGCGTGAATCAGTATGTGATATTGATGTCATACATATCTCTTCCAATCTGCTCTGAGATCAAGAAAGTGAATGAACGTTGACAGGATGATTGTTCCATGCCTCGAGTTCATTCGGGATATCAGTGACAAAGGAATTATACATTCACTGTAACACCATTCACGGATTGTATGATTGAAAGTTGTTCTCCAACTTTCTATTTCACTTGGGTAGCATTGATGTGTGACTAGGCACCGCTCTTTGCTTGTGAAGTCATAAGTGTTATGGACTTTTACTACCAACGTGAAATGGACCTGCAGGGTCACACACATAGGATTTAACCTGGAAGAGGAGTTTTGTCCACAAACAATGTTTAGATTGATTACTAAAGGAGTTTAGTAGTTCAATTAAACACTCAATTAATTGATAGCTCAAAATCATAGTGTTCAAGGTGTTGGACAGATTGCTTAGAGTATCGAATTGATTGAAACTGCAATTGACTATTTCTGCACGATCTGTACTCCCAACCGATCGGCTCATGTGATGAACCGATCGGCTCAGCTTGGTGAACCGATCGACTCAGGTTGTGAGTCGATCGGCTCATGGTCAGGGTGAAACGATTGCTTCAAGTGTTGAAACGATCGGTTCAACTGTTGCAACCGAGCAAGTTGGGAAAGTAGGATTGGTGAGAATTTTCTTTTCGTTTCACTTGCCCAATTTGATTGGAACAAGGATTGGTATTTTATACCAATTAGAAACAAAAGATGGAAAGTCAATCGGGAACTGATCAGGACCACGAACTGACCGGTTCAGAAGTGAACCGATCGGCTCATGGGTCCCAACCGATCGGTTGAGGTGTCAACCGACCGGCTCAGGTCCCCAACCGACCGGCTCAGGTCCCCAACCGACCGTTTCAGTTGTGAAACGATCGGTTCAGGTTGCGAGTTGGTTGTTTTTGTGGAAAATCTCGAACCCTTCTACTCCTGCTTTTAGTCCCGCATTGTCCGGGATGGAGAACCATGTCCCATGACCCTCTTATATATATAGGGGTATTGGGGGCTTCTCAAAGAACAACTCAGTGCAACCAGTTATCTGTGAAGTTGTCGTTCTCTGTGGTTTTGGTAACCGAGAGAGAGCCCGAGCAAGTGCTACCCGATAACGGAGGCACAGCAAGGGAAAGACAACTGCAGTTGCGACTGGTGGCAGGAGAGTGTGTCGGCGACTAGTACGCTGAGAGGAGGGTGCGACTCCTTCCAATTCCTTGTGGGACAAGGAGATTGGAGTTCCAGGTGGTCCGTGTGGACTACTTCAGAAGCGGGAGATTTCTGCCGCTGGGAGGACAGTTGTCAATCCCGTCAGTCCCGGTACGACCAGGAGCTGTACAGACACCGTCCAAGAACAGAGGTGAAGACCGCGCAAGGCGCGAGGTATTGTCGTCGAGCAAGCCTCGGGACAAGGTATGATTCCATAAACCATCCTCTCCTATTGTATAGACATTGACGTGTTTCCTTGTTCCGGGTTTGGGGGAGAAAATTTTTGTTTCCGCTGCCTTCTCTGCCTCCCCTAAAACCCAACAGTGGTATCAGAGCCACGTCAACTGCTCTATACTTTAGGATTATCGATATGATCGATTTTGGTTTGTCGCCTTTATTTATTGCATACGATGCGAATAAAATTGGCATTATGCATGTTCAATCCTAAATCCACAAATCCCAATTTACATATATGGTATGTATTATGAATGCACTCGATACGCGTCGCCCTTAAACGAGTTTTGTGGTGGATGTATAGCGTGGTTATGGCCAATAAACCCTATCTGTGTATGGTTGTGTATGGTTGTATGTGGTTGCTTGCATCTCGGTCTGCGCACCAATCTTCCTTCTCCTATTTCTGATGTAACTCGAAATAATTCGAGATTTCTTTCCTACCTTTGCTCCCCTCGAATGTAACTCGAGGTTTCTCTTTTTACAATGTAAAATAGGATAGAATTTTATTTCTTGTTGTGTCATAGAACGGAGGACAGTCTGACGACAGCTGAGACGATCGGTTCAAGGCGTGAACCGATCGGTTGACGTTCCAGACGATCGGTTCAAGGAGTGAGCCGATCAGTTGATGACCGGTTCGAGGAGCGAGACGAGCGGGTGGCGGCCATGAAGAGATGCACGACGACCAGGCAAACCGATCGGTTGGAGGAGCCAACCGATCGGCTGGTGGCACCCAGCCGACCAGTCTGATGGCGAGCCGATCATTCATGTGATGAGTTGATCAAACCCAGAAAGGCAAAGCACAGAGTTCATCTTGTACAGGTTGCATGTGATGTAGACCTAGATGACCGTGATTCCTCTTGGCTCGAGGAATCACATTAGGATGGCCATAATCATCGCTTTTATCGTTTCGTATGTTTTCTATGGGATATAGCATGTATATGATACGTACTATATATTGTGGTGATTGGATATGTATATGTATATAAAAACCAAATCCCTCATTAAATATTAAGTTTTAGATGTCTTCCAAATGCGACACACATGAAAAACTTGATCGACCAAGTGTGGGCACGCCCAAGCGTAGTGCACCGTCTATCTCGTGGAAGCGTGAAGGATGGATATGTGGGTCTGCCCAAGCAGGGTGCATATTCATCGTGTTGGCTTTGGGTCGGACTTAACAAGGTGACCTAGATAGGATCTAGCACCTTGAGGCATGGAGATGATCATGGCAAGGAGTTGCATATGACATCTTATCAAGAGTTGCATATGATGCAATTGGCAAGAGTTGCCTACCTGAGAGATCTAAGTTGTGGGTGACAGCCCAAGCTGGTCCATGACTTAGAGGATTTTAGGATCTTGCCCACTAGAAGGTTGTACGCTGCAATCTTCCGAATTGATGGTGAGGGCTATCAATTTGAATTAAAATAGTGGGAGCGATAATTAATTAAAGGCCTAATTATATCGTCAACTTTTCAAATCAATCAAATAAGTCAAAAGAGTTTTGGACTAAAATTGCATATATTTCCTTTTGTTATTATAAATGGTTAATAATCACTTTATTTGCGATCGGTCTTTGAGACCAACAAATTAAATGGGAATAATTCCACGACTGGTTAGGATGATGAGAAGTGTTCTCAATCAAAGAGCGAAAGCTCTAAGTCCTAGTTATACCAGAACCAGATGAACTCGATCCCACCACATCAATGGCTGAAAGTATGCTTATGGAAGCATACCGAGGATGACATTGATGAGGAGTGCTTGATGTTGTGTTCTCTGAACTATGAGTTGCAGAGACAACATGAGACATATGATGTCTCAAGGACACTGTCCTAGTATGTAATGACAGAAGGAGATCCAATAAGGTATTCACACACTCAATATGATTGGGTATGTGGAAAGACCTGACTAAGAAGGATTCCCTCTGAGCCAAGAGTTGGCTATTGGTATGATACTGCAAATGTTGCGAGAATCATACAATTCATGATAAGCTACAACTTTGACAAGCGTTGACAAAGTTGTTGGACATGTTGAGGCAAATATGAAGAAAGACTAACCCTAATCTTTGATGAGATCAATGAAAGGTAAGTCTTAAGGGCAAGGGTAAGGGCAAAGCAAAGAAGTGTTCTGATGCTAGCCAGCAATCCAAGCCATCTTCAGCCTCAAGGCACATGGGGAAAGGGTGTATGAGGGATTGCCCTCTATATCTGGAAGAACAAAAGAAGATGCAGGAGGGGACGGAGATCTCCACCTAAGGTATCATGAAATGAACCGCTTCTTTATCTGAGGTATATGATACCAAGATATGGATATGTCATATATGATATGCAAGATCCGCAAAGAAGTGATGGCCTTTGTGAAATGACCAAGAAAGAAGTACCCATCATTGGAGCAAGTGTTGCTGCCATAGATAGGAGTATCTTTCAGTTTATTTCAGCCTAAAGGGCACGAAATAGAGTTGAGAACTGCTATTTCAATTTGCCAATAGATAGAAACACTTTATTTTTGCATATTGTATGACAATGATGGCACTAATAAAGTTGATGTTTCAATCTTAAAGATATGATCTTTGTGGCAATGCCTTGTTTATCTTGTTATACATGGTATGCATAAGATAAAATGATACCTAAAGTTGTTGATAACTCAAACAATCAAATTAGCATAAATCATAAGAAACTCATTTCTAGTTTCCATTTGATGGATAAATCTAGACTCTTTTGGTTAAAGAACCAGTAAGAGACATGAATCTCTTGTACATGATTAATCAATCTTCACTAATTGTAGTGGGAGAATGATTATCCAATTAGGTATAATACATGTGATGTATTTACATACTTATTGGAGTAAATGCTAATACTTCAATTGGTGTTTAGAGAAATACCAATATGAATATCTTGAAGTGTTCAAGATTATCATAGATGAAGTGCAAATTTGGTAAAGTGTTAATTCTTGATGAGATCAATGAATGAAATACTTGGACCAAATGTTTGAGATCCTTATGAGTGATTATGATAGTGTATCATAGTGAACTCATGATTAAGGCATGGTGATGTCTAAATCAAGAAGGAATCATACTCTAAGGAGTTAGAGAATGATTATCAAATAATTGAATTCTTCTTAATAAAAGAATACCCCTCACTAATAAAAGAAATTAAGAATCACAAGGGTTGTGAATTCTTATATCCTTACACCTCAATTATCTATGTGATGAGTTGTTCATGTGATGAGTCAACTATCTAGATGAATATGAGGAACCAAATTTTGAGTTATGGTTTATGACCATTAAATCCTAAATGACTTCCATGTGAACCATAAGGTATGACCTTGATGGTAGCACCCATTGGAATAAAATCCATAAGTGCAAATAAGTCTTAAGTGTTAAGACACATGGATAACATTTTGAGAAGGATGATGCTTGTTGATTGCAACTTAATGACTAAGATATTTGGCATATGGATACTAAAACCGCATTCCTGTGACGAATAAAACAAGGATGTGTACGTGACACAACCTATAAGGTTTATGAATCCACTAATGCAAATGAAGTCTATAAGTTACAATGGACTAATAAATGTGATTGATTGAGTACAAGCAACTCAGAATTGGATCTTTACTTTGATGATATAGTCAAAGGGTTTGACTGATATGTCAAAGATAAAGAAGGATCTGTGATTTAGTGGGAGCATGTTCACATTCCACATGTTGATGTGAAATGGAAATGTTCTAGAATGGAAATCCAAAAGTGGAAATTATCTTTAAGGAAGATAGAGATGTTTCCTATGTGATAGGAATAGAGATCTATAGAGATAGTTCTCGAAAACCTCTTGACCTGAAAAGAGAAAGCATACATTGGCAATCTGTACTGAAGGGTTCAGTATGCACAGATTCAGTGGGAGAAAACTTGTCCATGTTACATGGAGTTAGTATCCCAAGGCCAAGTGTCCAATTCTTATGAAGAATGGGAACACTAAGAATAGATATGGATCTATCATGTATGTAATCATCCCATTATCTTGCATGTATAGACATGGCAAGAATAAAATGCATTCATCATCTTGTATGTAGGACATGACAATATGGTGTGCTCATCCTGATAACTCATATGTGGGACATAACGAGTGGATGTCTGTCTACTTCCAGTAAGGGTTACTGGAAACCATAAGAACTTGATAAGTACTTGAGAAGTATTAGTTCTATGGTGATAAGGAAGAGTTCGATGTAAAGAGTTACATTGTGCGAACTTCCGAAAGGACAGAAAATTAATCGCAAAATATATATAGGATATATAAAAGTGAAAGTTTGTTGATAATTGGAAGTGTTCCAATAAAATCATTTAAAAGGAAATGTCAAGTATCTATGCGTTAGAGAACAGCAGTGGATACTATATGGATCTGGAAGTTCATGAGATGAACTTATAGATATTCCGCTCATTGATGACAAGTATGGAATCCTTGATCATGCAATGTGGCTAAAGGTTAGCAAAGGAATACTAGATCGCATATTACGGCAACTCCATCTCATATGTGTGACGTACAGCGAAGAGATGAGAAACATGCAATTTATACTGACATTGGCAAGGTGTTGTCATTACTCACTATGTTCGCACTAGAGCACAGTAACATGTGGGACATGTTTGAAGATCACTATGAATATGATTCAAGGATGATTGGCTCGCATTGCAAGTGGGAGTCTGTTGGTATGTATGCCCTGAGAGCCAATCATGGGATGATTGATGGGATACATTAAGATTGATTTTATAAACATCAAAGGCAAGCTTCCAATTCTTTCTGGTTCAGTCATATGAGATAGTGATAGAACAGATTGAATGTCTAGAGAACGACAGTACTCAATGACGTATGTTTTCAGGTTGAGGACCTGGACAATGAGATCATACGGATGCTAAGAGTTTGTACATTCTTGTTATGTCCCTAGTCGGATGTCATTGTGGAAGGTAGATAGACAGCAATGACACACAAGACTAGATTGTGGTGTTGGTTGATGACAGAATCTCATTAGTCATGATATAGAGATATCAAACCAAACACATAGGTACTTGTTAGAGAACAAGTGTACCGGACAGACCCACCGTGAGTTTGACACATGGAACCATGACATTGTAGTCACAGTCAGTACTCACAGTGATGGTGGTGAGTGTGATTCTTTGACCTGAAATCACTATACTCAACACATGTCGTTGGCACACTTTGACATCATCAAACGCAGTCCTGAAACATGGGTTGTTATAAAGGTGATGATTGGGTGGCTTTGACACATGGGACTTTTGAGGGGTGAGTGATAGATATGGGATTTGTCCCTCCTGAGGGAGTTTGATATCCAAGGCCACTTGATGAGTAGGATTGAAATAGGCGTGCGCACGCATGTGTGTGAATCAGTATGTGATATTGATGTCATACATATCTCTTCCAATCTGCTCTGAGATCAAGAAAGTGAATGAACGTTGACAGGATGACTGTTCCATGCCTCGAGTTCATTCGGGATATCAGTGACAAAGGAATTATACATTCACTGTAACACCATTCACGGATTGTAGGATTGAAAGTTGTTCTCCAACTTTCTATTTCACTTGGGTAGCACTGATGTGTGACTAGGCACCGCTCTTTGCTCGTGAAGTCATAAGTGTTATGGACTTTCACTACCAACGTGAAATGGACCTACAGGGTCACACACATAGGATTTAATCTGGAAGAGGAGTTTTGTCCACAAACAATGTTTAGATTGATTACTAAAGGAGTTTAGTAGTTCAATTAAACACTCAATTAATTGATAGCTCAAAATCATAGTGTTCAAGGTGTTGGACAGATTGCTTAGAGTATCGAATTGATTGAAACTGCAATTGACTATTTATGCACGATATGTACTCCCAACCGATCGGCTCATGTGATGAACCGATCAGCTCAGCTTGGTGAACCGATCGACTCAGGTTGTGAGTCGATCGGCTCATGGTCAGGGTGAAACGATTGCTTCAAGTGTTGAAACGATCGGTTCAACTGTTGCAACCGAGCAAGTTGGGAAAGTAGGATTGGTGAGAATTTTCTCTTCGTTTCACTTGCCCAATTTGATTGGAACAAGGATTGGTATTTTATACCAATTAGAAACAAAAGATGGAAAGTCAATCGGGAACTGATCAGGACCACGAACTGAGCGGTTCAGAAGTGAACTGATCGGCTCATGGGTCCCAACCGATCGGTTGAGGTGTCAACCGACCGGCTCAGGTCCCCAACCGACCGTTTCAGTTGTGAAACGATCGGTTCAGGTTGCGAGTTGGTTGTTTTTGTGGAAAATCCCGAAGTCTTCTACTCCTGCTTTTAGTCTCGTATTGCCCGGGATGGAGAACCCTGTCCCATGACCCTCCTATATATAGGGGTATTAGGGGCTTCTCAAAGAACAACTCAGTGCAACCAGTTGATCTGTGAAGTTGTCGTTCTCTCTGGTTTTGGTAACCGAGAGAGAGCCCGAGCAAGTGCTACCCGATAAGGGAGGCACAGTAAGGGAAAGACAACTGCAGTTGCAACTGGTGGCAGGAGAGTGTGTCGGCGACTAGTACGCTGACAGGAGGGTGTGACTCTTTCCAATTCCTTGTGGGACAAGGAGATTGGAGTTCCAGGTGGTCCGTGAAGACTACTTTAGAGGCGGGAGATTTCTGTCGCTAGGAGGACAGCTGTCAATCCCGTCAGTCCCGGTACGACCAGGAGTTGCACAGACACCGTCCAAGAACGGAGGTGAAGATCGCGCAAGGCGCGAGGTATTGTCGTCGAGCAAGCCTCGGGACAAGGTATGATTCCATAAACCATCCTTTCCTATTGTATAGACGTTGACGCGTTTCCTTGTTCCGGGTTTGGGGGAGAAAATTTTTGTTTCCGCTGCCTTCTCTGCCTCCCCTAAAACCCAACACGTGTATCTCGTTGCACGTCTTGAGGTTATGCAAATGGCTCTCGTCCACAAGTCCCATGACTCCATCTAGTGCCCTAACTGGATAGGCTACTTGCATCCTCATGTTCCAAGGTTGAGTTGTTGTACTAAAAGGAAGCTTCTTTCAAATGATCTTACCATGCAGTTACCGTTTGGATATAGTGTTTTCCATTATATTTTCGTATATAGTTTTTGGACATGCCCCCAAGGAAGAAAACGTCTGATTTTGACACCATCTCGGTGGCCATAGAAACAAAAATTGCAACGAAGTTAGACGGGAATCTTGACAGATGCTTTCCTAACGTTTTGACGGCCAAATAAACGAATGATTTAATGAAATTTTAGGGTAGATCTACTCAAATATGCAATAATATTTCATATTGGATATGTGAGGGTGGGGCTCCTCATGTATGATTGAAGGAAGCTAAATTGTTTCGATGGGGATTTTGATGTCAAATTCGAGGGTGAAACGTATGAATAAAGTTATTATAATTTGTAAGCACATTATATAGACTTAAAGACACAAATTTATGGAAGCATAATATGGCCTAGGATGGTACAACCTCTAGGTGATAAGACGTTGTACATAAGCAATATTGCAGTGGTCCGTGAGTGAACATCGAGGAAGCTTGAGAGAACTATGGTTTGAATACCTAGTTGAAGCTTGAGAGCCATGAGGGTTGTTGTCCTCCTAGTTCGCTATGCATGAGTTGAGTCATTCAATGAACATAATGGATCTAGTTTATTTTGTTTTATACAAGCATAGATGTGTTTCAATGTACTCTCTACATGCCTACTAATGACAAAATGCATACAAAATTACAAATGGATAAACTCAAGCATTGTTCTTGGTTGTGTTCTTTTGTAGCGACAAAATGCATACAAAATTACAAATGGATAAACTCAAGCATTGTTCTTGGTTGTGTTCTTTTGTAGCGAGGAGGCAACCATGCAGTTTGAGGTGTGAATGACAATGGCATACATTCAAAATATCTCGGTGGTCATGCTAATTTTGCGCACTATGATTAGAAATCATGTGACCTCAGAAATGAAAGGTAGTGGGTCATCATAGCCATATTTTAAAATTATTCCTTTGAAGATCTTTATAGAAGCAGGAGAAATAGAAGAGAGAGAGAGGTAGTATTAGGGTAAGAAGAGAAGAAACATAAGTTAGATTGCCCCTAAAACTTCCAAGGAGTCACATAGTAAAATTTGCATACATGGTACCCCATTTCCTGAAACATAACTTATGTTTCTGTCGTTTCGCCGAAACAGAGAGACAAAATGAGCCTTTTTCCATCAAAATATACCTAGTTTTATCGAAATGTCAAAATTTGGTCATAACACCATGAATATTCTTGAAATGCCATACCATGTGTGACATGCCTGCGTTTCGATATTCGATATCCATCAGTACCGAAATTTTGAGTGAAAACTCAACAATTTTGTCGGAATTTCAAACATTGCATGTCACCATATATACAAATAAGCATGTGTCCATGATGGCGAGCTAGAAGCAAAGAGTGGGGTAAAAGTGTGGGTGCAACAACAAATGAAGAAAACTATATTATTAATCAAAAGGTTATAAAAGAGTGATTCTACAAACCACAGTTGGAAAAAAAAGTAAATTTATCCCTAGGCAAATGTTATATTGAAATCCACAAATTTTCACATGTTTCCCATGTGTCACAAATTTTTTGTGAGGGCATATAACATGTTTACTATTATGTTTGTGATTGTGCACTGGGACTTCCCTCCCCAATAGCTCCCTTCCACCATGCAAACTCCCAACTTGGGACTGCCCAACCACCCAAGCCCTACCCGAATCCAACAAAACTCCACTCTCCACAACGACAATATAGGAGGCAACCTAGGAGCTTGGAAGAAGTCTCATTAGTGATGGAACCAAGACAAGGAAGAGGTCCTAGTGACAACTAATCCCCTGATGGACCAAAGAGGAGGTCATTTAAGAGGGGGATCTTTTCCAACTATTAATGATGGTAAGTCAAGGTTGATTCAATTCAATTCCCTTGATCTTCCCTAATCGATAATCTAATATTTCTACTCTACTCCCCATTGTCAAACTCCTAATGTAGAGGTTGATAATATTAGCATCACAAGTCGTCCGACCTCTTCACACACTAGTGAGACTTCTCCTCCATACATGAATTCTATTGTCTTTCTCAATTCTTTCCTGGTCTCTCATATACTATGCCCTGCTCCCCGTCATTCAGCTCCTAACATGGAAGGCTTGAGTATGTCCCGTGCTTAACATGATGCTAATAGCAACATCAACCCAAGTTATCTGACCTCTTCTCCCCCATGTAAGCTTCCCTCCAATATCTATTAATTCTATTTTTCTCACTCAATTCTCCCCTGATATATTTCCTAATGTCTCTCCTGCCCTAATATACTCTTTAATGTCTCTCGTCCCATGATCCACATGCATATAATATTTATATTCTGCATTTTTCAAAAATCTCTCTTTCAAAGCTAACTGAGTTTTTACCTCGATTTTGCTGGTTGACTTTCTGACAGAATTCATAAATGTTAATGTTTCAGCCTCACCTAATGAATCTCAAACTGTCTATTTCTGATTATACCAAGGACTACATGGAAAAAGGAAGAAATAGCTTATCCTATTTATAAGCAAAGCTAGAGATATATGTACGATGATGGCTTAGTAAAAGGTAGACAATTCGTGGTTGCAGAACCAACTCGCCAACACAAATAGCTTGGTACTTATGACATAAACATGGTTCCTAGAAAAAAAACCCCACCAGATGATGATATGAATCAATCAGATGACCTAATATGTAAGTAAGATCATGATGGAAGCAAGCTTCATTATAAGGAGATAGTATCGAGATGTGCACATGTGGTGCATCCCAGTGGTAACTCTCCTCGTTGGCAAACCGGCTGTAGGCTCAAGCAATCAAGCCCCGTGGAGAAGGACAAAACAAATCCCTAATTTCAGAATATATTAGTATTGGGATATACCCCTAGACTCATATGTTGCAAACAAAAAGATATTTCTTGTTCTTTTTGATAACATCTATAGCACCTTGTTTCCTAATAGAAAGCATGACTGATCATTTTGTTATGTTATTATAGCAAGTTAAATGGATTATTGGACATGTATTTGGTAGATGGAATAATTTTGGATTGTTATATTTTTAATATATTTTCAAATGGACTTGCATCTGGAATTTTATTTTTGATATGTACCCTTTCAACGACCCTACAAATTTTGAAAATAACATACGTAAAAGTTTTGAACATAGTTGTTTTAATGCAGGACACCAAAATCTTGACCTCAAGATGCCGCCGAGTCCTCATATACGAACACAAGCCTTCTCTATGCGTTTTGACTCACCTACACTCTAGGAAAGACTTTTCAAAAGGTCATGCATCCTAGAAACTTTCAAACCTAATTTTGCTTAACTGTAGATTTTCCCATGAAACCTAAAAAGGAAATGGATCTTATTTGTATCACTGATCCTAGTCGTTTCCTTTGAGCTCATTTTATCCTAGGTTTTATGGGCTTAAGAATCTTCTCCACATGAGCAATTGATGTTCTAGTCAAGATTCAACTATATCGGTCCATCTACCTCTTCCCCACTTCTAAGCAAGCCCAAAATAGCCCAAGTACACCCGATTTCATTGGCAAAAGCATGATTATATCTTGCATTTACTAGACGATAGCCCTTTCCACATGTTTGGCTCTAGGGCGGCTCCATCTTGTATCTACATGAAGATAATCCTTATGCATCTATGCTAACCACATGACTCACAAATAGGGTGCTACATCCATGGGTCCCACCTACCAGGCGATGTGACTTTGATATCATGTCACAATGCCCCGCACCTATATCCTTAGTCCTAGGATATAATTACCTTGTTGGAAGTGAAGACTGACCACATAAGTTAATATGAAACTTCTTTGTGGTTTGATTTATATGCACTCTAGGAAAGGCTTCCCATTGGGTTTTCTGTCCTCAGATTCTTCAAACCAAGCACACATGATTTTGGATTTTCCAATAGTGAAGTTCGTAAAAGGAGATGTGTCTTGTCGATATGGGTAATTCCATTCATTTACACATCCATGTTATGATTGTTTTTTGATGTTGTTATTTGAGTTAGCATATATTCATCATTTTACGTTTTCATATAAGTTCTCGGTTTTTTTATTTTGTTATTTATGTTTTTGAAATTTAGTTAATGGTTTATCTAACCTTCAAATTTGAAGCATGGCAATTATCAAAGATGCTCTATTGTGACCTAATCATAATTGACTTTTTCAAGAACCTTTAGTAGTAATATGTAGTTTCAGTATTAACTGTGTAAGAAGTGTTTAAAATGACTTACTGAACATCCAAATAGACCACATTCCCATTAGCCTCCAGATATCTGGTTCGTCGGAAGGGAATAAGAGATTGAAAGACAGAACTCCACCTAACAGCATTGAGGCATATCCCTGAACTTCAAACACAGTGTACAGAGCTGTCCCGGGCACTGCAGGATTCTTGGAGGCAGTAGAAGCCCTTGGTGCAAACGTAGCAGCAGTTTTCTGAACGACCTATTTTAGAAGCAAAAATTACAAGACGCTCAGCTGTTATTCTAATATACAAACATAACTATCCAAGATACAGTGAAAGGAAGCCATTCGAATTAAGCCCGGAGCCCAACTGTTAGAGGGTGCGTTTGGTTTATGTGATTGGGAAAGGGTGTCCATTACTTCCAAGCAGTATACCTTAAAAGTGATATGTAATGTGTCAGATGAACATGTGCTTGTTCAATCACTTCAACCCCGTTATGATGCCTAATAATCATTTCTTAAAAGCGGATGAGACGAATAAATATAATGATGCATAGCATAAAAGGTTATATGGTGAATCATAAGTGCAAAGCATAACTCTTTAAAGCATTTTTTTTTCAATACTTGGTAAGGTCATTGTACTTCAACAATCTTCAACTGACAGAAGTGGTAAACTGCGTCATTCCAGATGCCTTAGACAGATATCGAACAATACTTATGTCTTATGAACAGCCAGAGTATAGCCGAATTCCAAACCATGAAGGCAAACCTTTACCGCAACTGATAATATAAAGTGTGCAATGTCAAACCACCTTCTTCAAATCTTTGTCAATGGAAGAGGCACTAGACGAAGAAACGCTCTGTTTTTCCGCAGTTTCTTCCTCGCTTCTGACTTCATCTACCATGGGGGAGTCCAGCCCATTCGAGCAACCAGTTTGGAACCTTAGCCTTCGACTACAGGGTAAGTGCCTACGGAGGCCTGAGGAGAAGGAGACAGCGGCACGAAATTCCGGTTGGAAAGACGCGCTACAACCGGGTACCGCCGACGCTACCGAGTACATCGCTTCGCCGTTTGGATTTTGGGTGTTGGGTCTCCCTGCCGGAAGGAGCGAGGGAGAGGGCGGACCCAAGTGACCAACGGTTGGACAGGATGAGGTTTGCGGAGTCCATATGCGCCATAAGTTGATACCTTGCACAAAGGAAGGACCGAGTTTGGGCCATTGGTTGTTTTAAATTTAAAAGAAAAAGTCTTTACCAAAATAAAGACGAAATGAAATGTTCAAATGAAGGCTTATAGTTTGTACAACGATATTGATGTAATTGTAATTCATATTAACAATGTGTGTCATATGGCTTGGCATCTAACGTTTAACTAAGAAAAAATGTATGGTTTTGAGAGAGAGAAATTAAACACCACTTTGAATAACCAACCCCCTAAGGGAACCTCAAGCAAGTGATACAAGCAATATTATCCATATGTGTGGGAGGGATAAATATTCTCTAAAAGCCTGTCTGGGAAGACCACTTGACTTTTGTAAGCAAAATGAGATGTCGACCCAAGACAAGAGCGGGCGGGATTGCCCATGTAGCACAATGGCCCCATGTATGAGAGGGTATGTGGCCTTGGGCCCAAGATACTAGCAAGTTGTTGAAAAATGGGCAACCCTACAAACCAAACCAAACCAAATCAAACCAAACCAACATAGATCTTGTTTGCATTTTTTTCTTACATACACCCATGAAAGACTTCAAATTGTATTATAAATCATATTCTCTGAGTACATTTAATTTATGCATATTTAAATGTGGGCACCGAGTAAGGAGGAGCAATTTGTTGATATGGTTGGTCCCAATAATTCTCCCCTTAAGATAATCTTATTGGATGCCTTATATTTCTGGGAATACCCTCTACAAAAAAAATTGAGTTTAATGAATGAGCATATTACCTTAGCTTGTCTTTGGTACTCCAATATTGTACATACTCTTATGGCGTAATGATAATTATTTCAAAGCTAGGAACATGTAAATTTTATAATTTGGTTAACATTCATTTGCTTGTCCAAAAGTACTATTATATTTATTCTGGATGGGATTTTAGAGAACCCTGAATGAATTAAACTAGACATAATACTTATCTCTCAGGAATGGGGAACCATCTACCCTATAGATAGTTTATTACTAATAACTTATGTTTTATGATATCGCTTATTTTTAAAGTTTGATTCATCGAGATGTTGCTTGTCCAACCACTACATAGTTTTTGGACCTTATGAGTTGGATATTCTAACACTATATATATCATTTCATAGTATGATCATTAAACATGTGCTTATATAGGTAGTATAGGAACAAAAAATAGCATCAAAAATGTTTGATGATTGTTCTTGAAAAGCTAAAAAAGCATAATCCATTTGTCAAATTGTCCAAGGGTGAGATCTAGACCAAAGAAATTTTGTTCTTACATGTGTAGTCTAAGAAGGAAATCTCGATCCTACCAAAGTGCAAGTTATATGTATGTGTATGGAAATATGACACATTTTGGTTGAAGTATAAATACTCTTCAGATGGTCTAAGTATGATTTAGAATTGATTTCAAACTTCTAAAAATGTCCCTCGTTGTGTGAAATTCACACAAAAGTCACAAAATGCACCTAGTCCATTGAATGTTAAGGAAACATTTATGAGCTCAAAATGGTGAATCTATCATCTTCGTTCTTGATGAAAGCAAAGATATTATAATATCCAGCAATGTTGTAAACATGAGCTTAGTATTGTGTTAATGCATTGACAAAGCAATTGCATATGTTTCAAAACACAAAAACATAGTGAGATTATTTATCCCACCATATCAAGAATTGATTTCCATACTCTTTTTCCTTACGATTTGATGATAATGCTTGTATGGATAATGTTTAAAGTCCTCACCAATCTAGTATGTGAGTCTTGCATACCTCTTTGAAAGTATTTAATCATGAGAATGTGAAGGTGGAACAAATAGTTCAATGTTTATCACACCAAAATTTCCTACCATCATAAGATTATTAGTATCAAGAAAAGAATTACATTATACACTAAGTATATTTGATGATGATTATGGACTTGTAATATGTCTTAGTGGTGTAATATGAAATTACATTGCATATTGAATCCCTATATTGCTCACTTATTAACAAATAAAAGCATTAACAAACATCCTATATGTATAATGCAACCCATAGGTGTAAGACCCATAACCTACCTTATCCTCATTAATCATGCTTTGTTACTATGTGTTTGGAGGATTTAACTTCATGCTCATTGTATACGTAATTTTTTAGTTGATGTTTCGTTGGTGAGGGTCCATATGAAAATTATCCATGTTTTGAGGGATTTGTTGTAATTTTCACATAGCATGCTCTCACTCTTTTTTGGACTTGGTCAGTGAACTTAGATCACCTCATCAAGTGTTTTTCCTTCTTATCAATTGAGAACATATGGATGTGATTTGCCTTTCCATCGGTTGAGGACTAGTGGAAATGCCATGTCTTATCATTGGTTGAGGACTAATGGAATGCCACGTCTTCTCATTGGTTGAGGACTAATGAGGACAATCTACCTTTTCATTGGTTGAGAATCAATGGACATGGACAGTCTCATTGATAATTTATACTTCCATCGGTTGGGGACCTATGGGAGCCAACTGGTGTCCATTGACCCTTCATCAGTTGAGAATCAGTGACGTAGTTGGCAAGCTGGATGTTGATCCTTCATTATTTGAGGACAAATCATTTCTCGTGATGTTGATTGATGAAGAGTCAAAATGGTGGAATAGAGGGGCTTGGAAACCTTTGAGATCTCAGTGTACATCCACCAATGAAACCCATGTGTTGGACCGATGACACCTATCGATGGACCTCCTACCCTTACCTCTTGATGGGCATTCGGGCTACCTTTTGATGAAGATGCAAATGAAATATTCGATAGTTGGATAGCTTTGATCATCTTTCTATCTTTCCTTAGGGGATATATATACCCCTCTTGCTTCTCCTCCCTTTCCTCATTTGTGTGAGTTGTCTTCACAAAGATGGCACATCAGTGGACTCCATCAATTGACGCCATTGGTTGACGACAGCTGATGAAAAGCCTGCCTTGATCGATCTCCATTGAGGTTGATGTTTGGTTCTCTCCTATTCATGTGTGAGGCATCATTGTGTATTATGAACGTAGACCCGTGTAGTTGAAGTTTCCATCCTTTGCGATCTTAGTTCTTCTTCCTCCTTGAGTCATTTTCTTGGTGGTTTTCCTTCATGATTTTGACTACACTAGTCTTACACCATGTTTCCCTTCTCTTTGTTTCTCTAAGTGTGACACCCTTTGCCACACAAAGTGAGATTACTCAAAACATAGTGTGAAATTATCACTAATAACAAAATTAACACAAAATAGGGTAAATTAAAATCGATATCATTATAGGATCTCAAGTTGAACAATTCACAATTGAAGCCATAAACTTGTGCCACTTGTATTTCATTCATTGCCAAAGATATTACATATCAGTGCTCATTGGCTAACTAACCACATTTTGTTACATATGACCACCTATTCATGTATACAAATCATATTTGTACCATCATGGCATAAAGCCAAAATCCCAAACCGATGTACAACATTCACAAAACACCCCCAAGGACCTAAGTGTACAGGGATGACACATAGGACTCTATTATTGGACACTAATTGCATATCCATGATCCAACAACTACTACTTTTATTTTCAATCTCAACCACACAATCTCTGTTTTGGTTTGTCCGTCCACCTAAAAACAATTAGATCCCATGGGGTGAGACCAAAGTCCCATCCAGAGATATAACTCTCAGCCAACATCTATTATAAGAACATATAAGAAATCGTAGAAGATTATACTATTAATAGATAAACATGTTCATCCAAATGATATATGCAAGACAACTAACACTATTTGAGCAGTTTAGGCATCTACACTAAACAATAGATCATCTTATCCTTATAAGAAGGATATGAAGAACATGTATAACTGTTATAAAATAAACAATACAAAATTCAAGGTAAGGGGTAAACCAATGTTGTTCGCATTTGACCCGAAAGAATATATGATACTTGGTTGTATTACATCTTTTATTACAATTTCCTGAGGATTTGAGGCATATATACCACTCAAATCCAACTGACCATTTCTAAGTGGAATCAATACCATACAAGATCAATGGAGGAGTTGGACTCCATGATCATCACCAACACTATTCAGTCAGTTTGAGTCTGCAACATTGTGACATAATAGTCAGACTGCAAGACAACAACTTATAGTCAAAGCTATAGTCATGTAGATAGAAACTCATAGTCAAAGCTATGGTCCTATAGAGTAACTAGCCTGCCTTGATACATGGAATAGTGCTAGAGAACAGGTGATGTAGCCCTATTCTAGGGCTCCATCTTGTGCCATTTTGTACTTAAATCACATCTGAACATGTTAGATTACAAACTTTTTCCCCTAATATGTTTATCATTGCCATATGCGCTTATGGATGTTCTTTGCATCATTTTCAGGTACTTGAACCATGATTAGGGGTGAATGAGAGAGAAGGAAGGAGTTCTAGGGTTCCTCCACTCATGGAGGGGTCCAAAGAAGGCCCCAAAACCTCCCTCAAGCTACCTCCAATGGCCAAGGATCAACATCAAGCAAAGAAATCCACGAATGATGAAGTTTGAAGTTCAATTTCCTGTTGCAAACCCCAACGTGGCTGTGGGCACACCCCCCACGGTCATGTCATTCATGATGAAGAATCCTTGAAATCAATAGGGAATGGCACCCAAATTCCCATGGTCGTGGCCAACTGAAGATACCACGGCTGTGGCGATCTGCACGGTCGTAGCCATCAGAGTGAAAGACGGTCGTGGGAATGCCCCCATGGTCGTGTCATTTATGATGAAGAATCAACAAAACCAACAGGGAATTTCCCCCAAGTCACCACGATCGTGGCCTACCGCCACGACCGTGGCCTATGAAGTTCAACTCACCCGTGCTGCTGCTCCACGACCACATCCTCCTCCTCCAAAATAGTCATGTTACCCAATACGATCGTGGTGCTACTCACACACCATGATCGTGGCACTCTGCCACGGCCGTGGCCATCTTCTACTTAGCCTCTTCACCACCCTTTCCATACGACGCCCGTGTCCCTGCTCCACAACCATCCCATACCACCCTCACCATGGTCATGGCACATCAACACGGTCATGGTGACCAACCAACCCTACCATATTTTTACACTATTTTTCGTATCCTACCCTTACTTACCCTAGTGCTTCCCCACACCTATATATACCTAGGTGGCGGCTGGGGCACGAGGTTAGCTACCTTCCACCACCTCCTAGATTCCCATTTTTTTTCCTTAGCCATTCCACTCCATTTCTACCTCCATTCACTACTACAGAAACAGCCTTTGGCGTCGGTTGTTTAACCCCCTTTGGCGTCGGTTTCTGACCGACGCCTATGTGGGCGCCGCTAAAGGTCGAACAATTCGGCGTCGGTTTTTAACCGAAGCCTATTTAACATATAGGCGTCGGTCTTTTAGTAGATAACCGATGCCAAAAGGGTTCGCGCCACAGAAAACGACGTCATCTAGGACACATTCTGCGTCGGTTATCTACTAAAAGACCGATGCCGATATGGACTATAGCGTCGGTGTTTACTTGGTAACCGATGTAGAAAGAGTCCTAGATGACGCTGTTTTCTGTGGCGCGAACCCTTTTGGCGTCGGTTTTCTATAAAAAACCGACGCCATACTTCAAGACGACACGGCCGTGCTTCCCTGCACGGCCGTGTTTAGTACTATAGGCGTCAGTTTTATATTAATAACCGACGCCTTTTCCACCACGGCCGTGCTTTCCTGCACGGTCGGGTTGTTTGTACTATTAGGCGTCGGTGTTTATCCAATAACCGACGTTGTAGGTCTTTGCTGATGGTTTTCTGTAAATAACCGACGCCTATATCTATTTTTTTTTTATATCAGTTTGCAGGCCTGCTGTGGCTGGTCAGCAGGATGAGAACCTGCAGTTCAGTTTTCTGAACTGCAGGTTTACGACATCCATTGATATCAGCCTACAAACAGGCCACAAACCTGCAAAAGTCCCAAGCAAAATTTCACACAAGTAGATACATTCGGACATCAATTCAATTCTCACATTCACACATATAGAAACATTCAAATACATGTATTAACATTCAGAAATATTCATTTACAAAGTATCATTCATTATCGCTATCAACATCCCAATTATATCTTACAGTTGCCACTACTTGTATGGCTTTTTCCCATTCTTCTCTTATTTCATCTAATGCTTCCATCGTATATGGAGCATGTATATTTTTTAAGCGTTTACCTATAGTGTGGTCAGTTTTAAACACCTGCAAAGAGAATGATGTATATATAAGTAATAATATAAAAATAAGATTGATATATTTCATACTAACTAATGAGACTATATATAATACCTCATGTATGTTATCGATGTCCAATGTGGCATGTCAGATAATCATCTGCATAAATCGCATCACATAGTATGTGCATGCCCAGCCGTTGTCTTGTGTAGCGCACTATAAATTGAAACATACAAAATAATACAACTAAGTACAATTCACATCAATAATATATACATTGGAGTCGGGAACTTACTTGTACGTTCTGCCAATTTATTGGCTGGTTCTTTTTCCTTGGAACCGTTCCTCCAGCCTTTTTGAATGCATCTAAACCCCTACATGTTAATATAACACAGTAAATTGCATAAGTAAATAGTAATGTAATAACAGATGTTAACGGATACAAAAATGAAATATTTCTCACCAGAATAATGGCATTCTCATTACGTGTCCAATTTTAGTGTTTAATGTACTTCCCGCGGGATCTAGATAATAAACAGTGAACGTCCCGAGGACAATAACTAGTAACTCCCAATGTTTACCGCTAGAGGTAAAAAGTTAACAATTAATAACTCAAAATGCACAATAAAAATGGAATTTTCTTAAGTCCAAATTATAAATAAAGTAAACTTACTTGACATTGAATGGAGCTATTATTATCGTCTTCTTTTGCTGACCAAAATTGTAAAAGCATCTATACAGTATTGTTGAACACTATCGGGGTCTTTAGCTACCATACGAATCAATGATGGAATCAAAAATCCCACATGATCAAATGCAAATTGTTTGCATTGATCTTCGACTAAGTAGCTGCAAAATATGTATTACATATGCATTAATATATAAGAAACCAGATCACCAGATCTTACACAAGGTATATAGATGTATAAACAAGATCTCACCTTATCCATGTCTCTATCATTGATGTATTCAGCCAAGCATACATAAACAACTCAATAATATCTTGTATAAATAAAGAGCTATCGTATGATTGACCTGCATAATCTGCATCTAAAGAAACAATTATAGGGTAATGTATATTATGTGCCTGTAGCCAACATGCCATTCCCCTACAAGCAGGACCTAACGGGTATGTTAGGTCAGTTGGAACCCAACTTGGTAATGCGGGAAGTGGAGGTGGAGGCCTAGGTGCTCCTGGTGTCTTCTTTTTAACCTGTATATATAATTTCAGATCAGTTGACCTCATATATACACATTAACAGTCTAAATCAATGTAAATTTATCTTACAATTTTAGTAGTATAGACGACATCTGCTTTGGGCCACAATATGACCCCGCCTTCTGCCTCAGCAAGTGTATCAATATCCGGGTGGGGATATGGCAATGTAGCTTCCCTCCAATCGGGTAACACACGTAATGGACCCACACGAACGTAGCCATGTGGCATTGGAGTCCCGTGAAACCTTTCCCCAGGAAGGGACGGGTAAGCCTGCGCCTCTGCAACAACATAGTCTTGTATTCTTAAGCGGCATGGCTTCAATGCCTACAAATTTACGTAAAGAATGTTATACATATATACATATCATCTTGAAAACATATCATCTTGAAAAGACTAGCTACAATGTCATAAACAATACTTACAGCAGACGTGTTAGGTGATGGGTCTCTAGGATTACTCGCAGTCTGTGCATCAGGAGAAGAGTGGGTCGCCATAGGCTGATTGGAAGCCTGAGATGCCTACCACCGCAGCAATTCTTCCTTGACCTTCTCAGCAACTACATCGTTGACCTTCTTAGAAACTATATCCTTGACTCTATTATTCTCCTATACATGGATAAAAGAAACATTAGCTTCTTATTATTGAATTTCCTTTTGCAGTAACATTCTAAAAAAAGAATAGGTTACCTCTTCTTGAGAAAGTCCCGCTCTGGGTTTGCGCTGGGATGGCCCAAAGAATGATTTGATGCCCACACCAGCGCCTGCACCCCTAACACATCCAGGATGCTCTGGGTTACCCAGAGCAACTGTCAATTCATCCCTTGTGCCCTGAGGGATGAACGTGCCTTGTTTCCTCTGCTCGTGCAGCTCCCGCTAATCACCATCAACAGAATTTGGTAAGTTAACACCACAAATAATCAATATTCAAACGATTGCTCTAAGAGTTGTATTTTACCATTTTCGCAGCCGCCTCAGCAATTACGGGCTTCTTTATTTCACCCTTCTTGTTTTGCCTCCCAGCTATCCAGATATCATGGCGAGGCATGGGTGTGGCAGACTCCTGAGTAGGAGCAGACTCCTGAGTAGGAGCAGACTCCTGAGTAGCCGCAGACTCCGCATGTAGTCTTTGGTGAACGCTTGCATAGCCTTTTGGACCCATAGTGTGGTCATGCACATTCAGTGCACGCCTTGCTTTTTGTGCGTCACTGAGGGCCTAGTTAGTATGCACATTAATGATTTGGTTAGTATCACTAAATGTTAATCTTGAATAGGTGAATACAATGTATATTAATTAAATTGGGAGTGACACCTAATACCTTGAATTCTTCAGATTTTCTTGAAGCAACAAAATTGTCCCAATCTTCTTTGTCCAAAAAGTTCCATTGTTCAAGGGCTGACTTCTTTTTCTTATCACCCTCTTTTATGTATTCTCTGTTCAGATTTGTCCTATAATTCCTAAGCATCTTTCCAGCGCATTGCATCACACTTTTACGATGCAACTTCTCATCCAATGAAAACAGATTCTGTAAAATATAAATGTTATTAACTAGTATCCAAAATAGAATTGCAAATAATAGAATTTGTAATCTACAAAATAGAATTGCAATTAATAATAACTCACGCATAAATCCTTCCATATCAAGTCTTTTTTCCCCTGAGGAACTTTATGCCAGTTATCATACTTAACACTACAATGGCTCCAAGTGGTACACCCAAGATAGTTTACAAAATTATTGCGGTTCACTCCAATTGCATTTCCTCCATTATCAAACTCCACAACCAATTTGGATCCACTGCCACTAAGCGCTATTAACTTCTTCAACAGAGTGATGCCCCTTTTCTTGTTAAGTGTTTGGTGATGCGCATCAAGTTGCTCCAGTGCTTCAGTGGGTACATGTGCATCATCAACCTAAAATTTGACAAAAATAAACACACTGAATTAGCCCAATATAGAAATATAAGATATATGACATAACTAGAAGATAATGAATTTTATAGAAATACAGGATATGTTTTTAGAACTTACATTGGTATCCTCGCCATGCTCGTCATGGACAACATGCTCATGATGGACTTCATGCTCATCATGGACATCATGCTCATCATGGTCAGCCATCTGAAAATGTCATTAAAAAGGCAAACATTTAGCATTTGTATTAACTAGAAAAAGGCAAACATTTAGCATTTGTATTAACTAGAAAAAGGCAAACATTTAGCATTTGTATAAACATACATGTCTCTAAAATTGTGATATTTTATCAATTAACAATCCTTCATTGTGATCTCCACGCACATATAAGTCATCATTAGCTTCAATATTTTGTGGAGTTGGCAACCCAACTGAGAATGGACTGGAGTCATCATACTTATCATAGTACTCTTCTTCATCTATAGGATCTTCAATGAACTGTCTTTTACCATGAAGAACTGGTCCCAACATTTTCACTTCCCTAGTCAAGTGGACAACAAGATGTACCATGATATCAAAGAATGAAGGAGGGAAATACATCTCAAGCTGACATAGGGTAACAACCACTTCTCTTTGCAAATTATTGAGAGTATCAGGGTCAATAACTTTGCTGCATAGACTGTTGAAAAAGAAACAAAGTCTGGTAATTGCAAACCTTACATGCTTCGGCAATATAGATCGAATTGCCACAGGCAATATTTGTTGCATTAGAGTGTGACAATCATGAGATTTAAGACCTATCAACTTCAGATCTTTCATTGATACCAATCTACGGATGTTGGATGAGTAACCATGTGGCACCTTAACATTTACCAAGCATTCACAAAAAGTTTTCTTCTCCTTTCTAGACAACGTGTAACAAGCGAGAGGTAAGTATGTTCTTTTATTACCCATTTCACGTAATTCTGTTAATTCTGACCTTATTCCCATTTCACGTAGGTCCAGTCTAGATTTTATCCCATCTTTAGTCTTACCTGGTATATTTAACAGAGTACCAATGATGCTATCACAGACATTTTTCTCAACGTGCATTCATCGATACAATGCCTGACTGTCAAAGAACTCCAATAAGGAAGATCCCAAAATATTGACTTCTTCTTGAATGAAGAATTGTCACTCCGTGTGGCCATACTACATTGTGGTTTCTTACCAAATTCATTGACAATGTCTTTTACTCTTGCATAAACAACATCCCCTGGTATAGGTTTAGGTGCACTCCGTTCATCATTCCATCCATTGAATGCTTTGCGCTTCCTACGATACGGATGGAATTTTGAAAGAAACCTTCGATGACCAAGATATACAGTCTTGCCGCCATGTTTTAGTCTTATTGAATCAGTGTTTTATTCACATATAGGACACACTTTAGCTCCTTTGACACTATATACAGACAAATTCCCATATGCTGGAAAGTCATTAACAGTGAAAAACAACATAGCATGCAAACGAAATGTCTCTCTTGCTGAAGCATCATAGGTCATCACACCTTCAGCCCAAAGTTTCTTTAAGTCATCAATCAAAGGTTCAAGATAAACATCGATATCATTTCCGGGTTGTTTAGGGCCCGATATCAACAACGACAACATAACGTACTTATTTTTCATACACATCCAGGGAGGAAGATTGTATATAACAAGCATGACTGGCCAAGTGCTATGTTGGCTGCTCAATGTCCCGTACGAATTCATCCCATCTGTACAAAGCCCAAGTCTTAGATTCCTATCTTCTTCACCAAATTTGGGGTACAATAGATCAATCTTCTTCCACTGTGGGGAATCAGACGCATGTCATAGGATCCCATCATTATTTTTCTTAACATTTGCATGCCACCTCAAATTCTTTGCATCTTTCGGATTTGCAAACAAGCGTTGAAACTGTGATATTATAGGTAGATACCACAACACCTTGGCAGGAGAACCAGTTTTGGACTCCCCCGAAGTCGTCAATTTATACCTTGACGCACCACATTTTGGACAATCTTTCAAATCTACATAGTCCTTTTGAAATAATACACAATCATTCGGGCATGCGTGTATTTTCTTGGCCTCCATTCCCATTGGGCACAACATTTTCTTTACCTGGTATGTTGAGATTGGCAGCTCGTTTCCTTCAGGAAGCATTTCTTTCAACAAAGTCAACAATGAAGTGAAGCTTTTGTCGCTCCATCTATTGTTAGCTTTCAACTTATACAATCTCAACACAACGCTAAGCTTCGTAAACTTAGCACAACCTGTGTATAACGGTATCTCAGCATCATGCACAATGTTTCTAAACATAGGAGGTGGATCGGTGTGCTCTACCCTACAACTATCCAGCATCGCATCAACGATGTCTGCTGGAACTGGTTTGTTCACATTTACGTCATCGGAGGCAATTTCTTCTTCCACCCAAGCACTGCTATCGACATCTACTGGTTTCGATTTTGAAATCTCTCCATGCCAGTGCCATTCTATATAGCCTTGTACAATCCCGTTGCACATGACATGACTTTTGATTTCCTCACCAGTGTTGACTTTCAAGTTGTTACCGCAATGCCTACATGGACAGTAGAACCTATCTGTAGGTTTTTTCCTATGTTCCTCAGCAAATCTAATAAACTGATCAAGACCAGATATAAACTCGGGGGTGTAACGATTACGAATGGACATCCGTGATCTATCCATTCTATGATCATAGAAAACAAGTATATATTAGGAAACAAGTATATATTAGGAAAAGATTAGGGTATACACTTACATCCTAAGTGTATAATGTGATGTCATTCTTATATATAATAAATGTGTACCACCTATCCCATCCTTGAACACCTAATCTCACTAGTAAGTGTATAATGTGTATTGGGTTTTCGAGAAAATTTCGGCAGCATTTCCCCGCTGTTCTCTAAGTACATATGTACTTAGAGAACAAACGGGGAAATGCTACCGAAGTTTTCTCAAAAACCCAATACACATTATACACTTACATCCTAAGTGAGATTAGATATTCAAGAACGGTCCCAAACCGGGGACTATCCAAGATTTACTCCTAATGAGTCAATCTTGGACGGGTTTCTAGGCCAACAAACACAATAATAGATATGTACAATGAAGCCGGACTTCATACAAACAATATATAATTTAGTGATTGTTCATTCTAATTTATACCAATGTACAAGTAATATAAAGAACAATGATTGTTCACTTTCTAGGCCAACAAACACATGTGATGTCATTCTTATATATAATAAATGTGTACCACCTATCCCATCCTTGAACACCTAATCTCACTAGTAAGTGTATAATGTGTATTGGGTTTTCGAGAAAATTTCGGCAGCATTTCCCCGCTGTTCTCTAAGTACATATGTACTTAGAGAACAAACGGGGAAATGCTGCCAAAATTTTCTCAAAAACCCAATACACATTATACACTTACATCCTAAGTGAGATTAGGTGTTCAAGAACAGTCCCAAACTGGGGACTATCCAAGATTTACTCCTAATGAATCAATCTTGGATGGGTTTCTAGGCCAACAAACACAATAATAGATATGTACAATGAAGTCGGACTTCATACAAACAGTATATAATTTAGTGATTGTTCATTCTAATTTATACCAATGTACAAGTAATATAAAGAACAATGATTGTTCACTTTCTAGGCCAACAAACACATGTGATGTCATTCTTATATATAATAAATGTGTACCACCTATCCCATCCTTGAACACCTAATCTCACTAGTAAGTGTATAATGTGTATTGGGTTTTCTAGAAAATTTCGGCAGCATTTCCCCGATGTTCTCTAAGTACATATGTACTTAGAGAACAAACGGGGAAATGCTGCCGAAATTTTCTCAAAAACCCAATACACATTATACACTTACATCCTAAGTGAGATTAGGTGTTCAAGAACAGTCCCAAACCGGGGACTATCCAAGATTTACTCCTAATGAGTCAATCTTGGACGGGTTTCTAGGCCAACAAACACAATAATAGATATGTACAATGAAGCCGGACTTCATACAAACAGTATATAATTTAGTGATTGTTCATTCTAATTTATACCAATGTACAAGTAATATAAAGAACAATGATTGTTCACTTTCTAGGCCAACAAACACATGTGATGTCATTCTTATATATAATAAATGTGTACCACCTATCCCATCCTTGAACACCTAATCTCACTAGTAAGTGTATAATGTGTATTGGGTTTTCAAGAAAATTTCGGCAGCATTTCCCCGCTGTTCTCTAAGTACATATGTACTTAGAGAACAAACGGGGAAATGCTACCGAAATTTTCTCAAAAACCCAATACACATTATACACTTACATCCTAAATGAGATTAGGTGCTCAAGAACAGTCCCAACCCAGGGACTATCCAAGATTTACTCCTAATGAGTCAATCTTGGACGGGTTTCTAGGCCAACAAATACAATAATAGATATGTACATGTTAGGGTTTCATCACAATTGATGTTAGGGTTTCATCAATGTTAGGGTTTAATCAAATCAAATTAGGATGCTAGAATGGATTTAAATCAAATTAGGGTTTAAATCAAATCAAACACGGCTGTGGCTGTGTTGGCCTACCACGGCCGTGCTGGGAAGCACGGCTGTGGTAGGCCATTCTTCTCAGTTCTCAGTGAAAGAAGTGGTAAAACTTAGATTTAGATGTAATATTAGGTGAGCAACAACAACTGACCTCCCAGTAGTGGTGGCGGTGACCGGCGAGCTCCAGGCGGCAGCGAAGGCAGGTGCAGTGGTGGCCAGCGAGCTCCAGGCGGCACAGCAGCGGTGGCCGGCGAGCTCTAGGCGGAGAAGGGGGCGCAGAGAAGGGGAAGAAGGCAGCAGCAGTGGCGGCGGAGAAGGGGGCGCGGCGGCGGCGCGGCGACGCTGTCGTGGAGGAAGAAGGAGCTTTCGTGGAGGAGAAATCGGCGGCGTGGTCGGGCGACAGCAGAGAAGAAAAGGGAAATCGGCTCGCAATGAAACAGAAGAAAGGGGAAGAGTCGGGCGATCGTGGGATATTAAGTTCCCAAATAGCGTCGGTTGTTTCAAACAACCGACGCCTAAACCTCTTTAGCGTCGGTTGTTTGAACCAACCGATGTCCAATTGGACGATATTTTCACGAAAATGTTTGGCGGGAACCACTTTCAGCGTCGGTTATAGAAGGTTAACCGACGCTGAAAGTGACACTTTTCACGTAAATTTTCATCGCGCATAGGCGTCGGTTTCTATCTACATAACTGACGCTGAAAGTGACACTATTTTTTTTTGCTCAAAAATTGGATTTCGCGGGCGACTTTAGGCGTCGGTTTGTTATTAACAACCGACGATGTATTCAAAGCGGTACCCGTGTCTAGCTGGTCTTCGAATATAGACGTCGGTTTGCCTAAATAACCGACTTCTAATATTTTAGGCGTCGGTTTTCCTAAAGAACCGACGCCCAGAAAAGCAACACTGAATGTTGTTTCTGTAGTAGTGATTCCATTTTGTTTCACCATTTCCACCACCAAAACACTAGTTTATACTAGTTCCTACCCATAATCCCCTTCATTCCACACCCTTGCACCTTGGAGGAGAGAGGAGGTCATCTTGCAGTAGTTAGAGAGGAGGATTCCTTCATCTACACTGAGCTCCATGGCTTCTTCTACCTATTTCTCCTTTCTTTTTGTATTTTCCATTTCCATGAGTAGCTAGGCCCCCTTGGGTGGGCTGTTTGGGGGAAATTATGTTACTTTGATACCATGTTGGGGGGAAATGACATGTAAACTTTGTAATTCCATTTGTTAATGATTATATTCTATTTGCATCTCATTATCCATGAATTACTTGTTGGTTTGTGTGTGAAATCACCTAGGAATTTAGGCAAATTGCTTATATGTGTGAATTTTGGGATTTGCCCCTAGGTCCAATTCTTGGATCCCTAGGTTGCCTCCCATCTTCCTACATCCTTGTCAATCTCCCTAAACCTAAGTGAGAGATCTAAGTAGCTAGATTAGATAATTCTAGTGCAATTAGCATGGAGCCTTCTCAAGGCTAGAATACGGGGGAATTGGGGTCCAAAACCCTAATTTCACCTCCCCATTACTACCCTCGGCCCCTAATTGCCCTAAGAATGTCTAATCTAGAATCCTAGACTTGATTAGACTCTACTTGAATTGAACCTAATCCCTAACCCAATTGAGCCTCGTAAGGGTAGTAGGGGGTGTTAGGGACTAGTTCCCCTACACACAACCTAGCATATCCATGGCCAGTTAGTAGCTTAGGTTAATTCATTAGACTCTAACTTATTGTTTGGTTTGGATAATCTAAATGGAATCATAATGTTCATATGTCACCCCCAACTTAAGTGATAAGTTCATACCCCTAAACAGCCCACACCTCTCTTTACTGCTTAAAACCCTAGTTTTGTGCTTGCTTAGCTTAATTAGTTCTTTTCTTACTTAGTTAGCTTCTTTCCTTGCTCTTGCCTTGTCCATGCTAGCTTAACTCTTTAATTTCTCTCTTGCTTTTCTATTGCTTGCCTTAGTGTAGTTTGCACTTTCATACCTAGCTTAATCCTTTCTTGATTGTTTAGCCTTAATCTAGCCTAGGGTTAACTTAGATTTCATTCTTGCCTTTAATTGTTTGTTTATCTATAATAGTTTAACAATCAAAACAACCTTCAAATCCTTAACCCTAGTCTCCGCAGTAGGAACATTGCCAAACTAACCTAGATCTAGTTCCCCCTCTTTTCCCTGTGTATCGACCCTATACTTGCCACCTTCCTATACTATGACACGACCCTGTGCACTTGTGGGTATAGTTGTTTCAGTGTGAGTAGGTGTTAAGTTAGGTTTTATAAATATCGAAAGTGAATCCACCCATGTGCTTCCATCCACGGGGTTGCATCTATTCAAAACTCCAATTGAGTAGGGTGTAACACCATTGGCAGGAGCGCACCAAGCTTTTTGGTGTCGTTGTCGGGGAGAAAGGCGCTTGGCCTAGCTAGTTAGTTTTGCTTTGACTTTTCCTACTGCCCTCATCATTGCTATTCTTTATCCATTATTCTTTGCATTCTTTGTGTATATTGGTTTACTAACTTACTTTCTTTTGTTTGGTTGTGCTTTGTGCATGTGACAAGCTACTCGGGAGGAAACAAGATGGAAGGCCAAAATGCACTCCACAAGCCGCTTCAAGACTACTTCATGCCTAGCAACTACAAATCGCCAATTGCTAGCAGGGTTGGTCAAATGTCAGGGAAGCAATTCGCTATTCCTCTAGGTCTTCTTGGGCTCCTGCCCATCTTCTACGGCTCAAAGAGTCAGAACCCCTACAAGCACTTAGACTCCTTTCTTGGAGTATGCTCCACCTTCAGGACGCCGACGACTAGTGATGATACAATTTGGTTGACTTTGTTCTCTTTCTCCCTCAAAGATAGAGATAAAGATTGCTATGACTCAAGAAGGAACATTGTGAGTTGGGAAACAATGAAGAATGCCTTCTTGAGACAATTCTACTCTATAACAAGGTTGACAAAAATATGGCGTGCTGTGACAAGTATCAATCAAATGGGCAATGCGCAGTTTCATAATGCATGGGAGAGATTAAGGACCAAGACACCGTGGACTCTTCTTGTGGAGGAGTTTTCATGGCTAGGCCACCTGAGGAGATATGGCCTTTGTTTGAGTAGTTGGCTGAAGGATCAAGAATTTGAGCTTCTAGCATGATGAATGAAGGAGGGTATGCCTTTGGTGTGACACCTCCTACTCATGATGACTCAAGCCCGCAAGTGATGAAGATTCTTGGTGACATGGTGAGCTTCATGAAGAACCAGGTGACAAATGCTCTTTGCCACCTGGTTAATTCTATTGAGTTCTATGGTGAGGAAAAGAAGACACCTCACTCCTATAGCTATCAAGAGCCACAAAGTCCAACATATAGCTCAAGGTTTGAGAAACAACTGTTGTGTGCAGCAGGTTCAAATTTGGGGCTATCTAGAGGTAGAAGACGACCCAACGAACGCCCGGAAATAGGCTCTAGATGTTTTTCCAGATGAATTCGAACATCCCAAACCATTGTGAGTAGAATTTCACTCACTAAGCAAGATTTAACTCCGGAAGTTAGATAATTTTGGTTGAATATGCGTTTTTTGCTGGTAACAGCGGTTATCAGGCGTTGTGTAGTATTGGTGTCGCCTGACTTTTATTTCACGATTTGCTTCTTTACACTTTGAATGATCTAGTTTATTATCCGATTCAGTGTGATTCGGACTAGTAGAATTACATGGTTGATCAAAACCTAAGTTATTCAGTTTAAAAGCCGAAATTAGTAGAACACGACCAATAACTATACGATTTGGGTATAAACCCAGGCTGTGAAATTTTAGCAATTAATTTGATGCATGATTTTAAAGAAATGACGATGACATGAAAATATTCAATGAAAACCCTAGTTGCACGCTCTCTGCTATGTTTAATGTGAGTGATTTAATATTTACACAAGTTGGCACGTTTCTCAGAAATATCATTAGAATTTCTCAGTTATTATTAATAATTCATGTCATAATAAGTAATTAATTCTTAACTGAGTTATGTGATGCACAAACCAGGACTAGGGTTAATGTGCACGTTTTTTGAGGAATTTTAGATAATTTACAGATGCTACTGACGATTTATCATATGTCGAGTAATTTACTCTTGTTAGTGCATTAATAGGTCCAATTGCATGATTTTAGTGTATAAGTGTCAAGTTGACAGGTATTCTATTTATTTAAATATGCCTGCAAGTACAATATGTTGATTTCTCAATAAATTACAGTGTTTGAGCATATTGCACTATAGAGTTAGATTTGATATGCATGTCGTATTTATAAGTTCCAGATAAATAGACTCAGTACCATAGAAATACTAAAGCCAAGAATAAGTAAGAGAGAGATGCAATGTGTGATGACACCCACCATCATTTAAGATAACAAGCGTCGTCAGCAATAATAAAACATGCGGAAGCGATCGTTTGCAGCGGAATTACTGAAAATTACTAAAAATTAAAACCATTTGCAAATAGATCTGTTAACAGGAAAACTCTTTCATTTAGAACCAAAGTAAAACATTACATCCTGGTTCATATATACATCTCATGTACTATTGCTTCTCGAGGAATACAAACATCAACTACTCTGTCTTAACTGTACACATGTAGTATAAAACCCTCGAGGGTTAAAGCCAAAATCTCAGATCGAATCTTCAAAACATTACTCCTAGGACCCAAGAGTACAGAGACGACTCATAGGACTATCTACACAAAACCAGACAGCCAATGTCTCCACCTGTTGGATCACTGCTGTCCCTGTGACTGCTGCTACTGTTGCTCACCCACGGAAAGGTTTCTTCCTCTTCTTCGGGGATTACCTAAAAATTTAATCCCACAGGGGTGAGACAATTATAAAAATTGTCCCAGCGAGAGATATAACTCTCCGCCAGAAACATTGTTATTGCTGATAATAGAATAACACTGAGCAGTAGAATTATATTTACTCAACAGCAGGTAAATCATTGAATAAGATATGCAGAGCAGTATTCTCTATGCAATCATTTCAATTATAACTTGATTAAGCAGCAAGTCATTCATTTAAGAAGGAATATGAAGAACATGTATATCATTTATCCAACTATGATATAATAGACCATGTATCATCAACCATTGATTCTCACAATTCAACCCTAAGCAAATATGCTACACGACTGATTACGTTTTACAATCATACTTATGCCCTGAGGAGATGAGGTATACCGCTCATACTCCAACCGACCACGGTTACGTAAAGCATCGGTACCACACATAGGTCAATGGAAGAGCCGGATTTCCATGACCTCAACTTTCTCGGTCAGTGCGAGATAACATGCAGGATATCGTGTGTCTCTTCTAGATAGCTTTCCAGGGTATACTGGCAATATCTCTATTAGAGTTATAGCCCATAGCATATACTCTCTTCAGGATATGGCCCATAGCCAATGCCCGGTATTATTTTGTGGAGTCATGGCCCGTAGCCATGCTCTTATTGGGGTATGGTCCGTAACCAATCCCGTTCATAGGACATAGCCCGTAGCAATGCCTATGGGGCATAAGGATATAATTGCCCAATTACCCCCACATATTAAAAAATATGCGTTCCGAGTAAACTCGTTTCACCATTCAGCTAATTCTGATGCTGATGGACCTGTGATCAGGGCAACTACATTATATGGTATCACTTGATTAATTAAGTACATTATCATATTCTTTTAGCATCAGCCAAGTTTCCAAACATAACTTAATAAGACAAATGCTATAAAGAAAACATGTACTATTTCCATTAATCACTTCTCAGTCTTTATAAGACATGGGGATCTCAGTCCCTCATTTCAATACTGGGAATTTTCATTCCTTTGCAACTCAATGCCATAATCATATGGTTCTGGGTATTCAAACCCTTAGCTCATCATTGAGCATTATTACCACTTTTTCAGGTAATTATCACCTTCAGGTCACCTGACCAAGGTAAATATGATGCTTATTACATAAACATCTTCTCATGGCACTTAAGGCCCATTACTTCTCTTATTACCTCATACTAGGCAATAAGGTATATCATGGCACATAAGGCCCAATAAACAATGTCAATACATAAAATGTCATAGCTCATACCTGGCTATGTTCATCATCACATCATACCTGCATGGTTAGTACATATGATAATACATCAATTTCATATCAGCACCATGCAAAACAATATATAACATCATTATTCAAGGGTAACACCACTATATGCTTACCAGGGTTAGGGTTTCCCATTTCTCATTAATTCAGACCCTCTTGAGTTAACCAACTTTATCTTGTATTAAGGTATTTCCCCTCTTAATACATTCCATCACAGAATACTCACCCTTAGCATATAATGCATAGGCCACACATTATAATTTTCCAGCTATCTCACATGATATGGACTTATCTTAGTTTAAGGCATAACTTTATTATAAAGTTGCCTATAAACAATCGCAATGATACACCCTCAACTAGGGTTTCACAAGGATACACCCTCAACTAGGGTTCACAGTGATACACCCTCCACTAGGGTTTCACAAGGTTACACCCTCAACCAGGGTTCACAATGATACACCCTCCACTAGGGTTTCACAAGGATACACCCTCAACTAGGGTTTACTAACATCCTAATTAGTGATTTCACATGTAGACAACCTCTTATTAAGGTTATACATTGAATCAGCCTCAATTAGGGTTTACATCATGTATTGGGTCCATGCATTTGTTATGCATTAATGACTAGTACCATTAAAGGTATCTCCCACCTAATCACATTAGGTTTTCAAAAAGGTTTGATCAATTAGACCTTCAATAACATGAGGTATCCAATTGAATTAACCAAATTGAACCACACTCAATTCCAATCAATGGAACTTCAACCAATTGGATCATCAACTCAATCATCATTTGAATTATGGCTCACCCCTCAATTGGGACTTCAATTATGGTCTGATCTCAATGGGATTAGGGTTTATAAACACCAATTAGAGCTTTAAAGTTGATCATCAATCATGCTACTAATTGTGTTTCAATTGATTGCATTGGACCTTCAACCATTGAATTCATGGAACCAATCATCAATTGGACCTATGCTCATACTTCAATTAAGTTTAATAGGTCAACCTTCAACTAATTTGACCCTCAATTGACCCTCAATTGGTCATCAATTAGGGCTTGATTCAATTGAATTAGGGTTTGGAATCAAAGATCCAACAACACTCATCAATGCAAGATTGGTTACTTTGAAACTATTGAACCATTATCCAAATTGGGTATGACCTGACCCCAAACGGTCTTGAGGTCGTTTGGATGACCTACAAACGGTCTTGAGACCGTTTGCCCATCATATCACTCAAATCCAAGCCATCCAATTAAGGTTTGGATCATTGGATTGATCACTAAATCAGCATTGCATTGTATAACAGCTTGGTACATTTAGACCTTCAAACACCTAACCATACTCAACCCTAGACCTCCAAACGGTCTTGGGTGACCACCAAACGGTCTTGAGACCGTTTGGATGAGCTCCAAACGGTCTTGAGACCGTTTGGCCCATCCAACCTTTGGATTCTAGTGAAAAATCATCATGGATTGGTCTATCGAGTTGATCAACAGATCAACACTACATTGCAATATGATTAGTACCTTTGGACCTTCAATTGGTCAACTATACTTGACCCCATACCTCCAAACGGTCTTGGGGTGATCCCCAAACGGTCTTGAGACCGTTTGGGTGATCCCCAAACGGTCTTGAAACCGTTTGGGCTAATCAACCCAAAATCTCAACTTAACTCATTGGAATTTCAGCGCTGTTTTCAATTAGTTTTTGCTTAATTGATTAGCCTTCAACTCATGATTCCTTTGGAGTTAACCTATCAAATTTGGAGGGTCATTAGACCACATCATTAGGAACAGTAATCCTAAACGGTCAACCCTTGGTCAACGCACTCAAACGGTCTTGATACCGTTTTCCCAAAAAGGTCAATTAAATCAGATTGAAAATCACCACTTAATTCAATTAGGTTTCCCTAATTGATTAGCCTTCAACTCATGATTCCCTTGGAGTTAATCCCTCAAATTTGGAGGGTTATTAATAAGCATAATTATGAACAGGAATACCAAACGGTAAACGCTTGGTCAACCATATAAAACGGTCTTGAAACCGTTTTCTCAACCAGGTCAAGTTAATCAGGTTGAAAATCAGCACATAATTTAATCCGATTGCCTAATTGATTGGCCTTCAACTCTCGATTCCTTTGGAGTTAATCCCTAAAATTTGGAGGGTTATCAGCCTACATAATTAGGAATAAAATTACCAAACGGTCAATGCTTGGTCAACCATCTCAAACGGTCTTGAAACCGTTTTCTCCCAAACGGTTTCAAACTGTTTGCCCTTAAACGGTTTGCTGAAACCGCATAGCCAATCAAATTAAAACGATTTGGAGTAGCTATCAAAACGGTTTTTCTTGGTAATTTTCTTTGGATAAGCATCTAGGATGATGTCATCATCCCCTTCCTTCGAACAACCAAGAACTGCAACCGTTCTTGATGGAAATTGCAGCAAAGAAACTAGAGTGTATCAAATTGAAGAAATCAATCAACAAAGCATAGAGAATTGATGCAATAGCAATGTTTAAGGGTTTGAGTTATAAAACCCGCCTCCAATTGAGCTCCAAAGCTCCAAGATCACGCCATTAATGGTGTATGAAGCTCTTGCAACTCCCCCTAGGCTCGTCCTCAAGATATTGATTGCAAAAGTTGGCTAGGGTTGAAGAGGAGATCAAAATAAGAAGGAATCCATAATTTATTTTCGATTTCCACCATGAAATCATGGAGAACGAAGGTCAAGAGCTTAGACACAGGTTGGGGTTCGTCCTCCTGGTCCTCCCTAGCTTCCTTGGTCGGTTTCCAAGCTAAGAGAAGAAGTGGGGTCGAAATAACCTTTCATTTGGCTAGGAAAAGGCCTTTTTATAAAAATTCAATGAAAGAGAAAATGCATTATTAAAATGCATTTAATTCCAAAATTGGTGCTGCCTCTTCCCCCTCAAATTCTCCTCAAAATCCTTAAGGACGAGGCTATCTTCATTGACTATTATTCCTCTCCATTATCCATGATTTAAAGAAAATCAAATTAAGCACCTTAATGCTTATTATATTAATATCCATATGTGAGTGGGTTTTCTTTTCCTTATAATAATGGTGAGTGGAATTTCACCTACTTAGGATATTTTCGTTCCTTATCTTGGCAACTTATTCAAAATCAACCCAAAACATTTTGGTTAAAAGCCCTTCAATTATTTTTATTCATTTTTTCCCTAAATCGAATTAGGGTTTCAATTAGGCATTAATCTTGATTATTTTAATATCAAGATTCTCTCTCCTCCAACTTAATTCAAATGAAGCACCCCTCTCATTTTATTTGCTCTACATGATGCCAAGAAACATTAGGGACCTTGTTGAAGTGGTAATTTGCATATTGAACCCTAGATTTTGGGTAAATTGCACTTTACTCCAAAACTAGGTTTTAATGCACAACATTGTCCAACAAGCTCTATCTTGGTGTCCAGGCTTGTGGAAACCATACTACTACATAATATTCATCCTTATGATGTCTCAACATCAGAGGAACATCTTATCATATGCAATTTGCAAGTTAACCCCTCAACTTGGGTAATTTGCACTTTAGTCCAAAACAAGCAATCATTGCTTTAACATTGTTCAAACAGGACCAAAATTGAAACATAAGTTCCTCATGAGCCCTAATTACTTTTCACAGGATAAGTACAAGCATATAATCAACTTTGTTAAGCAAAAATCCTGGGGTTAGAACATAACCCAGGTCAGGGATGTTACAAATTATCCACCCTTATAAGGATTTCGTCCCCGAAATCATCAACAAAACATTAAGAGAACAGAGTAGGATATTTCCTCCTCAACTCCCGGATCTATTAACACAAATACGAAGCAGGATAAAGACATATCAGAATTAAAGTAATTCCATCTGACCTGTCACAACCCCAGGGTTGACTACTGCTTTAGACTGGTTCATAGCATAGAGCCTAGCCGTTGCCTGCTGTTGGCCCTGTGCTCTATTATTGGACGCAGAAGATCCTGCCTGGGATGCTTGTCCACGTCCTCGGGTACCACTAGAAAAATGCTTTCTCTGAGAACCTTGCTGACTTTGTCTCGGGGGTTGATTCACCACACCATTCCCCGTTGGGCAATCCCTTGCCAGATGACCTACTAGTCCACACCGATGACAAGTTCTATTCTCTTGGTGTGGTCTAGGGGGTCCAGTTACTGACATAGAAGCTGAACTGTGAGATTCCTTTGGTGGTGTAGGCACAGAATACCTTGGTTTCTTGAAACTCCAAAAACTATGCCCTTGAAACTGTGGGTATTCCTTCTTACCCTTAGTTTGTTGCTTCTCAACTATAGACCTCTCTATGCGTCTTACAGACTCCACAAAAGTTGCAAACCTCTCCCGGTTCTCCAGAGCAGACACCGGAGTGGTTAATTCAGCGTTCAACCCCTTCTCGAATCGCCGAATTCTTTCCTCATCATTGGATGCCATGTGCGGACCAAACCGCAACAACTCCATGAACCTAGCCTCATACTCACTAATGTTCATAGGTCCTTGTTTAATTCTCTCAAACTGGGATATCTTCTCATCTAGAAATGTATTAGGAAAGTATCTAGTGACAAATTCACGCCTGAATTCATCCCATTCAATCACAACTCCAGGTCTTTTGCCCTCCTTAATGGTCCACCAGTGTCCAGCACTCCCTTTCAGGAGATATACAGCATGCCTAACCCTCTCATCATCAGGTATCATGAGGATTCTGAAGGCTTTCTCTAATTCAGTCAACCATAGGTCAGCATCTGCTGGATCAGCTGTACCAGCATACTCTAATGCTCCTACCCTCTTCAGCCTTTCAAAGGTCTTGCCGGCACCATGTCTTTCATCATGGGGTGGTGCCCTGGGTGCAGGTACTGGCATTCTATCCGTCATGTGGGTCATAGCTGCCATAAACTGCCCGAACATAGTCTGAAAGGCTGGGTTCCACATATCAGCTGGGTTGAACTGGGGTTGATCAGGTACAAGTTCCTCCCTTAACTGGTCTCTTGCACCTCTTCCCGGTGCAGCTACACTGCTCTCAGCAGCGTGTTCATCGTGTGATCCAGACATCTTTAGTTCTTCTTCTCCTATATGAGCAGAAGACACTATCAGATAAACTGGAAGACACTTAGAACATACTCAACTACCTTAATCCTATGTCTCTGTAGACTCAGCGAACCTAGAGCTCTGATACCACTAAACTGTGATGACACCCGCCATCATTTAAGATAGCAAGCATCGTCAGCAATAATAAAACATGCAGAAGCGATCGTTTGCAGCAGAATTACTGAAAATTACTAAAAATTAAAACCATTTGCAAATAGATCCGTTAATAGGAAAACTCTTTCATTTAGAACCAAAGTAAAACATTACATCCTGGTTCATATATACATCTCATGTACTATTGCTTCTCGAGGAATACAAACATCAACTACTCTGTCTTAACTGTACACAGGTAGTATAAAACCCTCGAGGCTTAAAGCCAAAATCTCATATCAAATCTTCAAAACATTACTCCTAGGACCCGAGAGTACAAAGACGACTCATAGTACTATCTACACAAAACCAGACAGCCAATGTCTCCACCTGTTGGATCACTGCTGTCCCTGTGACTGCTGCTGCTGTTGCTCACCCACTGAAAGGTTTCTTCCTCTTTTTCGGGGATTACCTAAAAATTTAATCCCACGGGGGTGAGACAATTATAAAAATTGTCCCAGCGAGAGATATAACTCTCCGCCAGAAACATTGTTATTGCTGATAATAGAATAACACTGAGAAGTAGAATTATATTTACTCAACAGCAGGTAAATCATTGAATAAGATATGCAGAGCAGTATTCTCTATGCAATCATTTCAATTATAACTTGATTAAGCAGCAAGTCATTCATTTAAGAAGGAATATGAAGAACATGTATATCATTTATCCAACTATGATATAATAGACCATGTATCATCAACCATTGATTCTCGCAATTCAACCCTAAGAAAATATGCTACACGACTGATTACGTTTTACAATCATACTTATGCCCTGAGGAGATGAGGTATACCGCTCATACTCCAACCGACCACGGTTACGTAAAGCATCGGTACCACACATAGGTCAATGGAAGAGCCGGATTCCCATGACCTCAACTTTCTCGGTCAGTGTGAGATAACATGGAGGACATCTTGTGTCTCTGCTAGATAGCTTTCCAGGGTATAATGGCAACATCGCTATTAGAGTTATAGCCCATAGCATATACTCTCTTCAGGATATGGCCCGTAGCCAATGCCCGGTATTATTTTGTGGAGTCATGGCCCGTAGCCATGCTCTTATTGGGGTATGGTCCGTAACCAATCCCATTCATAGGACATAGCCCGTAGCAATGCCTATGGGGCATAAGGATATAATTGCACAATTACCCCCACATATTCAAAAATATGCGTTCCGAGTAAACTCGTTTCACCATTCAGCTAATTCTGACGCTGATGGATCTGTGATCAGGGCAACTACATTATATGGCATCACTTGATTAATTAAGTACATTGTCATATTCTTTTAGCATCAGCCAAGTTTCCAAACATAACTTAATAAGACAAATGCTATAAAGAAAACATGTACTATTTTCATTAATCACTTCTCAGTCTTTATAAGACATGGGGATCTCAGTCCCTCATTTCAATACTGGGAATTTTCATTCCTTTGCAACTCAATGCCATAATCATATGGTTCTGGGTATTCAAACCCTTAGCTCATCATTGAGCATTATTACCACTTTTTCAGGTAATTATCACCTTCAGGTCACCTGACCAAGGTAAATATGATGCTTATTACATAAACATCTTCTCATGGCACTTAAGGCCCATTACTTCTCTTATTACCTCATACTAGGCAATAAGGTATAGCATGGCACATAAGGCCCAATAAACAATGTCAATACATAAAATGTCATAGCTCATACCTGGCTATGTTCATCATCACATCATACCTGCATGGTTAGTACAGATGATAATACATCAATTTCATATCAACACCATGCAAAACAATATATAACATCATTATTCAAGGGTAACACCACTATTCCCTTACCAGGGTTAGGGTTTCCCATTTCTCATTAATTCAGACCCTCTTGAGTTAACCAACTTTATCTTGTATTAAGGTATTTCCCCTCTTAATACATTCCATCACAGAATACTCACCCTTAGTGTAATGACCGTCTTGCGAAAACATGATTAACTAATGCGGAAGCGTTCATCAAGTAGCGGAATAGCGAAAATCACTAAAAATTAAAACTTTTTGCAAAGAGATCCACACATAGGAAATCCTTTACAACAAGAACCATTGTATAACATTTACATTCTGGTTCAAACATATATAACCTGTACCATCTCTTTTCAGAGACTACAACATCAGCTGCCTTATGAACATTATATACAGACAACATATGAATCTCGAGGCATCAAGCCAAAACCTCAGTTTGATATATCAAAAACACTGACTGAAAACTCCGAGGACCTGAGAGTACAGAGACGACACATAGGACTACTATCTATATGACTTGACAGTCAGTGCCTCCACCTGAGATCTCACTGCTGTCCAAGCTGTTGCTTTCCTTTTCCTGCAAAAGAGTATCTGCCACTTTGTCCACGTCCACCTAAAAATGTTGGATCCCACGGGGGTGAGACAATTGTAAATTGCCCCAGCGAGAGATATAACTCTCTGCCAGAAACATTATTATTGCATCTTAAGAAGATAAATATAGGCAGATGATAAGCAGTTTAAAGCATTCTCTTAATAAGGAATAGGAAGAACATGTATATCATTTATCCTCCATATTATACCATCATGTCAAACTTCTCGTGACACTCATTATCTTGATATGTCACCCATGAGACATTCTTGTTTCAACTTATTGGCCTTAGTCAGTCTGCTAAACAGATAAGGAATTACATCTACCATGTACTCATATATCATTAATGCAGGCATTGGGTTATTACCAATCCTGTGTCATCATTACAGGCATTGAGCCTCTGCCAGGTATTGGACTCTTCCAAACATGATTACATTTCCAGGCATTGGTCTTTAACCAACCCTGATTACAAGCATTACACCTCTGCCAGGTATTGGATTTCTCCAAACCTGATTACACAGCCAGGCATTAGACTCTAACCAACCCTGATTTCACAGCCAGGCATTGGACTTTAACCAACCCTGATTACACAACCAGGGATTGGTCCGTAACCAATCCTGATTACACAGCCAGGCATTGTACTTTAACCAACCCTGATTACAGGCATTAAGCCTCTGCCAGGTATTGGACTTTAACCAAACCTGATTACACAGCCAGGCATTGGACTCTAACCAATCCTGATTACACAGCCAGGCATTGGACTTTAACCAACCCTGATTACAGGCATTAAGCCTCTGCCAGGTATTGGACTTTAACCAAACCTGATTACACAGCCAGGCATTGGTCCGTAACCAATCCTGATTACACAGCCAGGCATTGGACTTTAACCAACCCTGATTACAGACATTAAGCCTCTGCCAGGTATTGGACTTTAACCAAACCTGATTACACAACCAGGCATTGGTCCGTAACCAATCCTCATTACACAGCCAGGCATTGGACTTTAACTAACCCTGATTACAGGCATTAAGCCTCTACCAGGTATTGGACTTTAACCAAACTTGGTTACACAGCCAGGCATTGGTCCGTAACCAATCCTGATTACACAGCCAGGCATTGGACTTTAACCAACCCTGATTACAGGCATTAAGCCTCTGCCAGGTATTGGACTTTAACCAAACCTGATTACACCGCCAGACATTGGTCCGTAACCAATCCTGATTACACAGTTCATGGAATTTAATTCCTTTAACTCATCATTGATCATCACATACTACTTTCTTAAGTTACCAGCTTATCTTGGATTAAGGTATTTCCCATCTTAATCCTTTCATCCACTAACCTATCACTCTTACCATAAATTGCATAGGTTACACATAAGAATGGTCCAACTATCTTTAATGATATGGACTCATCTCAGATTAAGGCATTGCTTACAATAAGCTTGCCTATAATCAACCACATTAAATGTTTCACCTTTATAAGGCCATTCCTTCTATCTCATCATTAGGGTTTCCTTATACCCTTATTTAATATTAGGATTATAATTCATTGTCATATTGCCCAAGATTAGGGCTTTATGTATTATGACTCCACATTAGAGTCTCACATACCTTCACCCTTCTTAGGGCCTCTCATCACAACATAGCATTAGAGCTTCATGTGATGTTAACTCTTAATTAGGGTTTCTCATGGAATCACCCTCAACTAGGGTTTCTCATGGAATCACCCTCAACTAGGGTTTCTCATGGAATCACCCTCAACTAGGGTTTCTCATGGAATCACCCTCAACTAGGGTTTTCACCTTAGTCACCCACAATTTGGGTTTACTATGCATCTCCATTAGGATTTCATTCAATTGTCCATAATAAGAGATTCACTATTCATCCCAATTAGGGTTTTACATCTCATTTCCCTAAATTGGAGTTTCACACATCACTACCCTAACTTAGGGTTACATCCTCACCCTGTATTAGGGTTACATTTAGAATTTCCCTCAATTAGGGTTAAAACCCAAAAGCCCTGTCAATTAGGGTTTATATTCATGATTAGGGTTTCATGATCTCTCTTCTTAAGGATCATACCCTTAATCACCACATGAATCATATTCATGTATGAATTCATGTTAACATCATCTCAAATTGATTAGGTCATATCAACCCTTCAATCAAGAGCATACCCCTATGATTAACGTAGTTTATCAAGTCATTGGTCCAATAAGCAATCAGGGATTCATTCCTTAATTGGTACTAGTCCCTTAGGTACTGTTAGGGTTTCAACCTTTGTACCTTCTTTGTTTATCATTACTAATAATCATTGGGTCAATGGATCATTCATCATCTTAATTCTCAAGAGATTCAATCACATTGGACCTCCATTACATAAAGCATCCAATTGAATTAGGGTTTCCAATGTTGATTCCTTCAATCATTGGATTCATGGAACCAGTCATCAATTGGACCTACCCTCATACTTCAATTGAGTTTAATAGGTCAACCTTCAACTGATTTTACCCTCAATTAACCCTCAATTGGTCCTCAATTAGGGTTTGATTCAATTGAATTAGGGTTTGGAATCAATGATCCATCAACACTAATCAATGCAAGATTAGTTACATTGAAACCATTGAACCATCATCCAAATTGGGTATGACCTGACCCCAAACGGTCTTGAGGTCGTTTGGATGACCTCAAAACGGTCTTGAGACCGTTTGCCCATCATATCACTCAAATCCAAGCCATCCAATTAAGGTTTGGATCATTGGATTGATCACCAAATCAGCATTGGATTGTATAACAGCTTGGTACCTTTAGACCTTCAAACACCTAACCATACTCAACCCTAGACCTCCAAACGGTCTTGGGTGACCACCAAACGGTCTTGAGACCGTTTGGATGAGTCCCAAACGGTCTTGAGACCGTTTTCCCATCCAACCTTTGGACTCTAGTGAAAATTCATCAAGGTTTGGTCTATTGAGTTGATCAGCACATCAATACTCAATTGCAATATAATTTGGTACCTTTGGACCTTCAATTGGTCAACTATACTTGACCCCAGACCTCCAAACGGTCTTGAGGTGACACCAAACGGTCTTGATACCGTTTGGATGATCCCACAAACGGTCTTGAGACCGTTTGGGCTAATCAACCCAAAATCTCAAATTAGCTCATTGTGATTTCAGCACTGATTTCAATTAGGGTTAGCCCAATTGATTAGCCTTCAACTCATGACTCGTTTGGAATTAATCCATAAAATTTGGTGAGTCATTAACCAACATCAATAGGAACAGTAATATCAAACGGTCAACGCTTGGTCAACTCCACCAAACGATCTTGAAACCGTTTGCCCAAAAAGTTCTATTAAATCAGATTGAAAATCAGCACTTAATCCAATTAGGTTTCCCTAATTGATTAGGCTTCAACTCACGATTCCTTTGGCGTTAATCCCTCAAATTTGGAGGGTCATTAACCAACATCATTAGAAACAGGAATCTCAAACTGTCAACGCTTGGTCAAACATCTCAAACGGTTTTGAAACCGTTTGCCCAAACTGGTCGAGTTAATCAGGTTGAAAATCAGTATTTAATTCAATTCGATTTTCCATTAGATTGGCCTTCCACTCACGATTACTTTGGAGTTAACCCCTCATGTTTGGAGGGTAATTAGTATACATAATTAGGAACAAGATTACAAAACGGTAAACTCTTGTTCAACCATCTCAAACGGTCTTGAAACCGTTTTCTCCCAAACGGTTTCAAACCGTTTGCCCTTAAACGATTTGCTGAAACCGCATAGCCAATCAAATTAAAACGATTTGGAATAGCTATCAAAACCATTTGGCTTGGTAATTTTCTTTGGATAAGCATCTAGGATGATTTCATCATCCCCTTCCTTCGAACAACCAAGAACAGCAACCGTTCTTGATGGAAATTGCAGCAAGAAACAAGAGTGCATCAAATTGAAGAAATCAATCAACAAAGCATAGAGAATTGATGAAATAGTAATGATTAAGGGTTTGAGTTATAAAACCCGCCTCCAATTGAGCTCCAAATCTCCAAGTTCACGCCATTAGTGGTGGATGAAGCTCTAGAAACTCCTCCTAGGCTCGTCCTCAAGCTTTTGATTGCAAAAGTTGGCTAGGGTTGAAGAGGAGATCGAAATAAGAAGGAATCCATAATTTATTTTCGATTTCCACCATGAAATCAAGGAGAACGAAGGTCAAGGGCTTACCCACAGGTTGGGGACGTGCTCCCTGCTCCTCCCTAGCTCCTTGGTCGGTTTTGCAAGCAAGGGGAAGAATAAAATCCGAAAAAGGCCTTGGTTTGGGCTTGGAAATGGCACTTTTATAAAGAAATTGATGAGAGAGAATATGCCTTATAAAAATCCAATTAATCCAAAAATTATGGCCGCCTCTTCCCCCTCAACTCCATGGATACGAGGCATATCCCTTTTCCTTTAATTCTCCTTCATTATCCTCAATTTAAAGAAAAGCAAATTAAGCACCTTAATGCTTATAATATAATATCTCACTTGTGAGTGGATATTACTTTTCTTTATAAAAAGGTGAGTGGAATTTCACCTACTTAAGATATTTTCGTTCCTTATCTTGTGAAAGGAACGTCCATCCTTATTCAAAATCAACCCAAAACATTTTGGTTGAAAGCCCTTCAATTATTTTTATTCATTTTTGCCCTAAATCGAATTAGGGTTTCAATTAGGCATTATTCTTGATTATTTTAATGTCAAGATTCTCTCTCCTACAACTTAATTCAAATGAGGAGTCCCTCTCATTTTATTTGCTCTAACTGATGCTAAGAAACATTAAGGACCTTATTGAAGTGGTAATTTGCATATTGAACCCTGGATTTTGGGTAAATTGCACTTTACTCCAAAACTAGGTTTTAATGCACAAGGATTGCTTTACAAGCTTAATCTTGGTGTCCAAGCTTGTGGAAACCATACCACTACATCATATTCATTCTTATGATGTCTCAACATCAGAGGAACATCTTATCATGTGCAATTTGCAAGTTAACCCCTCAACTTGGGTAATTTGCACTTTAGTCCGAAATAAGCAAACATTGCTTCAACATTGTTCAAACAGGACCAAAATTGAAACATAGGTTCCTCTTGAGACCTAATCACTTTTCAAAAGATAAGATTAAGCATATAATCATCTTTCTTAATCAAAACACCTAGGGTTAAAGCATAACCCAGGTCAGGGATGTTACAAATTATAAACCCCTAACAAGGATTTCATCCCCGAAATCCCAGATAAAGTGAACAGATGTTATTCATTCATCATATTATCATGTCTCTTCATAACACCTCATTGTTATGGAGACATCATAAAACTTTTATCAACACAAAGTTTCTTCACACAATATTCTCAGAGTCAAATGAGAACTTATCTTAAAGACATATTTAGTTGTTATGTTTATGCAAAGCATAAACCCCTAACATATGATGTTCATATCATTTTATATAATCAGACTGATTTCATAGTTGACCATTTCGGGTAGCCAACCTAAACCATCTGATAATTCTTAGATACTAGAATCCCTTACCCTGGTATCAGTCACGTGTTGAAAACACATCATATTCTCATCTTTCTTTTATCATATTTACAACTTTATAGAACAAGGATCACCTCCCTTGTTCTCTTTCTCATCATATGAGGGTCATACTTTTACTTCCTTATATACACATACTGATCTGAATTCCTATCAGATCCTTCTTTCTTGTTCTTAAGATATGATACATTTATCCATACCATATTTCCAATTTCATGATACTCATTAGATTGTATCAGAATGATTTCTTGATCAGGGCAATCAAAAAGATATCAATCTAAGAGTTTCCATACTCACTTTATCATCAATAGTTGTATACCTGATCAGGGTTTACAAGTACTGAGATCGAGTAGTATGCACTTACATGCTATCATATTTCTTGCTTTTCATATTATCATAACATAAGATTTAACATCCCTGGATTTTATCCAGGCATCTCTTCTATACCTCTTCCTCTTTCATAGAGGTAAGATCAATATAGAGCATTTAAAAGAATATTGAACAGAATTCAAATTCTAGTTCTCATCATTTCATCCCTATATAGCAACCAATGGGGAAAACAATATCAACAATCCTCCTTTTTATAACAAAAAGGGTTTAGTGTACTCAACATGTACACATTTATAACATACCTTGTACTCATATCATGGTCTTACTAGTCTTATTACTGAAGCAAAAACTAAGCCATAGAATCTTACAGGTGAAAGGTTAAGACCTTTGCACTTACTTAGTGGCTACTTCCCTGGTACACTAGGCATTTATTGCACTATTAGTACCAAAAACTTGGCCGTTTAAAACCATTAGGCAAATGTCTCTAAAATTATAGAGATCATAACCTACTTCTCAGCTTATTGCCCCTTCTTGGGCACTGCCATCGCAGATTTATTATCTGTCTAAGATCATGGAACAGTCTACTTTCTTGCCATAAGTTAATCTTTTCCACATTTTCCCTTGTTCCCACATGACTAATTCATTCAGGAACTCTTTTAAATCTCAAGCTTTCTGTATTAAGGACTGATAACCTAGGTTGTAAGCCTAGCATCCAGTCCACTCATATGCATTACTATTGCCCTAATCTTCCCAACTAGAGCATGATCATAGGATTCTCTATCCTGATCAGGTCTTAATGGGGATTCTCAAGCACTCATTCTATTCTTGCATGATCCCTTGCATCTCTTCTTGGTGCAACAACATTGCCCTAAGCAATGTGTTCGTTGTGCTCTCCAGTCATTTTAAACTTTACCCTTTCTCTGCACAAGCATAAATCATTATAGGGTATACTGGAGGACACTAACACAGACTCAACAACTTAGTCCTATGTATCTGTAGACTCAGCGAACCTAGAGCTCTGATACCACAATTGTAACGACCGTCTCGCGAAAACACGATTAACTAATGCGGAAGCGTTCATCAAGTAGCGGAATAGCGAAAATCACTAAAAATTAAAACTTTTTACAAAGAGATCCACACATAGGAAATCCTTTACAACAAGAACCATTGTATAACATTTACATTCTGGTTCAAACATATATAACCTGTACCATCTCTTTTCAGAGACTACAACATCAGCTGCCTTATGAACATTATATACAGACAGCATATGAATCTCGAGGCATCAAGCCAAAACCTCAGTTTGATATATCAAAAACACTGACTAAAAACTCAGAGGACCTGAGAGTACAGAGACGACACATAGGACTACTATCTATATGACTTGACAATCAGTGCCTCCACCTAAGATCTCACTGCTGTCCTAGTTGTTGCTTTCCTTTTCCTGCAAAAGAGTATCTGCCTCTTTGTCCGCGTCCACCTAAAAATGTTGGATCCCACGGGGGTGAGACAATTGTAAATTGCCCCAGCAAGAGATATAACTCTCTACCAGAAACATTATTATTGCATCTTAAGAAGATAAATATAGGCAGATGATAAGCAGTTTAAAGCATTCTCTTAATAAGGAATAGGAAGAACATGTATATCATTTATCCTCCATATTATACCATCATGTCAAACTTCTCTTGTGACACTCATTATCTTGATATGTCACCCATGAGATATTCTTGTTTCAACTTATTGGCCTTAGTCAGTCTGCTAAACAGATAAGGAATTACATCTACCATGTACTCATATATCATTAATACAGGCATTGGGTTATTACCAATCCTGTGTCATCATTATAGGCATTGAGCCTCTGCCAGGTATTGGACTCTTCCAAACCTGATTACATTGCCAGGCATTGGTCTTTAACCAACCCTGATTACAAGCATTACACCTCTGCCAGGTATTGGATTTCTCCAAACCTGATTACACAGCCAGGCATTGGACTCTAACCAACCCTGATTTCACAGCCAGGCATTGGACTTTAACCAACCCTGATTACACAGCCAGGCATTGGTCCATAACCAATCCTGATTACACAGCCAGGCATTGGATTTTAACCAACCCTGATTACAGGCATTAAGCCTCTGCCAGGTATTGGACTTTAACCAAACCTGATTACACAGCCAAGCATTGGACTCTAACCAATCCTGATTACACAGCTAGGCATTGGACTTTAACCAACCCTGATTACAGGCATTAAGCCTCTGCCAGGTATTGGACTTTAACCAAACCTGATTACACAACCAGTCATTGGTCCGTAACCAATCCTGATTACACAGCCAGGCATTGGACTTTAACCAACCCTGATTACAGGCATTAAGCCTCTGCCAGGTATTGGACTTTAACCAAACCTGATTACACAGCCAGGCATTGGTCCATAACCAATCCTGATTACACAGCCAGGCATTGGACTTTAACCAACCCTGATTACAAGCATTAAGCCTCTGCCAGGTATTGGACTTTAACCAAACCTGATTACACAACCAGGCATTGATCCGTAACCAATCCTGATTACACAGCCAGGCATTGGACTTTAACCAACCCTGATTACAGGCATTAAGCCTCTGCCATGTATTGGACTTTAACCAAACCTGATTACACCTCTAGACATTGGTCCGTAACCAATCCTGATTACACAGTTCATGGAATTTAATTCCTTTAACTCATCATTGATCATCACATACTACTTTCTTAAGTTACCAGCTTATCTTGGATTAAGGTATTTCCCATCTTAATACTTTCATCCACTAACCTATCACTCTTACCATAAAGTGCATAGGTTACACATAATAATGGTCCAACTATATTTAATGATATGGACTCATCTCAGATTAAGGCATTGCTTACAATAAGCTTGCCTATAATCAACCACATTAAATGTTTCACCTTTATAAGGCCATTCCTTCTATCTCATCATTAGGGTTTCCTTATACCCTTATTTAAAATTAGGATTATAATTCATTGTCATATTGCCCAAGATTAGGTCTTTATGTATTATGACTCCACATTATAGTCTCACATACCTTCACCCTTCTTAGGGCCTCTCATCACAACATAGCATTAGAGCTTCATGTGATGTTAACTCTTAATTAGGGTTTCTCATGGAATCACCCTCAACTAGGGTTTCTCATGGAATCACCCTCAACTAGGGTTTCTCATGGAATCACCCTCAACTAGGGTTTCTCATGGAATCACCCTCAACTAGGGTTTCCACCTTAGTCACCCACAATTTGGGTTTACTATGCATCTCCATTAGGATTTCATTCAATTGTCCATAATTAGAGATTCACTATTCATCCCAATTAGGGTTTTACATCTCATTTCCCTAAATTGGAGTTTCACACATCACTACCCTGACTTAGGGTTACATCCTCACCCTGGATTAGGGTTACATTTAGAATTTCCCTCAATTAGGGTTAAAACCCAAAAGCCCTGTCAATTAGGGTTTATATTCATGATTAGGGTTTCATGATCTCTCTTCTTAAAGATCATACCCTTAATCACCACATGAATTATATTCATGTATGAATTCATGTTAACATCATCTCAAATTGATTAGGTCATATCAACCCTTCAATCAAGAGCATACCACTATGATTAACGTAGTGTATCAAGTCATTGGTCCAATAAGCAATTAGGGATTCATTCCTTAATTGGTACTAGTCCCTTAGGTACTGTTAGGGTTTCAACCTTTGTACCTTCTTTGTTTATCATTACTAATCATCATTGGGTCAATGGATCATTCATCATCTTAATTCTCAAGAGATTCAATCACATTGGACCTCCATTACATAAAGCATCCAATTGAATTAGGGTTTCCAATGTTGATTCCTTCAATCATTGGATTCATGGAACCAGTCATCAATTGGACCTACCCTCATACTTCAATTGAGTTTAATAGGTCAACCTTCAACTGATTTTACCCTCAATTAACCCTCAATTGGTCCTCAATTAGGGTTTGATTCAATTGAATTAGGGTTTGGAATCAATGATCCATCAACACTAATCAATGCAAGATTAGTTACATTGAAACCATTGAACCATCATCCAAATTGGGTATGACCTGGCCCCAAACGGTCTTGAGGTCGTTTGGATGACCTCCAAACGGTCTTGAGACCGTTTTCCCATCATATCACTCAAATCCAAGCCATCCAATTAAGGTTTGGATCATTGGATTGATCACCAAATCAGCATTGCATTGTATAACAGCTTGGTACCTTTAGACCTTCAAACACCTAACCATACTCAACCCTAGACCTCCAAACGGTCTTGGGTGACCACCAAACGGTCTTGATACCGTTTGGATGAGTCCCAAACGGTCTTGAGACCGTTTGCCCATCCAACCTTTGGACTCTAGTGAAAATTCATCAAGGTTTGGTCTATTGAGTTGATCAGCACATCAATACTCAATTGCAATATGATTTGGTACCTTTGGACCTTCAATTGGTCAACTATACTTGACCCCAGACCTCCAAACGGTCTTGAGGTTGACCGTTTGGATGATCCCCCAAACGGTCTTGAGACCGTTTGGGCTAATCAACCCAAAATCTCAAATTAGCTCATTGTGATTTCAGCACTGATTTCAATTAGGGTTATCCCAATTGATTAGCCTTCAACTCATGACTCGTTTGGAATTAATCCATCAAATTTGGTGAGTCATTAACCAACATCATTAGGAACAGTAATATCAAACGGTCAACGCTTGGTCAACTCCATCAAACGGTCTTGAAACCGTTTGCCCAAAAAGTTCAATTAAATCAGATTGAAAATCAGCACTTAATCCAATTAGGTTTCCCTAATTGATTAGGCTTCAACTCACGATTCCTTTGGCGTTAATCCCTCAAATTTGGAGGTTCATTAACCAAAATCATTAGGAACAGGAATCTCAAACGGTCAACGCTTGGTCAACCATCTCAAACAGTTTTGAAACCGTTTTCCCAAACTGGTCGAGTTAATCAGGTTGAAAATCAGTATTTAATTCAATTCGATTTGCCTAATTGATTGGCCTTCAACTCACGATTACTTTGGAGTTAACCCCTCAAATTTGGAGGGTCATTAGTCTACATAATTAGGAACAATATTCCCAAAAGGTCAACTCTTGTTCAACCATCTCAAACGGTCTTGAAACCGTTTGCTCCCAAACGGTTTCAAACCGTTTGCCCTTAAACGGTTTGCTGAAACCGCATAGCCAATCAAATTAAAACGATTTGGAATAGCTATCAAAACCATTTGGCTTGGTAATTTTCTTTAGATAAGCATCTAGGATGATTTAATAATCCCTTTCCTTCGAACAACCAAGAACAGCAACCGTTCTTGATGGAAATTGCAGCAAGAAACAAGAGTGCATCAAATTGAAGAAATCAATCAACAAAGCATAGAGAATTGATGCAATAGCAATGATTAAGGGTTTGAGTTATAAAACCCGCCTCCAATTGAGCTCCAAAGCTCCAAGATCACGCCATTAATGGTGGATGAAGCTCTAGAAACTCCCCCTAGGCTCGTCCTCAAGCTTTTGATTGCAAAAGTTGGCTAGGGTTGAAGAGGAGATCAAAATAAGAAGGAATCCATAATTTATTTTCGATTTCCACCATGAAATTAAGGAGAACGAAGGTCAAGGGATTACCCACAGGTTGGGGACGTTCTACCTGCTCCTCCCTAGCTCCTTGGTCGGTTTTGCAAGCAAGGGGAAGAAGAAAATCCGAAAAAGGCCTTGGTTTGGGCTTGGAAATGGCACTTTTATAAAGAAATTGATGAGAGAGAATATGCCTTATAAAAATCCAATTAATCCAAAAATTATGGCCGCCTCTTCCCCCTCAACTCCATGGATACGAGGCATATCCCTTTGCCTTTAATTCTCGTTCATTATCCTCAATTTAAAGAAAAGCAAATTAAGCACCTTAATGCTTATAATATAATATCTCACATGTGAGTGGATATTACTTTTCTTTATAAAAAGGTGAGTGGAATTTCACCTACTTAAGATATTTTCGTTCCTTATCTTGTTAAAGGAACGTCCATCCTTATTCAAAATCAACCCAAAACATTTTGGTTGAAAGCCCTTCAATTATTTTTATTCATTTTTGCCCTAAATCGAATTAGGGTTTCAATTAGGCATTATTCTTGATTATTTTAATGTCAAGATTCTCTCTCCTACAACTTAATTCAAATGAGGAGTCCCTCTCATTTTCTTTGCTCTAACTGATGCTAAGAAACAATAAGGACCTTATTGAAGTGGTAATTTGCATATTGAACCCTGGATTTTGGGTAAATTGTACTTTACTCCAAAACTAGGTTTTAATGCACAAGGATTGCTTTACAAGCTTAATCTTGGTGTCCAAGCTTGTGGAAACCATACCACTACATCATATTCATTCTTATGATGTCTCAACATCAGAGGAACATCTTATCATGTGCAATTTGCAAGTTAACCCCTCAACTTGGGTAATTTGCACTTTAGTCCGAAATAAGCAAACATTGCTTCAACATTGTTCAAACAGGACCAAAATTGAAACATAGGTTCCTCTTGAGACCTAATCACTTTTCAAAAGATAAGATTAAGCATATAATCATCTTTCTTAATCAAAACACCTAGGGTTAAAGCATAACCCAGGTCAGGGATGTTACACTTAGCATATAATGCATAGGCCACACATTAGAATTGTCCAGCTATCTCACATGATATGGACTTATCTTAGTTTAAGGCATAACTTTATTATAAAGTTGCCTATAAACAATCGCAATGATACACCCTCAACTAGGGTTTCACAAGGATACACCCTCAACCAGGGTTCACAATGATACACCCTCCACTAGGGTTTCACAAGGTTACACCCTCAACCAGGGTTCACAATGATACACCCTCCACTAAGGTTTCATAAGGATACACCCTCAACTAGGGTTTACTAACATCCTAATTAGTGATTTCACATGTAGACAACCTCTTATTAAGGTTATACATTGAATCAGCCTCAATTAGGGTTTACATCATGTATTGGGTCCATGCATTTGTTATGCATTAATGACTAGTACCATTAAAGGTATCTCCCACCTAATCACATTAGGTTTTCAAAAAGGTTTGATCAATTAGACCTTCAATAACATGAGGTATCCAATTGAATTAACCAAATTGAACCACACTCAATTCTAATCAATGGAACTTCAACCAATTGGATCATCAACTCAATCATCATTTGAATCATGGCTCACCCCTCAATTGGGACTTCAATTATGGTCTGATCTCAATGGGATTCGGGTTTATAAACACCAATTAGAGCTTTGAAGTTGATCATCAATCATGCTACTAATTGTGTTTCAATTGATTGCATTGGACCTTCAACCATTGAATTCATGGAACCAATCATCAATTGGACCTATGCTCATACTTCAATTGAGTTTAATAGGTCAACCTTCAACTAGTTTGACCCTCAATTGACCCTCAATTGGTCATCAATTAGGGCTTGATTCAATTGAATTAGGGTTTGGAATCGAAGATCCAACAACACTCATCAATGCAAGATTGGTTACTTTGAAACTATTGAACCATTATCCAAATTGGGTATGACCTGACCCCAAACGGTATTGAGGTCGTTTGGATGACCTCCAAACGGTCTTGAGACCGTTTGCCCATCATATCACTCAAATCCAAGCCATCCAATTAAGGTTTGGATCATTGGATTGATCACCAAATCAACATTGCATTGTATAACAACTTGGTACCTTTAGACCTTCAAACACCTAACCATACTCAACCCTAGACCTCCAAACGGTCTTGGGTGACCACCAAACGGTCTTGAGACCGTTTGGATGAGCTCCAAACGGTCTTGAGACCGTTTGGCCCATACAACCTTTGGATTCTAGTGAAAAATCATCATGGATTGGTCTATCGAGTTGATCAACAGATCAGCACTACATTGCAATATGATTAGTACCTTTGGACCTTAAATTGGTCAACTATACTTGACCCCAGACCTCCAAACGGTCTTGGGGTGATCCCAAAACGGTCTTGAGACCGTTTGGGGGATCTCCAAACGGTCTTGAAACCGTTTGGGCTAATCAACCCAAAATCTCAACTTAACTCATTGGAATTTCAGCGCTGTTTTCAATTAGGGTTTGCCTAATTGATTAGCCTTCAACTCATGATTCCTTTGGAGTTAACCTATCAAATTTGGAGGGTCATTAGACCACATCATTAGTAACAGTAATCCTAAACGTTCAACCCTTGGTCAACGCACTCAAACGGTCTTGAGACCGTTTGCCCAAAAAGGTCAATTAAATCAGATTGAAAATCAGCACTTAATCCAATTAGGTTTCCCTAATTGATTAGCCTTCAACTCATGATTCCCTTGGAGTTAATCCCTAAAATGTGGAGGGTTATTAATAAAAATAATTATGAACAGGAATCCCAAACGGTCAACGCTTGGTCAACCATCTCAAACGGTCGTGAAACCGTTTTCTCAACCAGGTCAAGTTAATCAGGTTTAAAATCAGCACTTAATTTAATCCGATTGTCTAATTGATTGGCCTTCAACTCTCGATTCCTTTGGAGTTAATCCCTCAAATTTGGAGGGTTATCAGCCTACATAATTAGGAACAAAATTCCCAAACGGTCAACGCTTGGTCAACCATCTCAAATGGTATTGAAACCATTTTCTCCCAAACGGTTTCAAACCGTTTGCCCTTAAACGGTTTTCTGAAACCGCATAGCCAATCAAATTAAAACGATTTGGAGTAGCTATCAAAACGGTTTTGCTTGGTAACTTTCTTTGGATAATCATCTAGGATGATGTCATCATCCCCTTCCTTCGAACAACCAAGAACAGCAACCGTTCTTGATGGAAATTGCAGCAAATAAACAAGAGTGTATCAAATTGAAGAAATCAATCAACAAAGCATAGAGAATTGATGCAATAGCAATGTTTAAGGGTTTGAGTTATAAAACCCGCCTCCAATTGAGATCCAAAGCTCCAAGCTCACGCAATTAATGGTGGATGAAGCTCTTGCAACTCCCCCTAGGCTCGTCCTCAAGCTTTTGATTGCAAAAGTTGGCTAGGGTTGAAGAGGAGATCGAAATAAGAAGGAATCCATATTTATTTTCAATTTCCACCATGAAATCAAGGAGAACGAAGGTCAAGAGCTTACCCACATGTTGGGGTTCGTCCTCCTGGTCCTCCCTATCTTCCTTGGTCGGTTTCCAAGCTAAGAGAAGAAGTGGGGTCGAAATAGCCTTTCATTTGACTAGGAAAAGGCCTTTTTATAAAAATTCAATGAAAGAGAAAATGCATTATTAAAATGCATTTAATTCCAAAATTGGTGCCGCCTCTTCCCCCTAAAATTCTCCTCAAAATCCTTAAGGACGAGGCTATCTTCATTGCCTATTATTCCTCTCCATTATCCATGATTTAAAGAAAATCAAATTAAGCACCTTAATGCTTATTATATTAATATCCATATGTGAGTGGGTTTTCTTTTCCTTATAATAATGGTGAGTGGAATTTCACCTACTTAGGATATTTTCGTTCCTTATCTTGGCAAAGGAACGTCCATACTTATTCAAAATCAACCCAAAACATTTTGGTTAAAAGCCCTTCAATTATTTTTATTCATTTTTTTCCCTAAATCGAATTAGGGTTTCAATTAGGCATTAATCTTGATTATTTTAATATCAAGATTCTCTCTCCTCCAACTTAATTCAAATGAAGCACCTTTCTCATTTTATTTGCTCTACATGATGCCAAGAAACATTAGGGACCTTTTTTAAGTGGTAATTTGCATATTGAACCCTAGATTTTGGGTAAATTGCACTTTACTCCAAAACTAGGTTTTAATGCACAACATTGTCCAACAAGCTCTATCTTGGTGTCCAGGCTTGTGGAAACCATACTACTACATCATATTCATCCTTATGATGTCTCAACATCAGAGGAACATCTTATCATATGCAATTTGCAAGTTAACCCCTCAACTTGGGTAATTTGCACTTTAGTCCAAAACAAGCAATCATTGCTTTAACATTGTTCAAACAGGACCAAAATTGAAACATAAGTTCCTCATGAGCCCTAATTACTTTTCACAGGATAAGTGCAAGCATATAATCAACTTTGTTAAGCAAAACTCCTGGGGTTAGAACATAACCCAGGTCAGGGATGTTAGACAATGTAGTAAGAGCTTTTCTAGGATAATAAATAATAGATTAAGAGCCCTGACACCGTAGAATCTCTATGAGAGGTCTGCGCCTTGGGGATGAAATGACCTACCCTGGCGGTGCGTCCAGTATACGGGGGTCGGAACGCACCCACAGAGCGCGTGGGGAGAAGAAACCTTTGAGGAAGAGGTTCTCTCTAGGTTGAAAGTGTTTGAGGATGTTAAAAAAGATGTTGCAAGGCTAGAAGAGAAAGTAGAGCAACTATCTTCCATAATTGCTCTCCAAGAAGAAAAATTATCTTCAAGACCCATCATGAGCCACCATGAAGCAAGTGGACCTATGGCTTCTTTATAAGTTTTCTACAGTCCACCCCCATGCAAGTACATCCCATTCACTCCTTCCAAGGCTATTCCAAGCCTTACACTCCTCCACCACCTCTCTCACCTCAAATCTCTCAAAACTTCACCTTCCAACCCCAATTATCTCCTCCACCTCAATTTCAACCCCAAGTGTCACCTCCACCTCCTCCACAGCCACAACATGCTCCCCCTCTCCACCATGAGCAAGATAGTGTTGTGATAGTTCTAAGGAGTAGAAAAACTCTTGAGCAGCCCACAAGTCAAAGAAGGGTTGATAAAAGCAAAGCAAAGGCAGCCAAGTGGTGATACTATGATTGATATTGCTGAAGATGATGTTGTGATACCGCATGTTGAGTTTGGGATTCCATGTGATCCACCACATATCCCTTTTACAGGTCCTACCATCCTTAGTGTTCCGCCTCATGTTCATGCAGGTACGGAAAAAACTAGTGATCCTCCATTTGTAGAAGCACTAGATGAGCCACCAGAATTGAAAAGGAGGAAAAAGCACAATGCTGATATTCTTGAGGTGTTTTTCCAAGTGAAGGTGAACATTCCCCTTTTGGATGCTATCAAGAAAATACCATCATATGCCAAGTTCCTCAAGAACCTATGCACTTTGAAAAGAAGGTCAACGGGGACAATTCCAAAGAAGGTGAGATTAACTGAACAAGTGAGCTCCATCATACAACACTCACTTCCCATGAAGAGAAAGGACCCAGGAGCCCCACTCATAACTAGTTACATAGGGGGACATCGCATAGACAGGTCCTTACTTGATTTGGGATCTAGTGTGAATTTGATGCCATACAATGTCTATGTTGAGCTGGGCTTAGGCAAGTTGAAGGTGGCACGTTGCACTCTCCAGTTGGTAGATAGATCCATAAAAGTGCCTAGGGGTAGAGTGGATGATGTCCTGGTGATGATAGACAAAGAGAAAGGTGTGATGTTCCCGACAAATTTCATTATACTTGATATGGAGCCGGAGGATAGGAAGATTCCCATTATCTTGGGAAGGTCATTCTTGTCTACAGCTAATGCCGACATTCATGTGTGCAGTGACACTATGACATTCTCATTCATGGACATGAAGATCAACATCAACATGTACAAGACCCCAACCCAATGAGTCCGAGATAGGGATATTGAACATGATCAAATCACAAGTCTAAATGGGCATTTGAGAGGACACCAAGGTGAAGAAATTGGTGATGATTATTGTGATGAAAGGGATGAGGAAAACAGATTGAGTGCAAATGAGGGATGCATGTTTTGCAAGAATGGACACATGAGAATTCCAAATGGATGAATGAATGAAGAATCACCAAGAAGACTATCTGAAGGTAAGAAACTTAGCACTTGTGGGAGGCAACCCACCTAGGTTTGGGAATTTTTGACCCAACCTTACACTTTTGATACTTTTGCTTTGTTTTTACATTTTTCCAACAAATACACACACATACACACTTATGTCTAATAGTTTTTCTTGGAGTTTTTATGACAAGGCAGGTGTTAGGTACTAGAGAGAGAGGATTAAAGTTGAGTCATGGTCATTAAAGCAAATTTGTGGAAGAATGCCAAAGAAGAAGAAAGTGCTTGTTTTTGAATTGATAAAACTAAAGGATTGCCCCCAACACAGCTGTGGGAACCGGCCACGACCATATCAGAAGTGTCCAAACACGGTCGTGGCCAAACCCCCACAGTCGTGGGTTTTATTTCATCAAAATGGCCAAGATGTTAGGGTTTTTGGATGAATAGCCATGACCGTGGCGAACTACCACGACCGTGTTGAAGATGTAGGGTCACAACCATGGGATTTATTTCATCAAAGTTACAGAAGATGTCAGGGTTTTTGGAGAGAATGGCCATGGTTGTGGCCACCCACCATGACTATGTTGAAGATGCATCACCACGACCGTGGCAGACGGACACAACTGTGGCAAGGTCAGATTGGAACGTTCTTCATCAACAACACGACCATGGCACCTGCCATGACCATGCTACCAAGCCCTGACCACGACTGTGACCACTCACCACGACCGTGGCCAGACCCAGTTCAGGAAAAAAATATAGCTTTTAAACATCCAAACCCGACCCCCTCTTCATTTCTTCTTCTTCTTATTCCTCAGTTGCACGACCGTGGTGGCGCACATCACTCCCGACCTCCACCATTCTCCACCTCCAACCACCCAAAACACCTCCAATCGACCCCCAATCAATAACAAATCATTCCCCAACCATCCCCCTTCCATTTCCACCACCTTTCCTCCCTCAATCTGCCCTCCATCTCCATCTTCATCTCCAATCTGCCCAACAGCCCCCCTCCACTAAACCTCCACATAAACCCTCCATTTTCACCCAAATCCACAACAAAACCCATATCCACCATATAAACATCCTTCTCCTTCCATTCTACACCCGAATCCACATCCATATCACCCCCTTTTCCAAAATCCGAAATTCACCCTCTACTTCCACATCCAACCATGAAGAAGATTGGGAAGGCAATAACCAAGGGGGCCAGCATTATCACTGGAGGAAAGAAGCACTCCAAAAACACCTCCTCTGATGTTTTTGTGCCCTCCCATACCCCTCCCCAACCACCTCTGCATACCAATCCCTCTGTCGCTCACAATCTATGAGTGCGTCCCACTCCCATTCATCTGACAGCCACCACATCACCGATGCGACGTATGAGGGGGATGAAGAAGAATAAGAGGGGTATGAGGAAAGTCTGGATGACTTGATCAATGAAGTTGAGCTGATGGTTGCAAAGAAAGGGCAGAAATCAAGAGCAACACCATCATCATCAAAGCGACCACCAAAACCTATGCTTGCACACCACTCGACGTCTCACACTGCGGAAAAGCGTAGTGGACAGTCGCAACCTACGCGGCAATTGCATCATGATGAAGAACAATGTGCACATTGGTACAACCTCGACACGAGTTCAGTGTCCCAATCTTATAGAATGGAGGAAGATGAAGATGAAAGTGATGAGGAAGAGGTAGAATTGATGCCTGAGGAAGATGATGTTCTGGAACAGTTGGAGGCGGACAGATTGAAGGCCTTAGGAAAGACCCATGCAGGAGTGTCCTATGGCAGACGACACATGCAAAGAAAGATCACTCTCACATACCCAGAATGCATGACAAGGAGAGTAGTCCCCACTTGATATGGGTGTGAGAAAGTCATTGATGACCTAGGGATCAAAGAAGCGGTGGAAGGAAGTTTAAAGCAAATGGGGTTGTAGAACGTCCTTTTCACACCCCAAACAACCTACACCACTCTTACTAGAGAGTTCTTTGCCACTCTGGAGAAGACAAAGGTGAAAGGTAGTGAAGCTATCAAGTTTTCCATGATGGGAAACATGCACACCCTCACAGCTACTAAGTTGAACTGCATTTTTGCTGCAAATCTAGGAGAGGCCAAGAAGATGGATGACAGTCTGCTAGAAAAAGAGGTAGATTTTGATTATGCAAATTTCTAGAAGACTCTAACAGGCAGAGATGATTACAACATAGGGAGGTCCAAAACCACCTCTATAAGCAACCCCCTAATCCGTTATGTGCAAAAGGTCTTAGCAAATACCATTATGGGATGGTATGATAACCAAGGCTCCATTTCTCAAAAAGATATTTTTGTCTTGATGGCAATGAACCACAAATGGTATATAGACCTTGGTGTGCTACTGATTGATCACATGAGGTTCATATCCTTCAAGAGTACAACACATTTTGTTATGGGAGGGTTTGTAGCATCAATTGCACTCACTTTGGGGTATGATCTTTCTGGGTTTGAAGACGCATGTGAGGCAGAGTTTGTTGACCTCAACTTTCTTATGCGCTCACACACTATCAAGATGAAGGACAAAAGGATGATATATCTCACAAGTAGTGTGTCGGACATTGAGCTTGAGATACCATACCACATGGTGCCACTTCTATCTGTGTTTGGGGTATTCTATAGACTGAGGGAAAAATTATTGAAATGGCAGCAAGAAAACCCACGAGAGACATACAATAGGGGAGCCACTGCCGCACATGAAGATATAGCTGAATCAAATGTGCAAGGGTAGGAGCAAGAAGATAAAGGACACAAGCAGCCCCAAAGGACAAGAAGGAGGGATGAAGGAACATCCCAGCAGCAGCAGCCCTCAGTGAACGCCTACGACATGTCCACCATCCAGGCATAACTCAAGGGTATTCAGAAGACACAGAGATATGCAGCTGATCTAGCAATACATGTGGCACATGTGGCAAGACCAACAACAAATGCACCACTAGGTCAATCACTTGTATCACTACCACCATGCCCAAGCAGCACGAAACCCCGAATGGGGTGGAGATTTTTGGGGTGGAATAGTTGGATATCCAAGGACATACCCTCCACCCCAGGATGACTACTGGGGACATTACTACCAACATCCTCCTATAGGCTCAGCTCCTCCCTCAGCTCCTCCTCTAGATCCTCCTCACTTGTTAGACCAGATACCATAGCAGCTGTGACACTTTCCCTATCTACCCTAAGCTATAGTTTCATGTTGAGGACAACATGATTGTAAAGTTTGGGGTGGGTAGGGCGGTATGCACCATCCTATCTCTCTCTTAGTGATTTTGTTCCACCTATTCTATCTAGTTTAGTTTTTCTTTCTTTTGTTCTTGATTGCATCTTTGCATAGCATGTAGTTGCTTTCTTGCATTTTTGCCTAGTTTTCAAAAATTTTGCTCATTTTTGCCATGCATTGCATATCATATAGATTTTTGGTAATTTTGCATGTTTTAGCTATGATTTGCCTGTTTTACTATTTTAAGTTCAATAATGTTGGTTTAGATGTGAATGAAGGCAAATTGGCACCATTTTGGCCAATTTTGCCCAAGCTTGAATGTTCTTGCCCAAAGAGCATGTTTTGACTTAATCTCCATTGTTTGAAATGAATTTTTTTAATCCTTTGACAAATGCATGTTGTTTTCTTATATTTTATTTCTATATGGTCTTATTTTTTGACTCTTTACATGTGCACCACCTCTCTTAGGTTTGTGAATGTTTTAGTTGTTTGTGAATTGAGCAAGCTACAAACGCTTAAAGCTATGGAATTACTTGGTGGAAATGTGAATGTCATGTTGCTCTATCATGTGGTGTGATATCATTTGATGAAGTGTTGGATTAGCTTTCATGCAGGAGATCTTATGTTGAAAATTACACTAATGACCCCTCTTTGATCTGACTATTCTTTCACCATCTTTATACCTCTCCGCCTCATGAAAAGATGCCAAAGTGCACATAATCAGCCTTGGCCACCTCCAAAAGTTTGGGGTGGCCATATCTTTATCTCCTCGCTTCACTCTATCCACCATATGCCCTATCTACACCAAGGGCAAAGAAAATAAAAGAAAGGAAAAAGAAATAAAAAGATAAAATAAAAGGATGCTCCTATTTAAGTTCATTCAAATAAAGAAAAGATGAGTGTGTAAAATCACTCCAAATCTTACCACACTCCTTTCTTTTGTTTTCACACCCATTGAGCTAGAAAACATCAAATATAGCTCACTTTACCCTTTTCTACAACCATGTGGGTCATTTAGTGTGGTTTGAGACATAAGAGTGAATGCATGAAAGCAAAACAATACTCCTAGTCATCTTTGATTAACACCAACATGAAACGGTTTACCCAGAATGACATGAAGGACATATGGAAAACTTATGTTTCCTATGCTTTATATTTGAAGTTTGTATGCTAAGTGCTCAGTTCATGAATGGTATGTGAAAGAGGAAAGGAGAGATGTGGAACACATGCACTTAGTCACTTCCAAGACCATGTAGTCAATGATTTTTTGTTGCTATGCATTTGCCATTCTTGTGTATTGAATGAAATTTTAAAAGAGAGATTAAGTTAGAGCATACTTGAGGAAAAGTATGTTTTAAGTTTGGGGTGGTGATGTAACCCTATTATAGGGTTCCATCTTGTGCCTTTTGTACTTAAATCACATCTGAACATGTTAGATTACAAGCTTTTTCCCCTAATATGTTTATCATTGCCAAATGCACTTATGGATGTTCTTTGCATCATTTTCAGGTACTTGAACCATGATTAGGGTGAATGAGAGAGAAGGAAGGAGTCCTAGGGTTCCTCCACTCATGGAGGGGTCCAAAGAAGGCCCCAAAACCTCCCTCAAGCTACCTCCAATGGCCAAGGATCAACATCAAGCAAAGACATCCACGAATGATGAAGTTTGAAGTTCAATTGCCTGTTGCAGACCCCAACACGGCCGTGGGCACACCCCCATAGTCATGCCATTAATAATGAAGAATCCTTGAAATCAACAGGGAATGGCACCCAAATTCCCACGGCCGTGGCCATCAACACGGTCGTGGCCAACTGAAGATACCACAGCCGTGGCGATCTGCTCAATCGTGGCCAGTAGAGTGAAAGACAGTCATGGGCATGCCCCCACAGTCATGTAGTTTATGATGAAGAATAAAAAAAACCAACAGGGAATTTCCCCAAGTCGCCACGACCATGGCCTATGAAGTTCAACTCGCCTGTGCTGCTGCTCCACGACCACGTCCTCCTCCTCCAAAATGGCTATGTTACCCAACACGACCATGGTGCTACTCACACACCAAGACCGTGGCACTCCGCCACGGGTGTGGCCATATTTTACTTAGCCTCTTCACCACCTTTTCCATACCATGCCAGTGTCCCTGCTCCACAACTGTCCCATACCACCCTCACTAGAGCCGTGGTACATCAACACGGCTGTGGTGACCAATCAACCCTACCATAGTTTTACACTGTTTTTCCTATCCTACCCTTACTTACCCTAGTGCTTCCCCACAACTATATATACCTAGGTGGAGGCTGGTGCACAAGGTTAGCTACCTTCCACAACCTCCTAGCTCCCCATTTTTTTCCCCTAGCCATTCCACTCCATTTCACCATTTCCACCACCAAAACACTAGTTTATACTAGTTCCTACCCATAATTCCCTTCATTCCACACCCTTGTACCTTGGAGGAGAGAGGAGGTCATATTGTAGTAGCTGGAGAGGAGGATTCCGTCATCTACACTGAGCTCCATGGCTTCTTCTACCTCTTTCTCCTTTCTTTTTATATTTTCCATTTCCATGAGTAGCTAGGCCCCCTTGGGTGGGCTGTTTGGGGGAAATTATGTTACTTTGATAATATGTTGGGGGAAAATGATATGTAAACTTTTTAATTTCATTTGTTAATGATTATATTCTATTTTCATCTCATTCTCCATGAATTACTTGTTGGTTTGTGTGTGAAATCACCTAGGAATTTAGGAAAATTACTTATATGTGTGAATTTTGGGAGTTGCCCCTAGGTCCAATTATTGGATCCCTAGGTTGCCTCCCATCTTCCTACATCCTAATAAATCTTCGTAAACCTAAGTGAGAGATCTAAGTATCTATATTATATAATTCTAGTGAAATTAGCATGGAGCCTTCTCAAGGCTAGAATGTGGGGGAATCGGGGTCCAAAACCCTAATTTCACCTCCCCATTACTACCCTTGGCCCCTAATTGCTCTAGGAATGTATAATCTAAAAACCTAGACTTTATTAGACTCTACTTGAATAGAACCTAATCCCTAACCCAATTGAGCCTCATAAGGATAGTAGGGGGTGTTAGGGACTAGTTTCCCTACACACAAACTAGCATATCCACGAGCAGTTAGTAGCTTAGGTTAATTCATTAGAATCTAACTTGTTGTTTGGTTTGGATAATCTAAATGCAATCATAATGTTCATATGTAACCCCCAACTTAAGTGATAAGTTCATACCCCTAAACAACCCACACCTCTCTTTACTGCTTAAAACCCTAGTTTTGTGCTTGCTTAGCTTAATTAGTTCTTTTCTTACTTAGTTAGTTTCTTTCCTTGATCTTGCCTTGTTCATGATAGCTTAGCTCTTTAATTGCTCTCTTGCTCTTCTCTTGCTTGCCTAAGTGTAGTTTGCAATTTCATACCTAGCTTAATCCTTTCTTGCCTATTTAGCCTTAATCTAGCCTAGGGTTAACTTAGATTTCATTCTTGCCTTTAATTGCTTATTTGTCTATAATAGTTTAACAATCAAAACAACCTTCAAACCCTTAACCCTAGTCTCCATAGTAGGAACCTAGACAAACTAACCTAGCTCTAGTGCCCCCTCTTTTCCCTGTGGATCAACCCTATACTTGCCACCTTCCTATACTATGACACGATCCTGTGCGCTTGTGGGTATAATTTTTTCAGTGTGAGTAGGTTTTAAGTTAGGTTTTATAAATATTTAAAGTGAATCCACCTGTGTGCTTCCATCCGTGGGGTTGCATATATTCAAAACTCCAATTGAGTAGGGTGTAACACCATTGGCAGGTGAACACCAAGCTTTCTGGTGTCATTGTCGGGGAGAAAGGTACTCGACCTAGCTAGTTAGTTTTGCTTTGACTTTCCTACTACCCTCATCATTGCTATTCTTTATTCATTATTCTTTGAATTCTTTGTGTATATTGGTTTACTAACTTTCTTTTGTTTGGTTGTGCTTTTTGCATGTGACAAGCCACTTGGGAGGAAACAAGATGGAAGGCCAAATTGTACCCCACAAGCTGCTTCAAGACTACTTCATGCCTAGCAACTACAAATCACCAATTGCTAGCAGGGTTGATCAAATGCCAGGGGAGCACTTTTCTATTCCTCCAGGTCTTCTTGGGCTCCTACCCATCTTCTATAGCTCGGAGAGTGAGAACCCCTACAAGCACTTGGACTCTGTTCTTGAAGTATGCTCCACCTTCAAGACGCCGACGAATGGTGATGATACAATTCGGTTGACTTTGTTCTCTTTCTCCTTCAAAGATAGAGCTAAAGATTGGTATGACTTAAGAAGGGACATCGTGAGTTGGGAAACAATGAAGAATGCCTTCTTGAGACAATTCTACTCTATAGAAAGGTTGACACAAATGCGACATACCGTGACAAGTTTCAATCAAATGGGCAATGAGCAGTTTCATAATGCATGGGAGAGATTTAAGAAGATTTTGAGAGAGTGCCCGTACCATGAGATCCCTTTGTGGCATCTAGTTCAATCATTCTACTCTGGGTTGTTTCTAAAGGACCAAGACACCGTGAACTCTTCCTATCGACGAGTTTTCATGGCTAGGCCACCTGAGGAGATATGGCCTTTGTTTGAGAAGTTGGATGAAGGATCAAGAATTTGAGGTTATAGCATGATGAATGAAGGAGGGCATGCCTTTAGTGTGACACCTTCTACTCATGATGACTCAAGCCCGCAAGTGATGAAGATTCTTGGTGACATGGTGAGCTTCATGAAGAACCAGGTGACAAATGCTCCTTGCCACCCGGTCAATTCTATTGAGTTCTATGGTGAGGAAAAGAAGACACCTCACTCCTATAGCTATCAAGAGCCACAAAGTCCAACATATAGCTCAAGGTTTGAGGAAGAGGTTCTCTCTAGGTTGAAAGTTTTTGAGGATGTTCAAAAAGATGTTGCAAGGCTAGAAGAGAAAGTATAGCAACTATCTTCCATAATTGCTCTCCAAGAAGAAAAATTATCTTCAAGACCCATCATGAGCCACCATGAAGCAAGTGGACCTATGGCTTATTCACAAGTTTTCTACAGTCCACCCCCCATGCAAGTACATCCCATTCACTCCTTCCAAGGCTATTCCAAGCCTTACACTCCTCCACCACCTCTCTCACCTCAAATCTCTCAAAACTTCACCTTCCAACCCAAATTCTCTCCACCTCAATTTCAACCCCAAGTGTCACCTCCACCTCCTCCACAACTACAACATGTCCCCTCTCCACCATGAGCAAGGTAGTGTTGTGACAGTTCTAAGGAGTGGAAAAACTCTTGAGCAGCCCATAAGTCAAAGAAGGGTTGATAAAGCAAAGAAACGGTAGCCAAGTGGTGATACTGTGATTGATATTGCTGAAGATGATGTTGTGATACCGCATGTTGAGTTTGGGATTCCATGTGATCCACCACATATCCCTTTTATAGGTCCTACCATCCCTAGTGTTCTGCCTCATGTTCATGCAAGTACAACAAAAACTAGTGATCCTCCATTTGTAGAAGCACTAGATGAGCCACCAGAATTGAAAAGGAGGCAAAAGCACAATGTTGATATTCTTGAGGTGTTTCGCCAAGTGAAGGTGAACATTCCCCTTTTGGTTGCTATCAAGAAAATACCATCATATGCCAAGTTCCTCAAGAACCTATGCACTGTGAAAAGAAGGTCAACGGGGATGATTCTAAAGAAGGTGAGATTAACTGAACAAGTGAGCTCCATCATACAACACTCACTTCCCGTGAAGAGAAAGGACCCAAGAGCCCCACTCATACCTAGTTACATAGGGGGACATCACATAGACAAGTCCTTATTTGATTTGGGATCTAGTGTGAATTTGATGTCATACAATGTCTATGTTGAGCTAGGCTTAGGCAAGTTGAAGCCGACACATTGCACTCTCCAGTTGGCAGATAGATCCATAAAAGTGCCTAAGGGTAGAGTGGATGATGTCTTGGTGATGATAGACAAAGAGAAAGGCGCGGTGTTCCCAGCAGATTTCATTGTACTTGATATGGAGTCGGAGGATAGGAAGATTCCCATTATCTTGGGAAGGTTGTTCTTGTCTACAGCTGATGCCAACATTCATGTGCGTAGTGGCACTGTGACAGTCTCATTCATGGACATGAAGATTAACATCAACATGTACAAGACCCCAACCCGGCAAGTCCGAGATAGGGATATTGGACATGATCACTTCATAAGTCCAAATGGGCATTTGAGAGGACACCAAGGTGAAGAAATTGGTGATGATTATTGTGATGAAAGGGATGAGGAAAACAAATTGAGTGCAAATGAGGGATACATGTTTTGCAAGAATGGACACATGAGAACTCCAAACGGATGAATGAATGAAGAATCACCAAGAAGCCTAGCTGAAGGCAAGAAACTCATCGCTTGTGGGAGGCAACCCACCTAGGTTTGGGAATTTTTGACCCAACCTTACATTTTTGATACTTTTGCTTTGTTTTTACATTTTTCCAACAAATACACACACACACTTGTGTCTAATAGTTTTTCTTGGAGTTTTGATGATAGGACAGGTGTTAGGTACTAGAGAGAGAGGATCAAAGTTGAGTCATGGTCATTAAAGCAAATTTGTGGAAGAATGCCAAAGAATAAGAAGTGCCTGTTTTTAAATAGAGAAAACTGAAGGATTTCCCCCAACACAGCCGTGTCAGAAGTGGCCAAACAAGACTGTGGCCAAACCCCACGGTCGTGGGTTTTATTTCATCAAAATAGCTAAGATTTTAGGGTTTTTGGACGAATGGACATGATCGTGTTGAAGATGCGAGGCCACGACCGTGGGTAGCTGCCACAGTCGTGGGATTTATTTCATCAAAGTTATAGAAGATGTCAGGGTTTTTGGGGAGAATGGCCACGGTCGTGGCCACCCGCCACGGCCGTGTTGAAGATGCATCGCCACGACCGTGGCAATGTTAGATTGGAACGTTCTTCATTGACAATACGACCGTGGCACTCGCCACGACCGTGCTACCAAGCCCTGGACACAACCGTTGCCACTCGCCATGAACGTGGCCGGACCCGGTTCAGGAAAAAAATATAGCTTTTAAACATCCAAACACAAACCCCTCTTCATTTCTTCTTCTTCTTCTTCCTCATTTGCACGACCGTGGTGGCGTACAATACTTCTGACCTTCACCATTCTCCAACTCCAACCCCCAAACACCCCCAATCGACCTCCAATCAATACCAAATCATTCCCCAACCATCCCCCTTCCATTTCCACCACCTTTCCTCTCTCAATCAGCCCTCCATCTCCACCTTCATCTCTAATCCGCCCAATAGCCCCCCTCTACTAAACCTCCACATAAACCCTCCATTTTTCACCCAAATCCACAACAAACTCCATATCCACCATCTAAACATCATTCTCCTTCCATTCTACACCCAAATCCACATCCATATCTCCCCCTTTTTTGAAATCTAAAATTCACCCTACACTTCCACATCAAACCATGAATAAGATTGGGAAGGCAATAACCAAGGGGGCCAACATTATCATCGGAGGAAAGTGGTGCTCCAAAAACGCCTCCTCAGATGTTTCTATGCCCTCCCATACCCCCTACTCAACCACCTCCGCATACCAATCCCTCCGTCGCTCACAATCCGTGAGTTCTTCCTGCTCCCATTCATCCGACAGCCACCACATCACCAATGCGACGTATGAGGGGGATGAAGAAGAAGAAGAGGGGTATGAGGAAAATCTGGAAGACTTGATCGATGATGTTGAGCTGCTGGTTGCAAAGAAAGGGCATAAATCAAGAGCAACACCGTCATCATCAAAGCAACCGCCAAAGCCTATGCCTGCACGCCACTTGACATCTCACACGGCGGCAGAGCGTAGTGAGCAGCCGCAACCTACACGACAATTGCATCGTGATGAAGAACAATATGCACATTGGTAAAACCTCGACACAAGTTCAGGGTCCCAATCTTTTAGAATGGAGGAAGATGAAGATGAAAGTGATGAGGAAGAGGTAGAGCTGATGCCTGAGGAAGATGATGTTCTGGAACAATTGGAGGCAGACAGATTGAAGGCCTTAGGAAAGGCCCATGTAGGAGTGTCCTATGAAAGAGGACACAAGCAAAGAAAGATCGCTCTCACATACTCAGAATGCATGACAAGGAGAGTCGTCCCCACTCGATATGGGTGTGAGAAAGTCATTGATGACCTAGGGATCAAAGAAGCGGTGGAAGGAAGTTTAAAGCAAATGGGGCTATGGAACGTCCTTTTTACACCCGAAACAACCTACACCACTCTTACTAAAGAGTTCTTTGCCACTCTAGAGAAGGAAAAGGTGAGAGGCAGTAAAGCTATCAAGTTTTCCATGATGGGAAACATGCACACTCTCACAGCTACTGAGTTGAACTGTGTTTTTGCTGCAAATCTTGAAGAGGCCAAGAAGATGGATGACGACCTACTAGAAAAAGAGGTAGATTTTGATTATGCACATTTCTGAAAGACTCTAATAGGCAGAGATGATTACAATGCAGGGAGGTCCAAAACCACTGCTATAAGCAACCCCCTAATCCGTTATGTGCAAAAGGTCATAGCAAATACCATTGTGGGATAGTATGATAACCAAGGCTCCATTTCTCAAAAAGATATTTTTGTCTTGATGGAAATGAACCACAAATGGTATATAAACCTTGGAGTGCTACTGATTGATCACATGAGGTCCATACCCTTCAAGAGTACAACACCTTTTGTTATGGGAGGGTTTGTAACCTCAATTGCACTCGCTTTGGGGTATGATCTTTCTGGGTTTGAAAACACATTTGAGGCAGAGTTTGTTGACCTCAACTATCTTATGCACTCACACACTATCAAGATGAAGTACAAAAGGATGATATATCTTACAAGTAGTGTGCCAAACATTAATCTTGAGCTACCATACCACACGGTGCCACTTCTATCTGTGTTGGGGGTATTTTATAGACTGAGGGAAAAATTGTTGAAATGGTAGCAAGAAAACCCACGAGAGACATATACTAGGGGAGTCACTGCCACACATGAAGATATAGCTAAATCAAATGTGCAAGGGCAGGAGCAAGAAGATGAAGGAAAAATGTAGCCCCGAAGGACAAGAAGGAGGGATGAAGGAACATCCCAACTACAACAACCCTCAGTGAACGCCCACGACATGTCCACCATCCAGGCACAACCCGAGTGTATTCAGAAGATGTAGAGTGATATGCAGCTGATCCAGCAATACATGTGGCAAGACCAACAACAAATGCACCGCCAGGTCAACCACTTGTATCACTACCACCATGCCTAAGTAGCAAGAAACCCCGAATGGGGTGGAGATTTTTGGGGTGGCATAGCTGGATATCCAGAGACATATCCTCCACCCTAGGATGACTACTGGGGACATTACTACTAGCATCCTCCTGTAGGCTCAACTCCTCCCTCATCTCCTCCTCCAGATCCTCCTCACTTGTCCGACCAGCTACCATAGCAGCCGTGACACTTTCCCTATCTACCCTAAGCTATAGTTTCATGTTGAGGACACCATGATTCTAAAGTTTGGGGTGGGTAGGGCAGTATGCACCATGCTATCTCTCTCTTAGTGATTTTGTTCCACCTGTGCTATCTAGTTTAGTTTTTCTTGCTTTTTTTCTTGATTGCATCTTTGCATAGCATGTAGTTTCTTTCTTGCATTTTTGCCTAGTTTTCAAAAAAATTTCTCATTTTTTCCATGCATTGCACATCATATAGATTTTTGGTAATTTTTGCATGTTTTAGCTATGATTTGCCTGCTTTGCTGTTTTAAGTTCAATAATGTAGGTTTAGATGTGAATGAAGGCAAATTGGCACCATTTTGGTCAATTTTGCCCAAGCTTGAATGTTCTTGCCCAAAGAGCATGTTTTGACTTAATCTCCATTGTTTGAAATGAATTTTTTTAATCCTTTGACGAATGCATGCTGCATTCTTCGATTTTATTGCTATATGGTATTGTTTTTTGACTCTTTACATGTGCACCACCTCTCTTAGGTTTGTGAATGTTTTAGTTGTTTGTGAATTGAGCAAGCTACAAATGCTTAAAACCTATGGAATCACTTGGTAGAAATATGAATGTCATGTTGCTCTATCATGTGGTGTGATATCATTTGATGAAGTGTTGGATTAGCTTTCGTGTAGGAGATCTTATATTGAAAATTACACTAATGATCCCTCTTTGATCCAACTCTTCTTTCACCATCTTTATACCTCTCCGCCTCATGAAAAGATGCCAAAGTGCACATAATCAGCCTTGGCCACCTCCAAAAGTTTGGGGTGGCCATATTTTTATCTCCTCACTTCACTCTATCCACCATATACCCTATCTACACCAAGGGCAAATAAAAGAAAAGAAAGGAAAAAGAAATTAAAAATAAAATAAAAGGATTCTCCTATTTAATTGCATTCAAATAAAGAAAAGATGAGTGTGTAAAAGCACTCCAAATCTTACCGCACTCCTTTCTTCTATTTTCACACACATTGATCTAGAAAACATCAAACCTAGCTCACTTTACCCTTTTATACAACCGTGTGGGTCATTTAGTGTGGTTTGAGACATAAGAGTGAATGCATGAAAGCGAAAGAATATTCCTAGTCATCTTTGATTAAAAACACCAACATGAAATAGTTTACCCGGAATGACATGAAGGACATATGGACAACTTGTGTTTCCTATGCTTTATATTTGAAGTTTGTATGCTCAGTGCTCAGTTCATGAATGATATGTCAAAGAGGAAAGGAGAGATGTGGAACACATGCACTTAGCCACTTCCAAGACCATGTAGTCAATGGTTTTCTATTGCTATGCATTTGCCATTCTTGTGTATTGAATGAAAATTGAAAAGAGAGATTAAGTTAGAGCATACTTGAGGACAAGTATGTTTTAAGTTTGGGGTGGTGATGTAGCCCTATTCTAGGGCTCCATCTTGTGCCATTTTGTATGTAAATCACATCTGAACATGTTAGATTACAAGCTTTTTCCCCTAATATGTTTATCATTTCCAAATGCACTTATGGATGTTCTTTGCATCATTTTCAGGTACTTGAACCATGATTAGGGTGGATGAGAGAGAAGGAAGGAGTCCTAGGGTTCCTCCACTCATGGAGGGGTCCAAAGAAGGCCCCAAAACCTCCCTCATGCTACCTCCAATGGCCAAGGATCAACATCAAGCAAAGAAATCCACGAATGATGAAGTTTGAAGTTCAATTGCCTATTGCAGACCCCAACACGGCCGTGGGCACACCCCCACAGTTGTGCCATTAATAATGAAGAATCCTTGAAATCAACAGGGAATGGCACCCAAATTCCCACGGCCGTGGCCATCAGCACGACCGTGGCCAACTGAAGATACCATGATCGTGGCCATCCGCACGGTCGTGGCCAGCAGAGTGAAAGACGGTCGTAGGCATGCCCCCACAGTCGTGTCATTTATGATGAAGAATCAACAAAACCAACAAGGAATTTCCTCCAAGTCACCACGATAGTGGCCTACCTCCACAACCGTGGCCTATGAAGTTCAACTCGCCTGTGTTGTTGCTCCACGAACACGTCCTCCTCCTCCAAAATGGTTGTGTTACCCAACACAGACATGGTGCTACTCACACACCATGACCGTGGCACTCCGCCATGGCTGTTGCCACCTTCTACTTAGCCTCTTCACCACCCTTTCCATACCACGCCCGTGTCCCTACTCCACAACCATCCCATACCACCCTCACCACGGTCGTGGCACATCAACACGGCCGTGGTGACCAACCAACCCTACCATATTTTTACACTATTTTTCCTATCCTACCCTTACTTACCCTAGTGCTTCCCCAAACCTATATATACCTAGGTGGCGGATGGGGCATGAGATTATCCTAGATACACCTCCTAGCTCCCCATTTTTTCCCCTTAGCCATTCCACTCCATTTCCACCACCAAAATACTAGTTTATACTAGTTCCTACCCATGATCCCCTTCATTCTACACCCTTGCACCTTGGAGGAGAGAGCAGGTCATCTTGTAGTTGCTGGAGAGGAGGATTCCTTCATCTACACCAACCTCCATGACTTCTTCTACCTCTTTCTCCTTTCTTTTTGTATTTTCCATTTCCATGAGTAGCTAGGCCCCCTTGGGTGGGCTGTTTGGGGGAAATTATGTTACTTTGATACCATGTTGGGGGGAAATGACATGTAAACTTTGTAATTCCATTTGTCAATGATTATATTCTATTTTCATCTCATTCTCCACGAATTTCTTGTTGGTTTGTGTGTGAAATCACCTAGGAATTTAGGCAAATTGCTTATATGTGTGAATTTTGGGATTTGCCCCTAGGTCTGTTGTCTCCCATCTTCCTACATCATAATCAATCTCCCTAAACCTAACTGAGAGATCTAAGTAGTTAGATTAGATAATTGTAGTACAATTAGCATGGATCCTTCTCAAGGCTAGAATGTGGGGGAATTGGGGTCCAAAACCCTAATTTCACCTCCCCATTACTACCCTCAGCCCCTAATTTCCTTAGGAATGTCTAATCTAGAAACCTAGACTTGATTAGACTCTACTTGAACTGAACCTAATCCCTAACCCAATTGAGCCTCGTAAGGGTAGTAGGGGGTGTTAGGGACTAGTTACCATACACACAACCTAACATATCCATGGCCAGTCAGTAGCTTAGGTTAATTCATTAGACTCTAACTTGTTGTTTGGTTTGGATAATCTAAATAGAATCATAATGTTCATATGTAACCCCCCAACTTAAGTGATAAGTTCATACCCCTAAACAGCCCACACCTCTCTTTACTACTTAAAACCCTAGTTTTGTGCTTGCTTAGCTTAATTAGTTCTTTTCTTGCTTAGTTAGCTTCTTTCCTTACTCTTTCCTTGTTCATGCTAGCTTAGCTCTTTAATTGCTCTCTTGATCTTCTCTTTATTGCCTTAGTGTAGTTTGCACTTTCATACCTAGCTTAATCCTTTCTTGACTTTTTAGCCTTAATCTAGCCTAGGGTTAACTTAGATTTCATTGTTGCCTTTAATTGCTTGTTTGTCTATAATAGTTTAACAATCAAAATAACCTTCAAACCCTTAACCCTAGTCTCCGCCGTAGGAACCTAGCCAAACTAACCTAGCTCTAGTACCCCATCTTTTCCCTGTGGATTGACCATATACTTGCCACCTTCCTATACTATGACATGACCCCGTGCGCTTGCAGGTGTAGTTGTTTTAGTATGAGTAGGTGTTAAGTTAGGTTTTATAAATATTGAAAGTGAATCTACCTATGTGCTTCCATTTATGGGGTTGCATCTATTCAAAACTCCAATTGAATAGTGTGTAACACCACTGGAAGGAGCACACCAACAGGCTCACACATGGTGGTTCTATAATAAGACATCATATCACTATTTAAACAATATTAAGGATACAAGGACGCATCTCTACTTGCACCTCACATATGAAACAATAAGCGCTCCAAGTTTTCCCGTAGGAGTTACTCAGTTCACCATCCAACAAGATACTAATGTTGAAGATGGATCTATAGTATAGGGAAACTACACGATTAGAGTTTTACTTTATTAGTTATGCCCATTGGGTGAATTAAGGTTCCATAAAACAAGTGGACATACAAAACCCTAATTCAATCTAACAAGCATAATTGTGAAACAACTTTAGAAGATATAAAACATATATGTTGTGAACTTGTCACATCATCTCATGACATCATTGTCTTACTACCTTAATCAAGGCTGTCATCATATATTATCTCTTCCATACATGGCCAACATCACCATCGTATCACTGGGATTATTAATCCCTTATCTCATCATTGGAGGATATCACCTGTCACCAGGCACTAAGCCTTCACTAGGTCATAAGACCAATTACATTATTCATGTAGCTTATTATCATATCATGCCTCATCAGGCATATAAGCATCACATGTATCACATAACATGTACACCATAGCAATCATTAGCTATGATAATCATTTCACCTGCAAAGTCAATGTTATACAAATAGGAGAGAGAATATCTCAACATGTTAACCATCTTAAGCAATGGAAGCAAATACATCATATGTACCCTCAATTAGGGTTAGGATTTTATTCTTAACCACATAGGGTTCCATAGCATTATATATGTATCAATCCCTAATTTTATTATCTCCCATATGTTTGGAGTGTATTAAGGTTAAGCACTATAAAATTATAATAAAGTATGCACATTCACATTATTATGGTTCCAATGCACTTCGTCAAGGCTTACAACCATCACTTAGTATCATTTAATCATCTTCATAGCATTGAAAAGCTATAATACTCAGTTAACCTACAATTTTAGAACCATACAAGTAGGAGAGAGAAAGTACAATCACACGCTATTCATGTATGCACGTTCAACAAGTATAACATGCCTAGGACTAGGGTTAGGGTTCTCACACTTAGACAATTATGATTTAGATCATTAGTTTAGTAGTAAACCCAAATTGAGTCACCTTCCACATTCTTGGAACTGATTTAGTGTTGAAACACCATTAGTTGAATGTGATTTGTTCATTACATCGTAGCACTAAGAATCACCACCATATACATGTGTATGTGTATCATCTCATTATGTCATGCTTGTGTTACGACCAAGAAACATAGTAGGTGTCTCGACCACCTTCAAGGTAGGTGTCACAACTGTAATAACTAGGTGTCTCGACCAGCATACCACATGGTGTCTTGACCACGACATAACATGGGTCTTGACCACCTTAAATATGGTGTCTCGATCGCAGTAAAAACAAGGTGTCTTGACTAAAACTCATCATGGTGTCTTGACCAACCAAAGCTTAGGGTTTCCACTCAAAACCAAGCAAGAGCCTTGACCAAAACCAGAACAACATGTCATGAGCCAAAACTCCACCATCACATGTGTCTTGACCAAATTCAAAGCAAGATGTTTCGAACCAAAGCAAAGCATGGGTGTCTCAACTCTAAAACAAATCAAGATGTCTTGACCTCATCAAAACAAGGTATCTCGTCCCAAGGCATCAAGGAGAACATATATCTTGACCCAATATGTTAGGGCACATCTGTCTTGACCTAAACAAAAGTCAACAGTAAGAACACTAAGAGTCACTATGCTCAAAACTCAAGGATTCATGATCATCAAACCCTAGAACAACACCATGAAGACCAACAAGAAAAACCATTTAGGAGAGAGAAAATTGAATCTCATCACATGTGAGAAAGCATCCACGACTCCCAAGAAAACATGATAGCTAAAAACTTAGAACATGGTGCTAAAACCAATGCTCAAGATGCAAGTAGATCATTATATCAAGAGCACTTTAGAAATCGAACACATAGATTTAGGGTATAGTGACTACCAAGGTTAATACTACCACAAAGACAATTAACCATCCTCAAGGTTGAATCATAACCAAATTAGGAGGTTATCAACAAGGAAAGCTCATCACAATCAAAGGGAATATGGCTATACAAAGATGATCATCAACCTCTTTTAAGCATGATAAAAATCTCTACAAAAGAGCCTCATTATGAGATGTGATTACTCATATTTAACACATGCAAAACAACATCAAAGATTATGTTCTACTAAGGTACCGAAACTCCTTACATGTTGAGAGAAATCATAGATCAGGGCAAGAGAACTATCCATCTTTTATTCATCTCCAAACCAGGTACAAGAAAATTAGGGTTTAGGATTAGAAGCAAATCTTATTGGACTATCATCATGATTCATACCCTAAATTATGATAATATATTTTAGCACATTAAGAGAACATTTCAAGAATAGAAATAGAAACAAACGAGCAAGATTATGATGCCAAAATAGAAAAAAGGGAAAGTTATATAACCCACATGGTTTGTAGAGAATCAAGCTCTAAATCTCAAGCTCCAAGAGAAGGATGGAAGTTCCACCTTGAGGAATATGTCGGTCACAAGATCACCTCTAAAAAAAAATACCATGGTCCAAGGTAGCACATAAAATAGGACAAGAAAACCCTAGTCCAAACCAAAGAAGAAAGGGAAAAGAGAAGAAAACACCCTCTTACTAGTTACCACCATGGTAAAACCACAACCTAAGGCCTACGTGAAGAGGAGTTTCTCTCAGGATGACCACAAGGGTAGAACCCTATTCTACAGCCAAGAAAGGAGGTGGAAGAAGATGGGGTTTCAAGGGAAAAAAATGACCAAAAGGGTAGATCCACTTACCAATAAAAGAATCACCAAGAATCACCACCAAAGGGTTGATTTAGCACAAAATCCTCCACAAGCAAGGTTGATCAGACACCATAGCTTCAAGATCATACCTCCTTTGCTCCCAAAGATCCAAGGTTGTTCACAAGAGAGAGCGGAGAGAGTAGGGCTGAAAAAGATGCTTGATATTGAAGAGAAGGGGTTAGATACCCATAGGAGGAGAGAAGTAAGATATGTATGAGGTGTCAACACAATAGAGCACTGCAGGGACACTTGTTCATCAAAAAACCAGCTATGCAACCAATAAACAATTACATGAAACTCATGGTGATACAACCTAGGTGGTGTGTCGACCACATGGGTCACCACCACCCTAGAGACCGAGACAAACATCCTAGCAACATGTCTTGACTGAGACAAAAGGACCACCAACACACTAGGTCGAGACACATCTCAAGAAGCCAAACCATCTTGACCAAAACCTCACAAAACCCTCAAGCTCGAGACAACAACACATAGGGAAGGTGTCTCAGCCGAGACACACCCAAGACACTCCATCAAGGCCGAGACATAGGTTGCTACACGAAGGCAAACTCAACATGGTCAATACCAAGCACCACCAAGCAAACCCTAGAAACCCTAACATCACCACATGATGCCACCTCATCAACCAAGGTCCAAACAAGGTGACCCTATGAATCATTATCTCTCTCATGATGCTAAATAACTAACATCACACTCTACATGTGACAATTTGCAAAATAACCCCTCAGCTTGGGTAAATTGCAACTTGGTCCAAAAAAGCAAACACAACTCAATCAACAACAAAAATGGACCAAACTGAAAACATAAGCTTGTCACATGACAACAAAACATCTTACAGGATTAGAGCAAGGTTCTAAGCATCTCATTATACATAATAATAACAATTACCATTAAGATAGGTCAGAGGCCTTACAACCATAAACCCCTGATAAGGATTTCACCCCCAAAATCTCACGTAAAAAGAGATGGATACTTCCCAAGCATCACGTCCTCAGACTCTCATGTGGATTCCTCTATGTCACGGTGATGCCATAAAACTTTAACCAACATAATGTCCTTCTATCTAGAATTAACACATGATATATCACATAGGACACATCCTCAACTATCATCACCTCTATTGGTTGTAGAGTTGACTCCGTGTCAATGTGACACTTCCTCAACGCATAAAGAGTGTATGTACCTTGTACAACTCAGGTGGTCACTTTAATTTTTTAGCCACCTCCCATTAGAGAGACTTGTACCCCCTCTAACTTATAGATGCCATCATGCTTTTGTTGCACTACTCTGATCTACTGACTCAAAACCAACTTCCTTAGAATTGTGATAACGAGCCTGCGATCACATACACTCCAGTTTTACATTCATTTGTTGTAAGGAGACCACATGTATCTCTTAGGGAACACTAAAGAATATAATTGTGCCTACTCAACAGATGATAACAAGAAAGATTTCCTACTCAAGGTGTCTGCAATCCAAACTGTTCATTGATGCATCACAAATTATTCTATAACCCTTTCCTTGTCAACTGTGTTAGGGGTAACATCTATGTATTAGAGTTCTCAATAAATCCCCTATATATGTCATAAGATGTCCCCACTTTAATATCAATTCCATTAGAAGATGTCACATGTCCAAGGAAAACTACCTCAAAGGTAAGTCAAGATATTATATATACAAGTATAACCACAAATGATCTAGATGGGAATTGAAAACCTTGTTCGTCTATCTATAACCAATGCACAGTCCTCATGGATCCCTTCTTATTTACAAACCTAATAGGAGCACCCCAAAGATATGTACTCAATATGATGAACTTTTCCCAAGCAAATCTTGCAACTATCTCTTCAATTTTTGCATCTTCACCGACATCATCCATTATGGTGCATAAATCCCTTACATATGATATATGCATTATAGGTTGGGTACCAGTAAATAGATTGATCTCGAAGTCAATCTTTCTAGGAAGCAAAACACTTCATGGCTTATTAGGAAACATATACTCTTACATACCACTGACACCTCTTGGATACTAGGATTCTTCACCTTGGTATCCATCACATGTGCTAAAAACACATCACATTCTTATCCCATCAACTTCTCAACTATCATTGTTGATACCAAACACATTAGAAGAATCTCCCTATCATCTTGGAAGATCTGCAAAACATCATCATCCATAACATCACCATCTTGGACCTGAAGTCCAAGACTACATGATACTTTTCAAAGTATCCATCTCAAGGTCACATCAAAACCATGCACATCAAGTGATACGAGGCTCACTTGAATGCTACATATTAGGAAAGAAGGAATACAAAGGGAGCATACTTCCCTAGATACCACATCATTGTCGAGGGATTTCTTATCAAGAAGAAGAGATTACCAACCCTATTTTGTTATTATACAAGTTTACAATTGGTCATGTGTAATTTTACCCTTTTCATCTTGGTTTCCTTGCCATCAACATAGGAATTGTATGGATAAATACATATCATTACTCCTTCTTTATTATTTGTTCATCATTTTCATGTCTATCCCCTTATGTTACCATGTTTACAACTTTACAACAAGAGATAGATCATTATTTTCATATGTTCTTTATTGAGCAGGGATTATCTCCCTTATTCTCTTTCACATATTATTATGATTGCACCTTACACTTTATTATACACATAGGTTGGCCTGAGATTAACTCAGGTTCCACTTTATTTATTCATTATTTGTTCTTATTTGTCTCCTCACTTCATACTTATCTCAGGAATTCTCTCCATCATACAAATATCTTACACTGTAACTTACTTTATTAACATAGATCTATCTACCTTTTGCTTTATAAACTTCTTGAAATTATAACTTCAAGAACTTCTCATATCTTACTCATGCTCAGGTGTAGGTTTCATGATGTCATATCTTGCTCTTTGAATAAAAAAACATTTAATGTTTAGGTAGATTATGATGTAGTTCTCATCCTCTTTAGGGTAACATGGAGGTATTAGCATCACGATTCATGATTGTTGTGCTCTTTAGGTTGTTTCAAATTGACTACTTGATCAGAGTAATCAGAAAGATAACAACCTAAGAGTTTAATACTCACCTTTTCTTCAACATTTAAATACCTAGCCAGGGCACTCAATACTGAGGTTAGGAAGTATGCACCATATTTTATATCATGTTCTCATCTTAGAAGTCATCCTATTCCTAATCCTAGTATCCATGTATACTCAGTGAACCTAGAGCTCTGATACCACCAAATGTGACACCTCTTTCCACACAAAGCGAGATTACTCAAAGCATATTGTAGAATTATCACTAATAACAAATTTACCACAAAATAGGGTAAATTAAAACCGATATCATAATATAATCTCAAGCTGAACAATTTACAATTGAAGCTATAAACTTGTGCCACTTGTATTTCATTCATTGCCAAATACATTACATATCAGTGTTCACTGGGTAACTAGCCACATTCTATTACATATGACCACCTATTCATGTATACAAATCATATCTGTACTACCATGGCATAAAGCCAAAATCCCAAATTGATGCACAACATTCACAAAACACCCCCAAGGACCTGAGTATATAGGAACGACACATAGGACCCTATTACTGGACACTAACTTCATATCCATGATCCAACAACTACTACTTCTTTTGTTGTCAGTCTCAACCGCACGATCTCTGTTTCAGCATGTCCATCCACCTAAAAAAAGTGGATCCCACGGGGTGAGACCAAAGTCCAAGCCAAAAATATAACTCCCCGCCAACATATATTATAATCACATATAAGAAATCGTAGAATATTATATTATTAATAGATAAGTAGGTTCATCTAAATGATATAAGCAAGGCAAATAACACTATTTGAGCAGTTTATGCATCTACACTAAACAATAGATCATCTTATTGTTTTAATAAGGAACATGAAGAATGTGTATAACTATTATAAAGTAAACATTACAAAATTCAACGGAAGGGGTTAACCAATGTTATTCGTGTTTGACCCTAAAGCATATATGTTACTTGGTTGTATTCCATCTTTTACTACAATGCCCTAAGGATTTGAGGCGTACCACTCAAATCCAACTAACCACTACTAAGTCGAAATCAATACCATATAAGATCAATAGAAGAGTCAGACTCCATGATCATCACCAACACTACTCGGTCAGTTCGAGTCTACAATTTAGTGACATAATAGTTAGACTCTAAGACATCAACTTATAGTCAAAGATATAGCCATGTAGATAACAACTCATAGTCAAAGCTATGGTCTTGTACAACAACTTGCCTTCCTTGGTACATGGCATAACACTAGAGAACAGACTCACGCATGACCTTTCTATAATGAAACATCATACCACTATTTCAACAGTTTTAAGGATGCATGGATGTATCACCACCTGAACCCCACATATTCAACAATATGCACTCTAAGTTTTCCCGTAGGAGTTACTCATTTCACCATCCAGCAAGATACTGATGCTGAAGATGGATCTATGGTACATGGAAACTACATGATTAGGGTTTCACTTTACTGGTTCTGCCAATTGGGTGAATTAAGGCTCCATCATACAAGTGGACATACAAAACTCTAATTATATCTAACAAGCATAATTGTGAAATAACTTCAAAAGATATAAAAGTTATAAGGTGTGAACTTGTCACATCATCTCATGACATCACTGTCTCACTACCTTAATCAAGGATATCATCATATATTATCTCTACCATACATGGCCAACATCACCGTCGTATCACTAGGGATATCAATCCCTTATCTCATCATTGGAGGATATCAACTCTCACTAGGCAGTAAGCCTTCACTAGGTCATAAGACCAATTACATTATTCATATATCTTATTTTTATCTCATCATGCCTCATCAGGCATATAAGTATCACATGTATCACATCACATGTACACCATACCAATCATTAGATACAATAATCATTTCACCTACAAAGTCAATGTTATACAAATAGGAGAGAGAATATCTCAACATGCTAAACATCTTAAGTAATGTAAGCAAATACATCATATGTCCCCTCAATTAGGGTTAGGATTTCATGCTTAAACACATGGGGTTCCATAGCATTATTTAGGTGTCAATCCCTAATTTCATTACCCCCCATATGTTTGGAGTGTATTAAGGTTAAACACTTAGATTATAATTAAGTATGCACATTCACATTAATATGATTCCAATGCACTTCATCAAGGCTTACAACCATCACTTAGTATCATTTAATCATCTTCATAGCATTCACAAGCTATGATACTCAATTAACTTGCAAATTTAGAACCATACAAGTAGGAGAGAGAAAGTGCAATGACAAGCTATTTATTTATGCATGTTCAACAAGTATGACATACCCTAGGATTAGGGTTAGGGTTTTGACACTTAGTCAATTAGGTTTTACATCATAATTATTGTGGCATACAACTCACGAAAACAAGATTAACTAATGCGGAAGTGTTCATTAAGTAGCGGATTACAAAAAATCACTAAAAATTAAAACCTTTTTAACAAGAGATCCATCAAAGGAAAACTTTCTCACATAGAACCAAAGTGACACATTTACATTCTTGTTCAAAGGTACATATTCTGTATCATTTCTTTATGAGAATTACAAGCATTAACTGTCCTGTCAAGCTAAACACAGGTAGTAAAAAATCTCGAGGCATTGAGCCAAAATCTCGAAAGCACTAACTAATACTCCGAGGACCTGAGAATACAGAGACGACACATAGGACTCTATCTACATCTATACAAGGCATAACAGCCAGTGTCTGCACCTGAGACTTCACTGCTGTCCCTGCTGCTGTTGTTGCTGTCCTTCACCTACTGAAGGATTCTTGCCTCTTTGTCTGTGTCCACCTAAAAATGTAGTTCCCACGGGGGTGAGACAATTGTAAATTTCCCCAGCGAGAGATATAACTCTCCGCCAGAAACATTATTATTGCAGCTTAAGAAGATAATTATGCACATAGGATTCATAATTAATGGACAACAGCTAATTCAATGTCTAACTGATTAGAATATTATTCTTATCTAAGAACATTGCAGCTGTAACTTGAATGAACAACATGTCACTTATCCTTTAAGGAATATGAAGAACATGTATAACATTAATTCACTATAAAATCATCACCACAACATTAACTCTCTTCAGGCTTAGATCATATATCTAATACCTGGTATTATCATAGTGGAGTCATGGCATGTAGCTATACTTTTCTCACAAAGTTTGGGATCTTAATCCCTCAACTCATCAAGTACATTTCCACCTCTTAACAGGTTCATCATCATAATTATAGAATCAGAGTATTTGAACCCTTATCTCATCATAGAACAGTTGTTACCACTTATTAGGTAACTTATACTTTCAGATCATCTGACCAAGGACATCATGATTCTTGCTACATAAGGTATTGCACATAGTACACAAAGTTCAATGATTCTTACTACACAAAGCATATGAAGGCATATAAAGCCTATAAAACATTCTCAATAACAAAGCATCATAGCCCATACCTGGCTATGCTCATCTTCTCAACATATCTGCATGATTGGTAATCATGACACAATTACATATCAATATCATGCAGTACAAGGGTTATCTTATTACATTCATAACCCATTAGTCTGCATTTGAGCTTCACATAGGATTACCCTGTGTTAAAATTTCACATAGCAGTACCCTACATTAGGGTTCACATAGAATTAACTTGTCATAGGGTTTCACATAGCATTACATGTATTAGGGTTCACATAACAAGGAATCAATATGAATAATCATAAGTATTCGATCATACTTATCTATTCTCGTCATTCATCATTTAAATGAATTATCAACACATAGCATGAGTTCCTCTCTCATCTTTGCTAGAATATGATTACATCATAGTTTACATGTTTGGATTAACCTTTTTGTAAGGCATGTTAGCCTACATTCAACAGGGTGCGTTACATCTCAATGTAACCATTGACATGACACATCTCATGTGTCATTCATCCAATTATATTGGACTTATAACACATCAGGGTATACCAGTGTTGGGGTGTTGGATGTGATATTTATCATATCTTGGATGTATCAGTTCCCTCAACACCTTTATCTTACTTGAGTTCATACACTTAGATTGTATTAGGGTATTCCCCATCCTAATACTTTATGCTCCAGTTCATCACATTTATCATGTAATGTAGTGGTCATTAATCACTCACTTAGAATATACAACCATTGCCAATACTATGGACTCATCCTTGAGTTAGGAACTATTAATATTAGGATATTCATTATCAACTTCTCTAGGTGTCACATTTGTCATAACATTAATTACTATTCCATTATTAGGAATAGTATTCTCCATATTTATAATTCGAGGATTCACATAGAATATTCCATACATTTATGGATTTCACATAGTATTATTCTCCAATAGAGTTTTTCATAATCATCCATCTATATCAAGGATTCACCTAGTATTATCTGAAATTAGGATTTCACAACACATCACCCAGTGATAGAAATTCACATAGAATTAGTAGCACAACCCTATATTAGGGTTTCATATACCTTTATCCCATTTTAGGGATTAGGGTTTACCATTCACATCCAAGAGGGGTTTCTATTTCCTCATACCCAAATTAGGGTTAGGATATACAATTCCCATTAAATTAGGGTTTACTTCATTGTTACACTAAGTTAGGGTTACATCATCACCTTGGATTTATAATAACACTCAACTTTGCCCTAGATTAGGGTTTCCCACATATCTTTACTCTAATTAGGGTTTTACACATAACTTTACTCTAATTAGGGTTCCACACATAGCATTGCTCTAATTAGGGTTTCATGATCTCATTATTATGGATCAAACCCTTATCACATAGTTTACTCATAACGAGAGAATTAGGGCTTAATTATATAAGCATTCATCCCTCTCATTCTCTCTCTCATCCTCTTTAGGATGTTAACTACTCCAAGATTAATCTAGGTTAACTCTTCACTTGAGTACACATAGCTAGGGTTAACTTCACAATCATCATGGGTCTACATATTTAATAATCACATAGCTGATTGACCTTTGATCATATTAGATGTCCAAATGGTCTATCAATTAAACCATCACTTATATAAGGAATTCATAAGAATTGACCATTTAAACTTACAATTCCATAAAGTAATCAATCGGGTTAACTAATGAAATCTTCAAATGAATTAAGTATCTAAATAGGTTCACCATATTGAACCTTCAATCACATGAGATATTAAAATGGGTTAACCATGTTGATAATCACAAAGTTAATTACTTAGACCCTCAATGGTCTTGGTTCTCAAACATCATTTGGTTGAAAACCATTTAAACAAGTTGTACTTGAACCCAATTGGACAAAGTAGGTATTGAAACCGTTTGCACTTTGGGTCTCCAAATGGTTTGGTATCGTTTGGTCCCAAACGGTCTTGAGACCGTTTGGTCCAAACCTCCTTAAAACCGCATGGACCGAATATGGCCTCAACCAATCAAAATGGACTAGGGTTTCCAATGTTGATTCCTTCAATCATTGAATTCATGTATCCAATCATCAATTGGACCTATCACCATACTTCAATTGAGTTAAGTAGGTCAACCTTCAACTGATTTTACCCTCAATTGACCCTCAATTGATCATCAATTAGGGTTTGAATCAATTGAATTAGGGTTTGGAATCGATGATCCTTCAACATTAACCAATGTGAAACTAGTTACTTTAAAACCATTGGACCATCATCCAAATTGGGCATGACCTGACCCCAAACGGTCTTGAGGTCATTTGGATGGCCTAAAAACGGTCTTGAGACCGTTTTCCCATGTCAACATCAAAATCCAAGTCAATCAATAAAAGTTTGGATCATTAGATTGATCACCAAATCAGCAATTGATTACACTCCAACTTAGTATCTTTGGATCTTCAATTGCTTAACCATACTGAACCCTAGACCTCCAAACCGTCGTGAGACCATTTGGATGAGCTCCAAATGGTCTTGAGACCGTTTGGCTCATCCAATCCTTGGATTCTAGTGAAATTTCATCAAGGTTTGGCCTATTGAGTCGATCAACAAATCAGCAATTGATTGCTTTGTATCTTGGTAACTTTGGACCTTCAAATAGGAAACCATACTTAACCCTAGACCTCCAAACGGTCTTGGGTGATCCCCAAACGGTCTTCAAACCGCTTGGGTGATCCCCAAACAGTTTGGAAACCGTTTGGTCTAATCAACCCAAAATCTCAAATCAACTCATTGGAATTTCAGCACTAATTTCAATTAGGGTTTGCCCAATTGATTAGCCTTCAACTCATGGTTCCTTTGGAATTAATTAACCAAATTTCGTGTGTCATCAACCAACATAATAAGGAACATGATTATGAAACGGTCAACCCTTGGTCAACTCCCCCAAACGGTTTTGAAACCGTTTGCCCAAAAAGTCAAATTAATCAAGTTGAAAATCAGCACTTAATCCAATTAGGTTTGCCTAATTGATTAGCCTTCAACTCATTATTCCTTTGGAATTAATCCATAAAATTTGGTGGGTTATCAACCAACATAATTAGGAACAGTATTCTCAAACGGTCAACCCTTGGTAAATTCCCCTGAACGGTTTTGAAACCGTTTTCCCAAAACGGCAGATTAATGAAGTTGAAAATCAACACCTAAATCAATTAGGATTTGCCTAATTGATTGGCCTTCAACTCATGATTCCTTTAGAATTAATCCATAAAATTTGGTGGTTTATCACCCAACACAATTAGGAACAGGAATATCAAACGGTCAATCATTGGTCAACTCCCCAAAACGGTTTTGAAACCATTTGGTGAAACCGTTTGCTTCTAAACGGTTTTGAAACTGTTTGCTCCCAAACGGTTTGGGAAACCGTTTGAGCAACTCAATGAAACCGTTTGGCTTTGATATTTGGTGAGGTGCTTGCTTATGATGATGTCATCATAATAAAGCTCTAAACCGACGAAATATGCTGTGATTTTCATGGAGATTGCATCAATCAACCAAACTCAATTCCGGAAATATAGAAATGATCACCAATCGATAAGGAATTGATTGCAATAATAAAATTAAGGGTTCAAGTTATAAAACCTGCCTCCAATTGAGCTCCAAATCTCCAAGCTCACGGAAATAATGGTGGATGAAGCTCTTGCAACTCCCCCTAGGCTCGTCCTCAAGCCTTTGGTTGAAAAGTTTGGCTAGGGTTGAAGAGGAGATCAAAATAAGAAGAAATCAATGATTTATTTTCGATTTCCACCATTGAATCAAGAAGAACGAAGGTCAAGGGCTTACAAATAGGTTGGGGATCGTCCACCTGATCCTCCACAGCTCATTGGTCGTTTTCCAAGCAAGGGAAAGAAAGAAATCCGAAAAAGCCTTTGTTTTGGCTTGGAAAAGGTACTTTTATAAGAAAATTGAGGAGAGAGAAAATCTCTTATAAAAGTCTATTTATTCAAAAATTGTTGCCACCACTCCCCCCTTGGTTTCTTGCATGAAAGGGCACCTCTATCCCCACCGAGATCCCTTACATTATCCATAAATTAAGGGAAAAGAAATTAAGCACCTTAACCCTTATAATAAGAATATCCATATTTGAGTGGAAATTCTTTTTCTTATAATAATGGTGAGTGGAATTTCACCTCCTTAGGATATGCTCGTGCCTTTGAAAGGCCTTAGGCTCATACAAACACATATGAATCCAAACATTTTAATTTTTGTTGAAGGCCCTTTAATTAATACATTCATTTTTGCCCTAAATTGAATTAGGGTTTCCATTAGGATTAAATCTTGATTATTTTAATATCAAGATTCTCTCTCCTCCAACTTAATTCAAATGAGGCGCCCTTCTCATTTTATTTGCTCTACATGATGCCAAGAAACATTAGGGACCTTATTGAAGTGGTAATTTGCATGTTGAACCCAAGGTTTTGGGTAAATTGCACATTACACCAAAACTAGGTTTTAATGCACAAGGATTGCTTTACAAGCTTAATTTTGGTGCCCAAGCTTGTGAAAACCATACCACTACATCATATTCATTCTTATGATGTCTCAACATCAAAGGAACATATTATCATGCAATATTTGCAATTTAACCCCTCAACTTGGGTAATTTGCACTTTAGTCCAAAATAAGCAAACATTGCTTCAACATTGTTCAAACAGGACCAAAATTGAAATATAAGTTTCTCATGAGCCCTAATTACTTTTCCCAAGATAAGATTAAGTATCTATTCAACCTCATTAGGCAAAACATCTAGGGTTAACACATAACCCAGGTCAGGGATGTTAAAAATTATAAACCCCTAACATGGATTTCGTCCTCGAAATCTCACAAAAAAAGGAGAGACAGACTATTCAGTTGTCATACCCTCAAGTCTCCACATAATATCTTAATATCATGGAGATATAATGGATTCTATAATCCACCCAAAGTTCCTTTCATTGATTCAACCTTATCAATTTTTATGTTTATGCAGAGCATAAACCCCTAACATATGATGTCCATGTTATTGAAAGGAAAAAGCATAAAAGAGCATACATATATCATCACCTAAGAATGTATGTTAAAGGGAAAAACATATATATCTAATAGAGATAATTTACTCAGCAATCCTTTATTAATTTAGGAAAGTTCACTTAGCAAACTCTATGTAATTGGGAATGTTCACATGGCTTTTCCTTTTTATTAGGAATGTCCGCATAGCTTTTCCTCTTTTTTTTTTTTTTAAAATTTTAAGGAATGTCCACATAGCTCTTCCTTTTTAGTTGGGAATGTCCACATAGCTTTTCCATTTAAGTTGGGGATGTCCACATAACTCTCCCCTATTAGTTGGGAATGTCCACATAGCTTTTCCCTATTAGTTGGGGATGTCCACATAGCTCTCCCCTATTAGTTGGGAATGTCCACATAGCTTTTCCCTTTAAGTTGGGGATGTCCACATAGCTCTCCCCTATTAGTTGGGAATGTCCACATAGCTTTTCCCTTTAAGTTGGGGATGTCCACATAGCTCTCCCCTATTAGTTGGGAATGTCCACATAGCTTTTCCCTTTAAGTTGGGGATGTCCACATAGCTCTACCCTATTAGTTGGTAATGTCCACATAGCTTTTCCCTATAAGTTGGGGATGTTCACATAGCTCTCCACTATTAGTTTCTTTATACTCTCTAGATTGTTTCAAAATGACTACTTGATCAGAGTAATCAGAAAGATAACAATCTAAGAGTTCCATACTTGCCTTATCTTCAATAACCATATACCTGGCCAGGGTATACAAGTATTGAAATTAGGTAGTATGCACTTTATTTGCGATCATATTCCTCACTTTTCATATCATTATACACACATGACTTTTCATTCCTAGATTTCTTCCAGGCATCATTTCTTAATCTCATCTTTCAACACACATATAAGGGAGATTATAAAACATTTAAAGGAACACTGAGTAAGATATAAGTTCTCATCTCCCTTGTGTCCTTATAGGACTAGTCAAAGGAAGTTCAAAAACAACTACTTTCATATCTTTAACACATAGAATCATGATATGAAGTATCAGATTGAATATATTTCATTTAAGTATCTCCCCTCAAGGTCACCTACCACATAAGGTTGATTTCAACACATAGTGTCCAGTTACCTCATGTTTCTACTTTTGCCTTCTCTTAATGGCTATTGCCCTGGTGCACTAGGCATTTATTGCACTGGTGACACCAAAAACTTTGGCTTTTCAGAATAACTAGGCAAATGCCTCTAAAATTATAGAGATCTTACCTTAAATCTCAGCTTATTGCCCCTCCTTGGGCACTTTCATCACAGATGTACTTACCTGTCTAAACTTATGGCAGAGTCTACTTTCTTGCCATATGTTAATCTTTCCTACATTTCCACTGTTCCAACATGACCATGTCACTCAGGAACCCTTTAAAATTCCAAAGTTTATGCATTAAAGACTGGTAACTTAGGTTGTAATACTAGTATCCAGTCTTTTATATGCATTACTGTTGTCCTATCCTGCCCTTAAAGAGCATAACATAGGATTCTCTATCCTGATTAGGTCAAGGTGGGAATTCTCAAGCACTTATTCTCCTCTTGCCTGGTCCCATGCACCATCTCCTGGTGCAACAATATTGCCCTTAGCAATGTGTTCCTCATGTTCTCCAGTCATTTTCATGTTCTTCTTCTCCTATGTGAGCAGAAGATACTATCAGATAAACTGGAAGACACTTAGAACATACTCTACAACCTTAGTCCTATGTCTCTGTAGACTCAGTAAACCTAGAGCTCTGATACCACTTAATTGTGGCATACAACTCACGAAAACAAGATTAACTAATGCGAAAGCATTCATTAAGCAGCGGATTACAAAAAATCACTAAAAATTAAAACCTTTTTAACAAGAGATCCATCAAAAGAAAACTTTCTCACATAGAACCAAAGTAACACATTTACATTCTTGTTCAAAGGTACATATTCTGTATCATTTCTTTCTGAGAATTACAAGCATTAACTGTCATGTCAAGCTAAACACAGGCAGTAAAAAATCTCGAGGCATTGAACCAAAATCTCGAAAGCACTAACTAATACTCTGAGGACCTGAGAGTACATAGACGACACATAGGCCTCTATCTACATCTATACAAGGCATAACAACCAGTGTCTCCACCTGAGACTTCACTACTGTCCCTGCTGCTATTGTTGCTGTCCTTCACCTACTGAAGGATTCTTGCCTCTTCACCTGCGTCCACCTAAAAATGTAGTTCCCACGGGGGTGAGACAATTGTAAATTGCCCAAGCGAGAGATATAACCTTCTGCCAAAAACATTATTATTGCAGCTTAAGAAGATAATTATGCACATAGGATTCATAATTAATGGACAACAACTGATTCAATGTCTAACTGGTTAGAATATTATTCTTATCTAAGAACATTGCAGCTGTAACTTGAATGAACAACATGTCACTTATCCTTTAAGGAATATGAGGAACATGTATAACATTTATTCACTATAAAATCATCACCACAACATTAACTCTCTTCAGGCTTAGATCATATATCTAATACCTGGTATTATCGTAGTGGAGTCATGGCATGTAGCCATACTTTTCTCACAAAGTATTGGGATCTTAATCCCTCAACTCATCAAGTACATTTCCACCTCTTAACATGTTCATCATCATAATAGAATCAGAGTATTTGAACCCTTATCTCATCATAGAACAGTTGTTACCACTTATTAGGTAACTTATACTTTCAGATCATCTAACCAAGGACATCATGATTCTTGCTACATAAGGTATTGCACATAGTACACAAAGTTCAATGATTCTTACGACACAAAGCATATAAAGCCTATAAAACATTCTCAATAACAAAGCATCATAGCCCATACCTGGCTATGCTCATCTTCTCAACATATCTGCATGATTAGTAATCATGACACAATTACATATCAATATCATGCAGTACAACGGTTATCTTATTACATTCATAACACATTAGTCTGTATTTGAGCTTCACATAGGATTACCCTGTGTTAAAATTTCACATAGCAATACCTTGTATTAGGGTTCAGATAGCATTAACTTGTCATAGGGTTTCACATAGCATTACCTGTATTTGGGTTCACATAGCAAGGAATCAATATGGATAATCATAAGTATTCGATCATACTTATCTATTCTCATCATTCATCATTTAAATGAATTATCAACACATAACATGAGTTCCTCTCTCATCTTTGCCAGAATATGATTACATCATAGTTTATAGGTTTGGATTAACCTTTTTGTAAGGCATGTTAGCCTACATTCAACAGGGTGCATTACATCTCAATGTAACCATTGACATGACACATCTCATGTGTCATTCATCCAATTATATTGGACTTATAACACATCAGGGTATACCAGTGTTGGGGTGTTGGATGTGATATTTATCATATCTTGGATGTATCACTTCCCTCAACACCTTTATCTTACTTGAGTTCATACACTTAACTTGTATTAGGGTATTCCCCATCCTAATACTTTATGCTCCAGTTCATCACATTTATCATGTAATGTAGTGGTCATTAATCACTCACTTAGAATATACAACCATTGCCAATACTATGGACTCATCCTTGAGTTAGGAACTAATAATATTAGGATATTAATTATCAACCTCTCTAGGTGTCACATTTGTCATAACATTAATTACTATTCCATTATTAGGAATAGTATTCTCCATATTTATAATTCGAGGATTCACATAGAATATTCCATACATTTATGGATTTCACATAGTATTATTCTCCAATAGAGTTTTTCATAATCATCCATCTATATCAAGGATTCACCTAGTATTATCTAAAATTAGGATTTCACAACACATCACCCAGTGATAGAAATTCACATAGAATTAGTAGCACAACCCTATATTAGGGTTTCATATACCTTTATCCCATTTGAGGGATTAGGGTTTACCATTCACATCCAAGAGGGGTTTCTATTTCCTCATACCCAAATTAGGGTTAGGATATACAATTCCCATTAAATTAGGGTTTACTTCATTGTTACACTAAGTTAGGGTTACATCATCACCTTGGATTTATAATAACACTCAGCTTTGCCCTAGATTAGGGTTTCCCACATAGCTTTACTCTAATTAGGGTTTTACACATAGGTTTACTGTAATTAGGGTTCCACACATAGCATTGCTCTAATTAGGGTTTCATGATCTCATTATTATGGATCAAACCCTTATCACATAGTTTACTCATAAAGAGAGAATTAGGGCTTAATTATATAAGCATTCATCCCTCTCATTCTCTCTCATCCTCTTTAGGATGTTAACTACTCCAAGATTAACCTAGGTTAACTCTTCACTTGAGTACACATAGCTAGGGTTAACCTTCACAATCATCATGGGTCTACATCTTTAATAATCACATAGCTGATTGACCTTTGATCATATTAGATGTCCAAATGGTCTATGTGATGGCCCTGTATTTTGGAACTTGATATACAAAATATCATTGTTGACATACATGGAATAGAATGGTAAAATGATGGACCTTGAGGTTTCAATTTGTTAAATGATGTAGGTTGAACTCATTTATTAACATTCAATGAATAGTCATATCGTATGCAAGGTTTATACAATTATTTAATTGAGGAAATAAATTAATAAACAAATGTTGGACTTTGGATGTCAAACTTGAACAAGAGTTAGATTACGTGTTGGAGAACTAATACTTCAAATTATATGGCTTTTTGTTTAACCATTTGAGAGATATCGAGGTTTGAATGTTTGATTCAATGGCATGAGTAAAAAATTGAATTATAAGTAAATTAGGAGCATGTTTTGACGATGGTGGCAGGTTTAATTACTCTGTCATACAACCACTTAGTCTATTAAGCATGCATTGCCTTTTTAGCTTTTACCCTAGCCAATGATGAGAATACGCCCCGGTCACCATCTTCAACCTCCGCATCTCATGGAGATATTGGTTGGTGATCCCTTAGGCCTTGACCGCTTCTATCTCTCAGCTCACACTTGAATTTATCCGATGGAGTAGATCCGCAGGAGCAGGAGGAGTCCAACAATACAAGTCTCGTGGGACTTTGAGGCAAGTCCAAGGATACCAACCTTGAAGCCTCCCTCTTCTTTCTCCATAGCGGCAAGCAGCAGCCGACCTTGGAGGAGGAGCCCTCCTCCTGAGCTTCCAACGGCAGGCATGAGGAGCCGAGGAGACAGAACCCAGGCGCACGATCTGAACCGAGAAGGAAGGAGCTGACAAAGGGAAACGGTAGCTGAATGCACGCTCGAGATCATTCTCCCAGCGGCAACACTTGAGAGCGAGCTCAGCGCTCAGGCACACCCAGAACCGAATAGAGGAGCCGATTGAGACATCTCTGAGCCTTGCTGTGTGCTCGCCAGAGCCACTTGCACTGCCGGTGGCTTCGACAAGAGCTTGGAGCCCACGCACGCGAGACGCCTGACGGCGGTGCACAACAGGGGAAACCAAGGCCCCTGGTCGTGATGGAAGACCTACTTCCATGTCTCACCGGCGGCTGGTACCGGGAGATGCTCGCAAGCATCTGCGTGCTGGAGTTCACACAAGAAGGTGCCAGGCGGGTCCGTAGCCCCAGCGGCGGTGTGTGCCAGGTAACAACGCACGCCGGCATCGGGTGTTGGGAATCCAGCATGATAGGAAGAGAAGAAGATTCAGTAAGGAGATCGAGGAGGAGGAGATGGTGACTCTCTGTCGGAGATCTACTCCATGACGGCATCGTCATCTAAGGGAACATACGAGCAGCGGCTGTCCAGGCTCTCACACGGGCGAGGAGAACATGAGGCGGCGGTTTCGTTTAGGGCGTGAACCTGTTCACGTGAGAAAGAGGGAGGGAGTGGACCGGGTCCAACTCCCATCAAACCAAGTAAACCGGGTCTAGAACCCTGAACCCAGACCAGACCAGGCGGGTCTAGGAAATGAGTGGGCTACTTGCACAAGATAAGCCACGAGCCACGTGGCTCCCACCTATTGGTCATTCAAGGTAATTATTTTCAGTAATTCCCAAATCTTGCATAATTCCTAGTAATTAGCACACTTATCAGAAAAATACATATAATATATAAAAATTCTCCAAAAAATGCATAGAACAAGATAGAAGAATAATATCAGTCTTTTGTTGCACTAATAATAGTGATATCATGTAAGATGTGAAATACTCATATGATGGATAATAAATATCAAATGATATTCTAAAATTATGATAACATGTCAATAAGTCTATATTCATGTTTATAATACATATGATGTCAGTTATGGTCATGTTTATGTACGAAATCATATAATTTGCTCCCTATGGCTAATTAGGGCTAATAACCCTAAAGAAAATGTAATAAATACATGCATGCTCAATAAATGATGAAATTTACAGAGTAAGCTCATATCTGTATTTGGAAACTCAGATTTAATTATGAGATCATGATGATGCATAGAATGCATGTTATATGAAGAGCACCTTTAATACATGTGATGTAACCCTAATATGGTTAATTAAAGTGACATAATGTTAAATATGTCCACATAATAATGTGACACATGAGTATATCCAGTTGACGAACTGTAATCTGGAAAATGACATCAGTAAGATAAATATAAGGTAAGGATACAAGTAATGATGAGAATAACATAATGATCTAAGTAAACCCTAAAATGAACACGACTAGGGTTAAGATGATCAGAATCTGATGCTAGTATATGATTTTGTTATTAACCAGGTTATGACCAGATTATCTAGATGATCATAGATATGTGAGGAATATCTGAACTCAGGTACGCGGGTTTTATTTAAGTATATGACTATGGTTTTCTTGCTTGCAATCATGATATGTATGTATGATCTCTTCTATTTGCAAATATTGGATGTAGTAGCACTATATAGTACTCGATGTTTTATCACTTGTAAACATAAATGATAAGTATATGCTTTGTAGTTATTTAAGGTGTTCATTATCCCCTTACGAGGGAATGGATTAATGTTGGCTAGTACACCTCCCTAGAGCACACGGTGTACGAGGAGTTTCCCTAGAGTACTTGGTACACGGGGATGGGCCCAATATTTATGTTTTGGTACTAGTCCACCTTGATAATGCAATTCATCTAGGAAAATGACTTAAATTGGCGTATTTTGCTTAATAAAGAAGTGTTTTCTATAAATTTTCTTTCCTTCTGCAAATCTTTTTCAAAATTATGAAAGCCATAAATATATATGTATCTTTCTGCCCATGTACACAACACCTTGTGTGTTGATTTGTTGTTTCACGTATGTTTTAGGTTCAAAGCTAGCATGGGATAAAAGACGTGAAGTGAGAAATGTTCAGGTTGTACCTTTTGTGTTAAGATCCTGATTAACATACATGTTCAGACTTGTAAAATTCTCTTTCAATATGAAATTGTAATTCATGTTGTAATATAAATGTGTTAAATATTGAGAATGTTATGGTGTATGTATAGTTGTTTGTTCATGTATGCGAATTATGCTTCTGCATCGCTCTCTGATATGATTGGATGATGTTCTCGGATTCTGACCTCTCTTTCCCAATAGGGTTTGGAGAAGGCAAAATTCGGGGACGTCACAGTTGGTATCAAAGCATGAACAATAGCTACACCTAACAAGTGCTCACCATGAAACATAAAACATAATTTCACCTTTCACTTTAAACCCTAGAAACTTAGTAAGTTTTTCTATAGAAATAAGTTCTGACTTAGCCTTTAGGTTAGAACCTAGATGTTCGAGAACTAGGTTTAGACAAGTGTGTGAGACCCTTTCCATATAGAGCTCATATGTATGGGGTAGCTACACTAGTCTACATCTCGTTCTCACCATTTCACTAGGTGACATGACACTAGACTATCTACTGTGTGTGGGACACTCGATTTTTGCTGATTTGGTTTTGTTTTCCAATCGGCTCGAGCCTCGAGTGTTTTCTCTGACGTCTTCTTTCTCGGAGAAAAACTATATGATATTTTATTATATATATGTAAATAAAAAAAAATGTGTCCCTCACACTGTAGAGTAGTTAGTGTTCATGCAACCTAAGTGAAAGGGAGTGACATCAGTCTAGAAGAGAGAGTAGTCTAGATTAGATGTCTAGAGCCGTATCAATATATGTGATACATAGTGTAGATGATAGAATGGTAGTTGATATAAGCATGGATGATCTTATTTTAAGTTCTACCTCTAATGATATAAGTTGCTTTATAAGGATTTAAGTTGTATATGACCTGAATCCAATTTTGAAGAATCTAAGCTAAGTCCTGATGATGAATGTGCATCCTCTTTTCTTATTTAAGATGAGCTAAGTTAAAATAAGGTTGAATATGCATGAGCCTCAAGCTCTTTTACAAAGGAGGACCCCCAGTGTTAGGACAAGATATGTGGTGAACTCCAGAGAGGGTGATATCCACAAGGAGAGGGTCATAGGACCTACCCTACAATATATGAAAATATGAGATACATGTGATATGATGTGTCTTAAGCTAGGTTACTCCTGAGTAGATGAGTTGTGTCCTTATGCATGATTCAAATCTATATGTGAGAATTGGGTAAAAGAAAAGGATGGGTAGATGACCCATATGAGAAAGTCAATCCTTTGGCCGAGTTAGGTCTTAGCTGGAGTGACATATTTTGTGAATCTCATCATTAGTTGCAAGTGAGGTAATATATGAACTCTAGTTACGAGAGTATGATGCTTTGTGCAAAAGATACTCAAAATACATGTTCTCCCTTCTTCTTATCTTTCTTAATATATGATGGTAGGAACCTCACTTGAGTTATATAGATGATTTATATATGAGGATTCACTCGTATAGGCTTGACCTATTCTATATTTCCCCCCTATATCATACATGTAGTACCCAAGATTGAAATCATCATTAGTTTGACTTCAAAATATTCTCTTCCCCTTCATATGACACATGAAAAATATGATGCTGATATCATGGGATAAACTTAGTATATTTTTTTTCCTCCACATAATACATACAAGACATAAAAAGTTGAACTCATGAACTTGATATAAAGATATTTTTGGATCATAGGATATATGATCAGAAATACAAGTTCATAACTTTGAACCTTCTCAATGTATGCTTCTAAGCTGAGTATGAATATCACACCATAGGGTGAAACCCTAATGGTCAAGCATGTTATGTAAGCCCTTCTTATGTAGAAAAAAAATCCTAATATCAAGGATGAAGATAAATCTCCTCTAGTGCTGAAATAATTGTAAAATGTTGATCATAAAACATATTAATGATGTTAGATTTGAACGATCTGAATATCATGGCCTATAAACGAATTCCTCTTGAAATTTAAAAGTATGAACAAAACATGTACCCTTAGGGGTGATGTAATCCTAAGATATCATAATGTCATGTTATGATTAAGACTTTAAGTGATGCTTCCACATATATATAAGGTGGGGTGGACACACCCAAGAATCTCTAGACCCTAAGATGATAACTTAGAGTGCATGCAACTATGGTGGTCTTAGAACCTAAGCAATGATGAGGTATATGCAGTTGAATTCCTGAATAGCCTCTTAAGGATGAGATTAGTTGAATTTCGAGGATGGAATTCCATATTAGGTGGGGTGAATGTGATGGCCCTAAATTTTGGAACTTGATATACAAAATCTCATTGTTGACATACATGGAATATAATGGTTAAATGATGGACCTTGAGGTTTCAATTTGTTAAATGATGTAGGTTGAACTCATTTATTAAGATTCAATGATTAGTCAAACCGTATGCAAGGTTTATACAATTATTTAATTGAGGAAATAAATTAATAAACAAATGTTGGACTTTGGATGTCAAACTTGAACAAGAGTTAGATTACGTGTTGGAGAACTAATACTTCAAATTATATGGCTTTTTGATTAACTATTTGAGAGATATCGAGGTTTGAATGTTTGATTCAATGGCATGAGTAAAAAATTGAATTATAAGTAAATTAGGAGCATGTTTTGATGATGGTGTCAGGTTTAATTACTCTGTCATACAACCACTTAGTCTATTAAGCATGCGTTGCCTTTTTAGCTTTTACCCTAGCCAATGACGAGAATACGACCCGTTCACCGTCTTCAACCTCCGCATCTCACAGAGATATTGGTTGGTGATCCCTTAGGCCTTGACTGCTTCTATCTCTCAGCTCACACTTGAATTTATCCGATGGAGTAGATCCGCAGGTGCAGGAGGAGTCCAACAATACAAGTCTCGTGGGACTTTGAGGCGAGTCCAAGGATACCAACCTTGAAGCCTCCCTCTTCTTTCTCCATAGCGGCAAGAAGCAGGCGACCTTGGAGGAGGAGCCCTCCTCCTGAGCTTCCAACGGCAGGCATGATGAGACGAGGAGACAGAACCCAGGCGCACGATCCGAACCGAGAAGGAAGGAGCTGGCGAAGGGAAACGATAGCTGAATGCACGCTGGAGATCATCCTCCCAGCGGCAGCGCTTGAGAGCGAGCTCAACGCTCAGGCACACCCAGAACTGAACAGAGGAGCCAATCGAGACATCTCTGAGCCTTGCTGTGTGCTCGCCGGAGCCCCTTGCGCTGGCGGTGGCTTCGACAAGAGCTTGGAGCCCACACACACGAGACGCCTGACGACGGCGCACAGCAGGGGATACTGAGGCCCCTGGTCGTGATGGAAAACCTGCTTCCATGTCTCACTGGCGGCTGGTACCGGGAGATGCTCGCAAGCATATGCGTGCTGGAGTTCACGCGAGAAGGTTCCAGGCGGGTCCGCAGCCCCGACGGCGGTGTGTGCCAGGTAACAACGCACACCGACATCGGGTGTTGGGCATCCAACATGAGAGGAAGATAAGAAGAATTAGTAAGGAGACCGAGGAGGAGGAGATGGTGACTCTCTGTCGAAGATCTACTCCATGACGGTGACATCATCCAAGGGAACATATGAGCATCGGCTGTCCAGGCTCTCACGCGGGCGAGGAGAACAGGAGGCGGCGGTTTCGTTCAGGGCATGAACCTATTCACGTGAGAAAGAGGGAGGGAGTGGACCGGGTCCAGCTCCCATCAAACCAAGTAAACCGGGTCTAGAACCCTGAACCCAGACCAGACCAGGCGGGTCTAGGAAATGAGTGGGCTACTTGCACAAGACAAGCCACGAGCCACGTGGCTCCCGCCTATTGGTCATTCAAGGTAATTATTTTCAGTAATTCCCAAATCTTGCATAATTCCTAGTAATTAGCACGCTTATCAGAAAAATACATATAATATATCAAAATTCTCAGAAAAATGCATAGAACAAGATAGATGAATAATATTAGTCTTTTGTTGCACTAATAATAGTGATATCATGTAAGATGTGAAATACTCATATGATGGATAATAAATATCAAATGATATTCTAAAATTATGATAACATGTCAATAAGTCTATATTCATATTTATAATACATATGATGTCAGTTATGGTCATGTTTATGTACGAAATCATATAATTTGCTCCCTATGGCTAATTAGGGCTAATAACCCTAAAGAAAATGTAATAAATAAATGCATGCTCAATAAATGATGAAATTTACACAGTAAGCTCATATATGTATTTGGAAACTCAGATTTAATTATGAGATCATGATGATGCATAGAATGCATGTTATATGAAGAGCACCTTTAATACATGTGATGTAACCCTAATATGGTTAATTAAAGTGACATAATGTTAAATATGTCCACATAATAATGTGACACATGAGTATATCCAGTTGATGAACTGTAATCTGGAAAATGACATCAGTAAGATAAATATAAGGTAAGGATACAAGTAATGATGAGAATAACATAATGATCTATGTAAACCCTAAAATGAACACGACTAGGGTTAAGATGATCAGAATCTGATGCTAGTTTATGATTTTGTTATTAACCAAGTTATGACCAGATTATCTAGATGATCATAGATATGTGAGGAATATCTGAACTCAGGTACGTGGGTTTTATTTAAGTATATGACTATGGTTTTCTTGCTTGCAATCATGATATGTATGTATGCTCTCTTCTATTTGCAAATATTGGATGTAGTAGCACTATATAGTACTCGATGTTTTATCACTTGTAAACATAAATGATAAGTAGATGCTTTGTAGTTATTTAAGGTGTTCATTATCCCCCTTATGAGGGAATGGATTAATGTTGGCTAGTACACCTCCCTAGAGCACACGGTGTACGGGGAGTTTCCCTAGAGTACTTGGTACATGGGGATGGGCCCAATATTTATGTTTTGGTACTAGTCCACCTTGATAATGCAATTCATCTAGGAAAATGACTTAAATTGGCGTATTTCGCTTAATAAAGAAGTGTTTTCTATAATTTTTCTTTCCTTCTGCAAATCTTTTTCAAAATTATGAAAGCCATAAATATATGTATCTTTCTGCCCATGTACACAACACCTTGTGTGTTGATTTGTTGTTTCACGTATGTTTTAGGTTCAAAGCTAGCATGGGATAAAAGACGTGAAGTGAGCAATGTTTAGGTTGTACCTTTTGTGTTAAGATCCTGATTAGCATACACGTTTAGACTTGTAAAGTTCTCTTTCAATATGAAATTGTAATTCATGTTGTAATATAAATGTGTTAAATATTGAGAATGTTATGGTGTATGTATAGTTGTTTGTTCATGTATGCGAATTATGCTTCCGCATCGCTCTCTGATACATGATTGGATGATGTCCTCAGATTCTGACCTCTCATTCCCAATAGGGTTTGGAGAAGCCAAAATTCGGGGACGTCACAGTCTATCAATTAAACCATCACTTATATAAGGAATTCATAAGAATTGACCATTTAAACTTTCAATTCCATAAAGTGATCAATCGGGTTAACCAATAAATCTTCAAATGAAATAAGTATATAAATAGGTTCACCATATTGAACCTTCAATCACATGAGATATTCAAATGGGTTAACCATATATTCACAAAGTTAATTAATTCGACCCTCAATGATCTTGGTTCTCAAACATCATTTGATTGAAAACCATTTAAACAAGTTGTACTTGAACCCAATTGGAGAAAGTAGGTATTGAAGCCGTTTGCACTTTGGGTCTCCAAACAGTTTGGGATCGTTTGGTCCCAAACGGTCTTGAGACCGTTTGGTCCAAACCTCCTTAAAACCGCATGGACCAAATATGGCCTCAACCAATCAAATTGGACTAGGGTTTCCAATGTTGATTCCTTCAATCATTGAATTCATGTATGCAATCATCAATTGGACCTATCACCATACATCAATTGAGTTAAGTAGGTCAACCTTCAACTGATTTTACCCTCAATTGACCCTCAATTGATCATCAATTAGGGTTTTAATCAATTGAATTAGGGTTAGGAATTGATGATCCTTCAACATTAACCAATGCGAAACTTGTTACTTTAAAACCATTGGACCATCATCCAAATTGGGCATGACCTGACCCCAAACGGTCTTGAGGTCGTTTGGATGGCCTCCAAATGGTCTTGAGACCGTTTTTCCATGTCAGCATCAAAATACAAGTCAATCAATCAAAGTTTGGATTATTAGATTGATCACCAAATCAGCAATTGATTACACTCCAACTTAGTATATTTGGATCTTCAATTGCTTAACCATACTGAACCCTAGACCTCCAAACGGTCTTGGGTGAGCTCCAAAAGGTCTTGAGACCGTTTGGATGAGCTACAAATAGTCTTGAGACCGTTTGGATCATCCAACCCTTGGATTCTAGTGAAATTTCATCAAGGTTTGGCCTATTGAGTCGATCAACAAATCAACAATGGATTGCTTTGTATCTTGGTAACTTTGGACCTTCAAATAGGCAACCATACTTAACCCTAGACCTCCAAAAGGTATTGGGTGATACCCAAACGGTCTTGAAACCTTTTGGGTGATCCCCAAACGGTTTGGAAACCGTTTGGGCTAATCAACCCAAAATCTCAAATCAACTCATTGGAATTTCAGCACTAATTTCAATTAGGGTTTGCCCAATTGATTAGCCTTCAACTCATGATTCATTTGGAATTAATTAACAAAATTTGGTGGGTCATCAACCAAAATAATAAGGAACAGGATTATAAAACGGTCAACCCTTTTTCAACTCCCCCAAACGGTTTTGAAACCGTTTGCCCAAAAAGTCAAATTAATCAAGTTGAAAATCAGCACTTGATCCAATTAGGTTTGCCTAATCGATTAGCCTTAAACTCATGATTACTTTGGAATTAATCCATAAAATTTGGTGGGTTATCAAAAAAAATAATTAGGAACAGGATTCTCAAACGGTAAACCCTTGTTCAATTCCCCCAAACGGTTTTGAAACCGTTTTCCCAAAAAGTCAGATTAATCAAGTTGAAAATCAGCACTTAATCCAATTAGGATTTGCCTAATTGATTGGCCTTCAACTCATGATTCCTTTGGAATTAATCCATAAAATTTGGTGGTTTATCACCCAACATAATTAGGAACAGGAATATTAAATGGTAAACCCTTGGTAAACTCCCCAAAACGGTTTTGAAACCGTTTGCTTCTAAACGGTTTTGAAACTGTTTGCTCCAAAACGGTTTGGGAAACCATTTGAGCAACTCAATGAAACCGTTTGGCTTTGATATTTGGTGAGGTGCTTTATTATGATGATTTCATCATCATCAAGCTCTAAAACCACGAAATCTTCTGTGATTTCCATGGAGATTGCATCAATCAACCAAACTCAATTCCGGAAATATAGAAATGATCACCAATTGATAAGGAATTGATTGCAATAATATAATTAAGGGTTCAAGTTTTAAAACCCACCTCCAATTGAGATCCAAAGCTCCAAGATCACAGCAACAATGGTGGATGAAGCTCTTGCAACTCCCTCGGGCTCGTCTTCAAGCTTTTGGTTGAAAAGTTTGGCTAGGGTTGAAGAGGAGATCTAAATAAGAAGAAATCAATGATTTATTTTCGATTTCCAACATGGAATCAAGAGGAACGAAGATCAAGGTCTTACCAACAGTTTGGGGATCTTCCTACTGATCCTCCACAGCTCCTTGGTCGTTTTCCAAGCAAGGGAAAGAAAGAAATCCGAAAAAGCCTTTGTTTTGGCTTGGAAAAGGTACTTTTATAAGAAAATTGAGGAGAGAGAAAATCTCTTATAAAAGTCTATTTATTCCAAAATTGTTGCCACCACTTCCCCCTTGGTTTCTTTCATGCAAGAGCATCTCTATCCTCACTGCGATCCCTTCCATTATCCATAAATTAAGGGAAAAGAAATTAAGCACCTTAACCCTTATAATAAGAATATCCATATTTGAGTGGAAATTCTTTTTCTTATAATAATGGTGAGTGGAATTTCACCTCCTTAGGATATGCTCGTTACTTTGCAAGGCCTTAGTATGATCCACATGCATCTGAATCCAACCATTTTAATTTTGGTTGAAGGCCCTTTAATTAATACATTCATTTTTGCCCTAAATTGAATTCAGGTTTTCATTAGGATTAAATCTTGACTATTTTAATATCAAGATTATCTCTCCTCCAACTTAATTCAAATGAGGCACCCTCCTCATTTTATTTGCTCTAAATGATGCCAAGAAACATTAGGGACCTTATTGAAGTGGTAATTTGCATGTTGAACCCAAGGTTTTGGGTAAATTGCACATTACACCAAAACTAGGTTTTAATGCACAAGGATTGCTTTACAAGCTTAATCTTGGTGCCCAAGCTTGTGAAAACCATACCACTACATCATATTCATTCTTATGATGTCTAAAAGCAAAGGAACATATTATCATGCAACATTTGCAATTTAACCCCTCAACTTGGGTAATTTGCACTTTAGTCCAAAATAAGCAAACATTGCTTCAACATTGTTCAAACATGACCAAAATTGAAATATAAGTTTCTCATGAGCCCTAATTACTTTTCCCAAGATAAGATTAAGTATCTACTCAACCTCATTAGGCAAAACATCTAGGGTTAACACCTAACCCAGGTCAGGGATGTTAGAAATTATAAACCCCTAACAAGGATTTCGTCCCTGAAATCTCAGGAAAAAAAGGAGAGACAGACTATTCAGTTGTCATACCCTCAAGTCTCCACATAATATCTTAATATCATGGAGATATCATGGATTCTGTAATCCACACAAAGTTCCTTTCATTGATTCAACCATATCAATGTTTATGTTTATGCAGAGCATAAACCCCTAACATATGATGTCCATGTTATTGAAAGGAAAAAGCATAAAAGAGCATACATATATCATCACCTAAGAATATTTGTCAAAGGAAAAAACATATATATCTAACAGAGATAATTTACTCAGCAATCCTTTATTCATTTAGGAAAGTTCACTTAGCAAATTCTATGTAATTGGGAATGTTCACATGGCTTTTCCTTTTTATTAGGAATGTCCACATAGCTTTTCCTCTTTTTTTTTTAAATTTTAAGGAATGTCCACATAGCTCTTCCTTTTTAGTTGGGAATGTCCACATATATTTTCCCTTTAAGTTGGGGATGTCCACATAGCTCTCCCCTTTTAGTTGGGAATGTCCACATAGCTTTTCCCTATTAGTTGGGGATGTCCACATAGCTCTCCCCTATTAGTTGGGAATGTCCACATAACTTTTCCCTTTAAGTTGGGGATGTCCACATAGCTCTCCCCTATTAGTTGGGAATGTCCACATAGATTTTCCCTTTAAGTTGGGGATGTCCACATAGCTCTCCCCTATTAGTTGGGAATGTCCACATAGCTTTTCCCTTTAAGTTGGGGATGTCTACATAACTCTCCCCTATTAGTTGGGAATGTCCACATAGCTTTTCCCTTTAAGTTGGGGATGTCCACATAGCTCTCCCCTATTAGTTTCTTTATACTCTCTAGATTGTTTCAAAATGACTACTTGATCAGAGTAATCAGAAAGATAACAATCTAAGAATTCCATACTTGCCTTATCTTCAGTAACCATATACCTGGCCAGGGTATACAAGTATTGAAATTAGGTAGTATGCACTTTATTTGTGATCATATTCCTCACATTTCATATCATTATACACACATGGTTTTTCATTCCTAGATTTCCTCCAGGCATCATTTCTAAATCTCATCTTTCAACACACAGATAAGGGAGATTATAAAACATTTTAAGGAACACTGAGTAAGATATAAGTTCTCATCTCCCTTGTGTCCTTATAGGACTAGTCAAAGGAAGTTCAAAAACAACTACTTTCATATGTTTAACACATAGAACCATGATATGAAGTATCAGATTGAATATATTTCATTTAAGTATCTCCCCTCAAGGTCACCTACCACATAAGGTTGATTTCAACACATAGTGTCCAGTTACCTCATGTTGCTACTTTTGCCTTCTCTTAATGGCTACTGCCCTGGTGCACTAGGCATTTATTGCACTGGTGACACCAAAAACTTTGGCTTTTCAGAATAACTAGGCAAATGCCTCTAAAATTATAGAGATCTTACCTTAAATCTCAGCTTATTGCCCCTCCTTGGGCACTTTCATCACAGATGTACTTACCTATCTAAACTTATGGCAGAGTCTACTTTCTTTCCATATGTTAATCTTTCCTACATTTCCACTGTTCCAACATGACCATGTCACTCAGGAACCCTTTAAAAGTCCAAAGTTTATGCATTAAAGACTGGTAACTTAGGTTGTAATACTAGTATCCAGTCTTTTATATGCATTACTGTTGTCCTATCCTGCCCTTCAAGAGGATAACATAGGATTCTCTATCCTGATTAGGTCAAGGTGGGAATTCTCAGGCACTTGTTCTCCTCTTGCTTGGTCCCATGCACCCTCTCCTGGTGCAACAACATTGCCCTTAGCAATGTGTTCCTCATGTTCTCCAGTCATTTTCAAGTTCTTCTTCTCCTATGTGAGCAGAAGATTCTATTAGAAAAACTGTAAGACACTTAGAACATACTCTACAACCTTAGTCCTATGTCTCTGTAGACTCAGCAAATCTAGAGCTCTGATACCACTTAATTGTGGCATCCAACTCACGAAAACAAGATTAACTAATGCGGAAGCATTCATTAAGCAGCGGATCACCAAAAATCACTAAAATTAAAACCTTTTTAACAAGAGATCCATCAAAGGAAAACTTTCTCACATAGAACCAAAGTAACACATTTACATTCTTGTTCAAAGGTACATATTCGGTATCATTTCTTTTTGAGAATTACAAGCATTACCTATCCTGTCAAGCTAAACACAGGCAGTAAAAAATCTCGAGGCATTGAGCCAAAATCTCGAAAGCACTAACTAATACTCCGAGGACCTGAGAGTACAGAGACGACACATAGGCCTCTATCTACATCTATACAAGGCATAACAGCCAGTGTCTCCACCTAAGACTTCACTTCTGTCCCTGCTGCTATTGTTGCTGTCCTTCACCTACTGAAGGATTCTTGCCTCTTCGTCTACGTCCACCTAAAAATGTAGTTCCCACGGGGGTGAGACAACTGTAAATTGCCCCAGCGAGAGATATAACTCTCTGCCAGAAACATTATTATTGCAGCTTAAGAAGATAATTATGCACATTGGATTCATAATTAATGGACAATAGCTAATTCAATGTCTAATTGATTAGAATATTATTCTTATTTAAGAACATTGCATCTATAACTTGAATGAACAACATGTCACTTATCCTTTAAGGAATATGAAGAACATGTATAACATTTATTCACAATAAAATCATCACCACAACATTAACTCTCTTGAGGCTTAGATCATATATCTAATACCTGGTATTATCATAGTGGAGTCATGGCATGTAGCCATACTTTTCTCACAAAGTATTGGGATCTTAATCCCTCAACTCATCAAGTACATTTCCACCTCTTAACAGGTTCATCATCATAATTACAGAATCAGAGTATTTGAACCCTTATCTCATCATAGAACACTTGTTACCACCTATTAGGTAACTTATACTTTCAGATCATTTGACCAAGGACATCATGATTCTTGCTACATAAGGTATTGCACATAGTACACAAAGTTCAATGATTCTTACTACACAAAGCATATGAAGGCATATAAAGCCTATAAAACATTCTCAATAACAAAGCATCATAGCCCATACATGGCTATGCTCATCTTCTCAACATATCTGCATGATTAGTAATCATGACACAATTACATATCAATATCATGCAGTACAAGGGTTATCTTATTACATTCATAACCCATTAGTCTGTATTTGAGCTTCACATAGGATTACCCTGTGTTAAAATTTTACATAGCAATACCCTGTATTAGGGTTCACATAGCATTAACTTGTCATAGAGTTTCACATAGCATTACCTGTATTAGGGTTCACATAGCAAGGAATCAATATGGATAATCATAAGTATTTGATCATACTTATCTATTCTCATCATTCATCATTTAAATGAATTATCAACACACAACATGAGTTCCTATCTCATCTTTGCCAGAATATGATTACATCATAGTTTATAGGTTTGGATTAACCTTTTTGTAAGGCATGTTAGCCTACATTCAACAGGGTGCATTACATCTCAATGTAACCATTGACATGACATATCTCATGTGTCATTCATCCAATTATATTGGACTTATAACACATCAGGGTATACCAGTGTTGGGGTGTTGGATGTGATATTTTTCATATCTTGGATGTATCACTTCCCTCAACACCTTTATCTTACTTGAGTTCATACACTTAGCTTGTATTAGGGTATTCCCCATCCTAATACTTTATGCTCCAGTTCATCACATTTATCATGTAATGTAGTGGTCATTAATCACTCACTTAGAATATACAACCATTGCCAATACTATGGACTCATCCTTGAGTTAGGAACTATTAATATTAGGATATTCATTATCAACCTCTCTAGGTGTCACATTTGTCATAACATTAATTACTATTCCATTATTAGGAATAGTATTCTCCATATTTATAATTTGAGGAATCACATAGAATATTCCATACATTTATGGATTTCACATAGTATTATTCTCCAATAGAGTTTTACATAATCATCCTTCTATATCAAGGATTCACCTAATATTATGTGAAATTAGGATTTCACAACACATCACCCAGTGATAGAACTTCACATAGAATTAGTAGCACAACCCTATATTAGGGTTTCATATACCTTTATCCCATTTTAGGGATGAGGGTTTACCATTCACATCCAAGAGGGGTTTCTCTTTCCTCATACCCAAATTAGGGTTAGGATATACAATTCCAATTAAATTAGGGTTTCCTTCATTGTTACATCATCACCTTGGATTTATAATAACACTCCGCTTTGCCCTAGATTAGGGTTTCCCACATAGCTTTACTCTAATAAGGGTTTTACACATAGCTTTACTCTAATTAGGGTTCCACACATAGCATTGCTCTAATTAGGGTTTCATGATCTCATTATTATGGATCAAACCCTTATCACATAGTTTACTCATAAAGAGAGAATTAGGGCTTAATTATATAAGAATTCATCCCTCTCATTCTCTCTCTCATCCTCTTTAGGATGTTAACTACTCCAAGATTAATCTAGGTTAACTCTTCACTTGAGTACACATAGCTAGGGTTAACCTTCACAATCATCATGGGTATACATCTTTAATAATCACATAGCTGATTGACCTTTGATCATATTAGATGTCCAAATTGTCTATCAATTAAACCATCACTTATATAAGGAATTCATAAGAATTGACCATTTAAACTTTCAATTCCATAAAGTGATCAATCGAGTTAACCAATGAAATCTTCAAATGAATTAAGTATCTAAATAGGTTCACCATATTGAACCTTAAATCACATGAGATATTCAAATGGGTTAACCAGATATTCACAAAGTTAATTACTTAGACCCTCAATGATCTTGGTTCTCAAACATCATTTGGTTGAAAACCATTTAAACAAGTTGTACTTGAACCCAATTGGACAAAGTAGGTATTGAAACCATTTGCACTTTGGGTCTCCAAACGGTTTGGGATCGTTTGGTCCCAAACGGTCTTGAGACCGTTTGGTCCAAACCTCCTTAAAACTGCATGGACCAAATATGGCCTCAACCAATCAAATTGGACTAGGGCTTCCAATGTTTATTCCTTCAATCATTGAATTCATGTATCCAATCATCAATTGGACCTATCACCATACTTCAATTGAGTTAAGTAGGTCAACCTTCAACTGATTTGACCCTCAATTGACCCTCAATTGATCATCAATTAGGGTTTGAATCAATTGAATTAGGGTTTGGAATCGATGATCCTTCAACATCAACCAATGTGAAACTAGTTACTTTAAAACCATTGGACCATCATCCAAATTGGGCATGACCTGACTCCAAATGGTCTTGAGGTCGTTTGGAGGGCCTCCAAACGGTCTTGAGACCGTTTTCCCATGTCAACATCAAAATACAAGTCAATCAATCAAAGTTTGGATCATTAGATTGATCACCAAATCAACAATTGATTACACTCCAACTTAGTATCTTTGGATCTTCAATTGCTTAACCATACTGAACCCTAGACCTCCAAACGGTCTTGGGTGACCTCCAAACGGTCTTGAGACCATTTGGATGAGCTCCAAATGGTCTTGAGACCGTTTGGCTCATCCAACCCTTGGATTCTAGTGAAATTTCATCAAGGTTTGGCCTATTGAGTCGATCAACAAATCAACAATTGATTGCTTTGTATCTTGGTAACTTTGGACCTTCAAATAGGCAACCATACTTAACCCTAGAACTCCAAACGGTCTTGGGTTATCCCCAAACGGTCTTGAAACCGTTTGGGTGATCCCCAAACAGTTTGGAAACCGTTTGGGCTAATCAACCCAAAATCTCAAATCAACTCATTGGAATTTCAGCACTAATTTCAATTAGGGTTTGCCCAATTGATTAGCCTTCAACTCATGATTCCTTTGGAATTAATTAACCAAATTTGGTGGGTCATCAAACAACATAATAAGGACCAATATTATAAAACGGTCAACCCTTGTTCAACTCCCCCAAACGGTTTTGAAACTGTTTGCCCAAAAAGTCAAATTAATCAAGTTGAAAATCAGCACTTAATCCAATTAGGTTTGCCTAATTGATTAGCCTTCAACTCATGATTACTTTGGAATTAATCCATAAAATTTGGTGGGTTATCAAAAAACATAATTAGAAACAGGATTCTGAAACGGTCAACCCTTGGTCAATTCCCCCAAACGGGTTTGAAACCGTTTGCCCAAAAAGTTAGATCAATCAAGTTGAAAATCAGCACTTAATCCAATTAGGATTTGCCTAATTGATTGGCCTTCAACTCATGATTCCTTTGGAATTAATCCATAAATTTGGTGTTTTATCACCCAACATAATTAGGAACAGGAATATCAAACGGTAAACCCTTGGTAAACTCCCCAAAACGGTTTTGAAACTGTTTGGTGAAACCATTTGCTTCTAAACGGTTTTGAAACTGTTTGCTCCAAAATGGTTTGGGAAACCGTTTGAGAAACTCAATGAAACTGTTTGGCTTTGATATTTGGTGAGGTGCTTTCTAATGATGATTTCATCATCATAAATCTCTAAACCCACGAAATCTTCTGTGATATCCATGGAGATTGCATCAATCAATCAAACTCAATTTCGGAAATATAGAAATGATCACCAATTGATAAGGAATTGATTGCAATAATAAAATTAAGGGTTCAAGTTATAAAAACCACCTCCAATTGAGCTCCAAATCTCCAAGCTCATGGCAACAATGGTGTATTAAGCTCTTGCAACTCCCCCTAGGCTCGTCCTCAAGCTTTTGGTTGAAAAGTTTGGCTAGGGTTGAAGAGGAGATAGAAATAAGAAGAAATCAATGATTTATTTTCGATTCCCACCATGGAATCAAGAAGAACGAAGGTAAAGGGCTTACCAACAGGTTGGGGATCTTCCTCCTGATCCTCCACAGCTCCTTGGTCGTTTTCCAAGCAAGGGAAAGAAAGAAATCCGAAAAAGCCTTTGTTTTGGCTTGGAAAAGGTACTTTTATAAGAAAATTGAGGAGAGAGAAAATATCTTATAAAAGTCTAATAATTCCAAAATTGTTGCCACCACTTCCCCCTTGGTTTCTTGCATGCAAGGGAATATCTATCCCTACTGCTATCCCTTCCATTATCCATAAATTAAGGTAAAAGAAATTAAGCACCTTAACCCTTATAATAAGAATATCCATATTTGAGTGGAAATTCTTTTTCTTATAATAATGGTGAGTGAAATTTCACCTCCTTAGGATATGTTCGTGCCTTTGCAAGGCCTTAGGATCATCCAAACACATCTGAATCCAACCATTTTAATTTTGGTTGAAGGCTCTTTAATTAATACATTCATTGTTGCCCTAAATTGAATTAGGGTTTCCATTAGGATTAAATCTTGATTATTTTAATATCAAGATTCTCTCTCCTCCAACTTAATTCAAATGAGGCACCCTTCTAATTTTCTTTGCTCTACATGATGCCAAGAAACATTAGGGACCTTATTGAAGTGGTAATTTGCATGTTGAACCCTAGGTTTTGGGTAAATTGCACATTACACCAAAACTAGGTTTTAATGCACAAGGATTGCTTTACAAGCTTAATCTTGGTGCCCAAGCTTGTGAAAACCATACCACTACATCATATTAATTATTATGATGTCTCAACATCAAAGTAACATCATATCATGCAACATTTGCAATTTAACCCCTCAACTTGGGTAATTTGCACTTTAGTCCAAAATAAGCAAACATTGCTTCAACATTGTTCAAACAGGACCAAAATTGAAATATATGTTTCTCATGAGCCCTAATTAATTTTCCCAAGATAAGATTAAGTATCTACTCCACCTCATTAGGCAAAAAATCTAGGGTTAACACATAACCCAGGTCAGGGATGTTAGAAATTATAAACCCCTAACAAGGATTTTGTCCCCGAAATCTCAGGAAAAAAAGGAGAGATAGACTATTCAGTTGTCATACCCTCAAGTCTCCACATAATATCTTAATATCATGGAGATATCATGGATTCTGTAATCCACACAAAGTTCCTTTCAATTATTCAACCTTATCAATGTTTATGTTTATGCAGAGCATAAACCCCTAACATATGATGTCCATGTTATTTAAAGGAAAAAGCATAAAAGAGCATACATATATCATCACCTAAGAATATTTGTCAAAGGGAAAAATATATATATCTAATAGAGATAATTTACTCAGCAATCCTTTATTCATTTAGGAAAGTTCACTTAGCAAACTCTATGTAATTGGGAATGTTCACATGGCTTTTCCTTTTTATTAGGAATGTCCACATAGCTTTTCCTCTTTCTTTTATTTTTAATTTTAAGGAAGGTCCACATAGCTCTTACTTTTTAGTTGAGAATATCCACATAGCTTTTCCCTTTAAGTTGGGGATGTCCACATAGCTCTCCCCTATTAGTTGGGAATGTCCACATAGCTTTTCCCTATTAGTTGGGGATGTCCACATAGCTCTCCCCTATTAGTTGGGAATGTCCACATAGCTTTTCCCTTTAAGTTGGGGATGTCCGCATAACTCTCCCCTATTAGTTGGGAATGTCCACATAGATTTTCCCTTTAAGTTGGGGATGTCCACATAGCTCTCCCCTATTAGTTGGGAATGTCCACATAGCTTTTCCCTTTAAGTTGGGGATGTCCACATAGCTCTCCCCTATTATTTGGGAATGTCCACATAGCTTTTCCCTTTAAGTTGGGGATGTCCAAATAACTCTCCCCTATTAGTTGGGAATGTCCACATAGCTTTTCCCTTTAAGTTGGGGATGTCCACATAGCTCTCCCCAATTAGTTTCTTTATACTCTCTAGATTGTTTCAAAATGACTACTTGATCAGAGTAATCAGAAAGATAACAATCTAAGAGTTCCATACTTGCCTTATCTTCAATAACCATATACCTGGCTAGGGTATACAAGTATTGAAATTAGGTAGTATGAAATTTATTTGCGATCATATTCCTCACTTTTCATATCATTATACACACATGATTTTTCATTCCTAGATTTCCTCCAGGCATCATTTCTAAATCTCATCTTTCAACACACAGATAAGGGATATTATAAAACATTTTAAGGAACACTGAGTAAGATATAAGTTCTCATCTCCCTTGTGTCCTTATAGGACTAGTCAAAGGAAGTTCAAAAACAACTACTTTCATATCTTTAACACATAGAATCATGATATGACGTATCATATTGAATATATTTCATTTAAGTATCTCCCCTCAAGGTCACCTACCACATAAGGTTGATTTCAACACATAGTGTCCAGTTACCTCATGTTGCTACTTTTGCCTTCTGTTAATGGCTACTTCCCTGGTGCACTAGGCATTTATTGCACTGGTGACACCAAAAACTTTGGCTTTTCAGAATAACTAGGCAAATGCCTCTAAAATTATAGAGATCTTACCTTAAATCTCAGCTTATTGCCCCTCCTTGGGCACTTTCATCACAAATGTACTTACCTGTCTAAACTTATGGCAGAGTCTACTTTCTTGCCATATGTTAATCTTTCCTACATTTCCACTGTTCCAACATGACCATGTCACTCAGGAACCCTTTAAAAGTCCAAAGTTTATGCATTAAAGACTGGTAACTTAGGTTGTAATACTAGTATCCAATATTTTATATGCATTACTGTTGTCCTATCCTGCCCTTCAAGAGCATAACATAGGATTCTCTATCCTGATTAGGTCAAGGTGGGAATTCTCAGGCACTTGTTCTCCTCTTTCCTGGTCCCATGCACCCTCTCCTGGTGCAACAACATTGCCCTTAGCAATGTGTTCCTCATGTTCTCCAGTCATTTTCAAGTTCTTCTTCTCCTATGTGAGCAGAAGATACTATCAGATAAACTGGAAGACACTTAGAACATATTCTACAACCTTAGTCCTATGTCTCTATAGACTCAGCGAACCTAGAGCTCTGATACCACTTAATTGTGGCATACAACTCATGAAAACAAGATTAACTAATGCGGAAGCGTTCATTAAGCAGTGGATTACCAAAAATCACTAAAAATTAAAATCTTTTTAACAAGAGATCCATCAAAGGAAAACTTTCTCACATAGAACCAAAGTAACACATTTACATTCTTATTCAACGGTACATATTTTGTATCATTTCTTTCTGAGAATTACAAGCATTAACTATCCTGTCAGGCTAAACACAGGCAGTAAAAAATCTCGAGGCATTAAGCCAAAATCTCGAAAGCACTAACTAATACTCCGAGGACCTGAGAGTACAGAGACGACACATAGGCCTCTATCTACATATATACAAGGCATAACAACCAGTGTCTCCACCTGAGACTTCACTGCTGTCCCTGCTGCTATTGTTGCTGTCCTTCACCTACTGAAGGATTCTTGCCTCTTCGTCTGCGTCCACCTAAAAATGTAGTTCCCACGGGGGTGAGACAATTGTAAATTGCCCCAGCGAGAGATATAACTCTCTACCAGAAACATTATTATTGCATCTTAAGAAGATAATTATGCACATAGGATTCATAATTAATGGACAATAACTAATTCAATGTCTAACTGATTAGAATATTATTCTTATCTAAGAACATTGCAGCTGTAACTTGAATGAACAACATGTCACTTATCCTTTAAGGAATATGAAGAACATGTATAACATTTATTCACTATAAAATCATCACCACAACATTAACTCTCTTGAGGCTTAGATCATATATCTAATACCTGGTATTATCATAGTGGAGTCATGGCATGTAGCCATACTTTTCTCACAAAGTATTGGGATCTTAATCCCTCAACTCATCAAGTACATTTCCACCTCTTAACAGGTTCATCATCATAATTACATAATCAGAGTATTTGAACCCTTGTCTCATCATAGAACACTTGTTACCACTTATTAGGTAACTTATACTTTCAGATCATCTGACCAAGGACATCATGATTCTTGCTACATAAGGTATTGCACATAGTACACAAAGTTCAATGATTCTTACTACACAAAGCATATGAGGGAATATAAAGCCTATAAAACATTCTCAATAACAAAGCATCATAGCCCATACATGGCTATGCTCATCTTCTCAACATATCTGCATGATTAGTAATCATGACACAATTACATATCAATATCATGTAGTACAAGGGTTATCTTATTACATTCATAACCCATTAGTCTGTATTTGAGAGTCACATAGGATTACCATGTGTTAAAATTTCACATAGCAATACCCTGTATTAAGGTTCACATAGCATTAACTTTTCATAGGGTTTCACATAGCATTGCCTGTATTAGGGTTCACATATCAAGGAATCAATATGGATAATCATAAGTATTCGATCATACTTATCTATTCTCATCATTCATCATTTAAATGAATTATCAACACATAGCATGAGTTCCTATCTCATCTTTTCCAGAATATGATTACATCATAGTTTATAGGTTTGGATTAACCTTTTTGTAAGGCATGTTAGCCTACATTCAACATGGTGCATTACATCTTAATGTAACCATTGACATGACACATCTCATGTGTCATTCATCCAATTATATTGGACTTATAACACATCAGGGTATACCAGTGTTGGGGTGTTGGATGTGATATTTATCATATCTCGGAGGTATCACTTCCCTCAAGACCTTTATCTTACTTGAGTTCATACACTTAGCTTGTATTAGGGTATTCCCCATCCTAATACTTTATGCTCCAGTTCATCACATTTATCATATAATATAGTGGTAATTAATCACTCACTTAGAATATACAACCATTGCCAATACTATGGACTCATCCTTGAGTTAGGAACTATTAATATTAGGATATTCATTATCAACCTCTCTAGGTGTCACATTTGTCATAAAATTAATTATTATTCCATTATTAGGAATAGTATTCTCCATATTTATAATTTGAGGATTCACATAGAATATTCCATACATTTATGGATTTCACATAGTATTATTCTCCAATAGAGTTTTACATAATCATCCTTCTATATCAAAGATTCACCTAGTATTATGTGAAATTAGGATTTCACAATATATCACCCAGTGATAGAACTTCACATAGAATTAGTAGCACAAGCCTATATTAGAGTTTCATTTACCTTTATCCCATTTTAGGGATTAGGGTTTACCATTCACATCCAAGAGGGGTTTCTCTTTCCTCATACCCAAATTAGGGTTAGGATATACAATTCCCATTAAATTAGGCTTTCCTTCATTGTTACACTAAGTTAGGGTTACATCATCACCTTGGATTTATAATAACACTCTGCTTTGCCTGAGATTAGGGTTTCCCACATAACTTTACTCTAATTAGGGTTTTACACATAGCTTTACTCTAATTAGGGTTTCACACATAGCATTGCTCTAATTAGGGTTTCATGATCTCATTATTATGGATCAAACCCTTATCACATAGTTTACTCATAAAGAGAGAGTTAGGGCTTAATTATATAAGCATTCATCCCTCTCATTGTCTCTCTCATCCTCTTTAGAATGTTAACTACTCCAAGTTTAATCTAGGTTAACTCTTCACTTGAGTACACATAGCTAGGGTTAACCTTCACAATCATCATGGGTCTACATCTTTAATAATCACATAGCTGATTGACCTTTGATCATATTAGATGTCCAAATGGTCTATCAATTAAACCATAACTTATATAAGGAATTCATAATAATTGACCATTTAAACTTTCAATTCCATAAAGTGATCAATCGGGTTAACCAATAAAATCTTCAAATGAATTAAGTATCTAAATAGGTTCACCATATTGAACATTCAATCACATGATATATTCAAATGGGTTAACCATGTTGATATTCACAAAGTTAATTACTTAGACCCTCAATGATCTTGGTTCTCAAACATCATTTGGTTGAAAACCATTTAAAAAAGTTGTACTTGAACCCAATTGGACAAAGTAGGTATTGAAACCGTTTGCACTTTGGGTCTCCAAACGGTTTGGGATCGTTTGGTCCCAAACGGTCTTGAGACCGTTTGGTCCAAACCTCCTTAAAACCGCATGGACCAAATATGGCCTCAACCAATCAAATTGGACTAGGGTTTCCAATGTTGATTCCTTCAATCATTGAATTCATGTATCCAATCATAAATTGGACCTATCACCATACTTCACTGAGTTAAGTAGGTCAACCTTCTACTGATTTTACCCTCAATTGACCCTCAATTGATCATCAATTAGGGTTTGAATCAATTGAATTAGGGTTTGGAATCGATGCTCCTTCAACATTAACCAATGTGAAACTAGTTACTTTAAAACCATTGGACCATCATCCAAATTGGGCATGACCTGACCCCAAACGGTCTTGAGGTCGTTTGGATGGACTCCAAACGGTCTTGAGACCGTTTTCCCATGTCAACATCAAAATCCAAGTCAATCAATCAAAGTTTGGATCATTAGATTGATCACCAAATCAACAATTGATTACACTCCAACTTAGTATCTTTGGATCTTCAATTGCTTAACCATACTGAACCCTAGACCTCCAAACGGTCTTGGGTGACCTCCAAACGGTCTTGAGACTGTTTGGATGAGCTCCAAATGGTATTGAGACCGTTTGGCTCATCCAACCCTTGGATTCTAGTGAAATTTCATCAAGGTTTGGCCTATTGAGTCGATCAACAAATCAACAATTGATTGCTTTGTATCTTGGTAACTTTGGACCTTCAAATAGGCAACCATACTTAACCCTAGATCTCCAAACGGTCTTGGGTGATCCCAAAACATTATTGAAACCGTTTGGGTGATCCCCAAATGGTTTGGAAACCGTTTGGGCTAATCAACCCAAAATCTCAAATCAACTCATTGGAATTTCAGCTCTAATTTCAATTAGGGTTTGCCCAATTGATTAGCCTTCAACTCATGATTCCTTTGGAATTAATTAACCAAATTTGGTGGGTCATCAACCAACATAATAAGGAACATGATTATCAAACTGTAAACCCTTTTTAAACTCCCCCAAACGGTATTGATACCGTTTGCCCAAAAAGTCAAATTAATCAAGTTGAAAATCAGCACTTAATCCAATTAGGTTTGCCTAATTGATTAGCCTTCCACTCGTGATTTCTTTGGAATTAATCCATCAAATTTGGTGGGTTATCAACCAAAATAATTAGTAAAAGGATTATAAAACGGTAAACCCTTGGTCAATTCCCCCAAACGGTTTTGAAACCGTTTGCCCAAAAAGTCACATTAATCAAGTTGAAAATCAGCACTTAATCCAATTAGGATTTGCCTAATTGATTGGCCTTCAAATCATGATTCCTTTGGAATTAATACATAAAATTTGGTGTTTTATCACCCAACATAATTAGGAACAGGAATCTAAAACGGTAAAACCTTGGTAAACTCCCCAAAATGGTTTTGAAACCGTTTGGTGAAACCGTTTGATTCTAAACGGTTTTGAAACTGTTTGCTCCAAAACGGTTTGGGAAACCGTTTCAGCAACTCAATGAAACCGTTTGGCTTTGATATTTGGTGAGGTGATTTATTATGATGATTTCATCATCGTCAAGCTCTAAAACCACGAAATCTTCTGTGATTTCCATAGAGATTGCATCAATCAACCAAACTCAATTCCGGAAATATAGAAATGATCACCAATTGATAAGGAATTGATTGCAATAATAAAATTAAGGGTTCAAGTTATAAAACCCGCCTCCAATTGAGCTCCAAATCTCCAAGCTCATGGCAACAATGGTGGATGAAGCTCTTGCAACTCCCGCTAGGCTCGTCCTCAAGCTTTTGGTTGAAAAGTTTGGCTAGGGTTGAAGAGGAGATCGAAATAAGAAGAAATCAATGATTTATTTTTGATTTCCACCATGGAATCAAGAAGAACGAAGGTAAAGGGCTTACCAACAGGTTGGGGATCTTCCTCCTGATCCTCCACAGCTCCTTGGTCATTTTACAAGCAAGGGAAAGAAAGAAATCCGAAAAGCCTTTGTTTTGGCTTGGAAAAGGTACTTTTATAAGAAAATTGAGGAGAGAGAAAATCTCTTATAAAAGTCTATTTATTCCAAAATTGTTGCCACCAATTCCACCTTGGTTTCTTGCATGCAAGGGAATCTCTATCCCCACTGCGATCCCTTCCATTATCCATAAATTAAGGGCAAAGAAATTAAGCACCTTAACCCTTATAATAAGAATATCCATATTTAAGTGGAAATTCTTTTTCTTATAATAATGGTGAGTGGAATTTCACCTCCTTAGGATATGCTCGTGCCTTTGCAAGGCCTTAGGATCATCCACACACATCTGAATCCAACCATTTTAATTTTGGTTGAAGGCCCTTTAATTAATACATTCATTTTTTCCCTAAATTGAATTAGGGTTTCCATTAGGATTAAATCTTGATTATTTTAATATCAAGATTCTCTCTCCTCCAACTTAATTGAAATGAGGGACCCTTCTCATTTTATTTGCTCTACATGATGCCAAGAAACATTAGAGACCTTATTGAAGTGGTAATTTTCATGTTGAACCCTAGGTTTTGGGTAAATTGCACATTACACCAAAACTAGGTTTTAATGCACAAGGATTGCTTTACAAGCTTAATCTTGGTGCCCAAGTTGTGAAAACCATACCACTAAATCATATTCATTCTTATGATGTCTCAAAATCAAAGGAACATCTTATCATGCAACATTTGCAATTTAACCCCTCAACTTGGGTAATTTGCACTTTAGTCCAAAATAAGCAAACATTGCTTCAACATTGTTCAAACAGGACCAAAATTGAAATATAAGTTTCTCATGAGCCCTAATTACTTTTATCAAGATAAGATTAAGTATCTACTCAACCTCATTAGGCAAAACATCTAGGGTTAACACATAACCCAGGTCAGGGATGTTAGAAATTATAAACCCCTAACAAGGATTTCGTCCCCGAAATCTCAGGAAAAAAAGGAGAGACAAACTATTCAGTTGTCATACCCTCAAGTCTCCACATAATATCTTAATATCATGGAGATATCATGGATTCTGTAATCCACACAAAGTTCCTTTCATTGATTCAACCTTATCAATGTTTATGTTTATGCAGAGCATAAACCCCTAACATATGATTTCCATGTTATTGAAAGGAAAAAGCATAAAAGAGCATACATATATCATCACCTAAGAATATTTGTCAAAGGGAAAAACATATATATCTAATAGAGATAATTTACTCAGCAATCCTTTATTCATTTAGGAAAGTTCACTTAGCAAACTCTATGTAATTGGGAATGTTCACATGGCTTTTCCTTTTTATTAGGAATGTCCACATAGCTTTTCCTCTTTTTTTTTTTTAATTTTAAGGAATGTCCACATATCTCTTCCTTTTTAGTTGAGAATGTCCACATAGCTTTTCCCTTTAAGTTGGGGATGTCCACATAGCTCTCCCCTATTAGTTGGGAATGTCCACATAGCTTTTCCCTATTAGTTGGGGATGTCCACATAGCTCTCCCCTATTAGTTGGGAATGTCCACATAGCTTTTCCCTTTCAGTTGGGGATGTCCACATAGCTCTCCCCTATTAGTTGGGAATGTCCACATAGCTTTTCCCTTTAAGTTGGGGATGTCCACATAGCTCTCCCCTATTAGTTGGGAATGTCCACATAGCTTTTCCCTTTAAGTTGGGGATGTCCACATAACTCTCCCCTATTAGTTGGGAATGTCCACATAGCTTTTCCCTTTAAGTTGGGGATGTCCACATAGCTCTCCCCTATTAGTTTCTTTATACTCTCTAGGTTGTTTCAAAATGACTACTTGATCAGAGTAATCAGAATGATAACAATCTAAGAGTTCCATACTTGCCTTATCTTCAATAACCATGTACCTGGACAGGGTATACACGTATTGAAATTAGGTAGTATGCACTTTATTTGTGATCATATTCCTCACTTTTCATATCATTATACACACATGATTTTTCATTCCTAGATTTCCTCCAGGCATCATTTCTAAATCTCATCTTTCAACACACAGATAAGGGAGATTATAAAACATTTTAAGGAACACTGAGTAAGATATAAGTTCTCATCTCCCTTGTGTCCTTATAGGACTAGTCAAAGGAAGTTCAAAAACAACTACTTTCATATCTTTAACACATAGAATCATGATATGAAGTATCAGATTGAATATATTTCATTTAAGTATCTCCCCTCAAGGTCACCTACCACATAAGGTTGATTCCAACACATAGTGTCCAGTTACCTCATGTTGCTACTTTTGCCTTCTCTTAATGGCTACTTCCCTGGTGCACTAGGCATTTATTGCATTGCTGACACCAAAAACTTTGGATTTTCAGAATAACTAGGCAAATGCCTCTAAAATTATAGAGATCTTACCTTAAATCTCAGCTTATTGCCCCTCCTTGGGCACTTTCATCATAGATGTACTTACCTATCTAAACTTATGGCAGAGTCTACTTTCTTGCCATATGTTAATCTTTCCTACATTTCCACTATTCCAACATGACCAAGTCACTCAGGAACCCTTTAAAAGTCCAAAGTTTATGCATTAAAGACTGGTAACTTAGGTTGTAATACTAGTATCTAGTCTTTTATATGCATTACTGTTGTCCTATCCTGCCTTCAAGAGCATAACATAAGATTCTCTATCCTGATTAGGACAAGGTGGGAATTCTCAGGCACTTGTTCTCCTCTTGCCTGGTCCCATGCACCCTCTCCTGGTGCAACAACATTGCCCTTAACAATGTGTTCCTCATGTTCTCCAGTCATTTTCAAGTTCTTCTTCTCCTATGTGAGCAGAAGATACTATCAGATAAACTGGAAGACACTTAGAACATACTCTACAACCTTATTCCGATGTCTCTGTAGACTCAGTGAACCTAGAGCTCTGATAACACTTAATTGTGGCATACAACTCACGAAAATAAGATTAACTAATGCAGAAGCGTTCATTAAGGAGTGGATTACCAAAAATCACTAAAAATTAAAACCTTTTTAACAAGAGATCCATCAAAGGAAAACTTTCTCACATAGAACCAAAGTAACACATTTACATTCTTGTTCAAAGGTACATATTCGATATCATTTCTTTCTGAGAATTACAAGCATTAACTATCCTGTCAAGCTAAACACAGGAAGTAAAAAATCTCGAGGCATTGAGCCAAAATCTCGAAAGCACTAACTAATACTCCAAGGACCTGAGAGTACAAAGATGACACATAGGCCTCTATCTACATCTATACAAGGCATAACAACCAGTGTCTCCACCTGAGACTTCACTGCTGTCCCTGCTGCTATTGTTGCTGTCCTTCACCTACTGAAGGATTCTTGCCTCTTCGTCTGCGTCCACCTAAAAATGTAGTTCCCACGGGGGTGAGACAATTGTAAATTGCCCCAGCGAGAGATATAACTCTCTGCCAGAAACATTATTATTGCAGCTTAAGAAGATAATTATGCACATTGGATTCATAATTAATGGACAACACCTAATTCAATATCTAACTGATTAGAATATTATTCTTATCTAAGAACATTGCAGCTGTAACTTGAATGAACAACATGTCACTTATCCTTTAAGGAATATGAAGAACATGTATAACATTTATTCACTATAAAATCATCACCACAACATTAACTCCCTTCAGGCTTAGATCATATATCTAATACCTGGTATTATCATAGTGCAGTCATGGCATGTAGCCATAATTTTCTCACAAAGTATTGGGATCTTAATCCCTCAACTCATCAAGTACATTTTCACCTCTTAACAAGTTCATCATCATAATTGCAGAATCAGAGTATTTGAACCCTTATCTCATCATAGAACACTTGTTACCACTTATTAGGTAACTTATACTTTCAGATCATCTGACCAAGGACATCATGATTCTTTCTACATAAGGTATTGCACATAGTACACAAAGTTCAATGATTCTTACTACACAAAGCATATGAAGGCATATAAAGCCTATAAAACATTCTCAATAACAAGCATCATATCCCATACCTGGCTATGCTCATCTTCTCAACATATCTGCATGATTAGTAATCATGACACAATTACATATCAATATCATGCAGTACAAGGGTTATCTTATTACATTCATAACCCATTAGTCTGTATTTGAGCTTCACATAGGATTACCCTGAGTTAAAATTTCACATAGTAATACCCGATATTAGGGTTCACATAGCATTAACTTGTCATAGGGTTTCACATAGCATTACCTGTATTAGGGTTCACATAGAAAGGAATCAATATGGATAATCATAAGTATTCGATCATACTTATCTATTCTCATCATTCATCATTTAAATGAATTATCAACACATAGCATGAGTTCCTATCTCATCTTTGCCAGAATAATCACATCATAGTTTATAGGTTTGGATTAACCTTTTTGTAAGTCATGTTAGCCTACATTCAACAGGGTGCATTACATCTCAATGTAACCATTGACAACCACATCTCATGTGTCATTCATCCAATTATATTGGACTTATAACACATCAGGGTATACCAGTGTTGGGGTGTTGGATGTGATATTTATCATATCTTGGATGTATAACTTCCCTCAACACCTTTATCTTACTTGAGTTCATACACTTAGCTTGTATTAGGGTATTCTCCATCGTAATACTTTATGCTCCAGTTCATCACATTTATCATGTAATGTAGTGGTAATTAATCACTCACTTAGAATATACAACCATTGCCAATACTATGGACTCATCTTTGAGTTAGGAACTATTAATATTAGGATATTCATTATCAACCTCTCCAGGTGTCACATTTGTCATAACATTAATTACTATTCCATTATTAGGAATAGTATTCTCCATATTTATAATTCGAGGATTCACATTGAATATTCCATACATTTATGGATTTCACATAGTATTATTCTCCAATAGAGTTTTACATAATCATCCTTCCATATCAAGGATTCACCTAGTATTATGTGAAATTAGGATTTCACAACACATCACCCAGTGATAGAACTTCACATAGAATTAGTAGCCCAACCCTATATTAGGGTTTCATATACCTTTATCCCATTTTAGGTATTAGGGTTTACCATTCACATCCAAGAGGGGTTTCTCTTTCCTCATACCCAAATTAGGGTTAGGATATACAATTCCCATTAAATCAGGGTTTCCTTCATTGTTACACTAAGTTAGGGTTACATCATCACCTTGGATTTATAATAACACTCAACTTTGCTCTAGATTAGGGTTTCCCACATAGCTTTACTCTAATTAGGGTTTTACACATAGCTTTACTCTAATTAGGGTTCCACACATAGCATTGCTCTAATTATGGTTTCATGATCTAATTATTATGGATCAAACCCTTATCACATAGTTTACTCATAAAGAGAGAATTAGGGCTTAATTATATAAGCATTCATCCCTCTCATTCTCTCTCAACTCCAAGATCAATCTAGGTTAACTCTTCACTTGAGTACACATAGCTAGGGTTAATCTTCACAATCATCATGGGTCTACATCTTTAATAATCACATAGCTGATTGACCTTTGATCATATTAGATGTCCAAATGGTCTATCAATTAAACCATCACTTATTTAAGGAATTCATAAGAATTGACCATTTAAACTTTCAATTCCATAAAGTGATCAATCGGGTTAACCAATGAAATCTTCAAATGAATTAAGTATCTAAATAGGTTCACCATATTGAACCTTCAATCACATGAGATATTCAAATGGGTTAACCATGTTGATATTCACAAAGTTAATTACTTAGACCCTCAATGATATTGGTTCTTAAACATCATTTGGTTGAAAACCATTTAAAAAAGTTGTACTTGAACCCAATTGGACAAAGTAGGTATTGAAACCGTTTGCACTTTGGGTCTCCAAATGGTTTGGGATCGTTTGGTCCCAAACGGTCTTGAGACCATTTGGTCCAAACCTCCTTAAAACCGCATGGACCAAATATGGCCTCAACCAATCAAATTGGACTAGGGTTTCCAATGTTGATTCCTTCAATCATTGAATTCATGTATCCAATCATCAATTGGACCTATCACCATACTTCAATTGAGTTAAGTAGGTCAACATTCAACTGATTTGACCCTCAATTGACCCTCAATTGATCATCAATCAGGGTTTTAATCAATTGAATTAGGGTTTGGAATCGATGATCCTTCAACATTAACCAATGTGAAACTAGTTACTTTAAAACCATTGGACCATCATCCAAATTGGGCATGACCTGACCCCAAATGTTCTTGAGGTCATTTAGATGGCCTCCAAATGGTCTTGAGACCGTTTTCCCATTTCAACATCAAAATCCAAGTCAATCAATCAAAGTTTGGATCATTAGATTGATCACCAAACCAGTAATTGATTACACTCCAACTTAGTATCTTTGGATCTTCAATTGCTTAACCATACTGAACCCTAGAACTCCAAACGGTCTTGGGTTACCTCCAAACGGTCTTGAGACCATTTGGATGAGCTCCAAACGGTGTTGAGACCATTTAGCTCATCCAAACCTTGCATTCTAGTGAAATTTCATCAAGGTTTGGCCTATTGAGTCGATCAACAAATCAACAATTGATTGCTTTGTATCTTGGTAACTTTGGACCTTCAAATAGGCAACCATACTTAACCCTAGACCTCCAAACGGTCTTGCGTGATCCCCAAACGGTATTGAAACCGTTTGGGTGATCCCCAAACGGTTTGGAAACCGTTTGGGCTAATCAACCCAAAATCTCAAATCAACTCATTGGAATTTCAACACTAATTTCAATTAGGGTTTGCCCAATTGATTAGCCTTCAACTCATGATTCCTTTGGAATTAATTAACAAAATTTGGTGGGTCATCAACCAACATAATGAGGAACAGGATTATCAAACGCTCAACCCTTGGTCAACTCCCCCAAATGGGTTTGAAACCATTTTCCCAAAAAGTCAAATTAATCAAGTTGAAAATCAGCACTTAATCCAATTAGGTTTGCCTAATTGATTAGCCTTCAACTCATGATTCCTTTGGAATTAATCCATCAAATTTGGTGGGTTATCAACCAAAATAATTAGGAACAGGATTAAAAAACGGTCAACCCTTGGTCAATTCCCCCAAATGGTTTTGAAACCGTTTGCCCAAAAAGTCAGATTAATCAAGTTGAAAATCAGCACTTAATCCAATTAGGATTTGCCTAATTGATTGGCCTTCAACTCATGATTCCTTTGGAAATAATCCATAAAATTTGGTGGTTTATCACCCAACATAATTAGGAACCGGAATCGCAAATGTTCAACCCTTGGTCGACTCCCCAAAACGGTTTTGAAACCGTTTGTTTCTAAATGGTTTTGAAACTGTTTGCTCCCAAACGGTTTGGGAAACCGTTTGAGCAACTCAATGAAACCGTTTGGCTTTGATATTTGGTGAGGTGCTTGCTTATGATGATGTAATCATCATCAAGCTCTAAACCCACGAAATATGCTATGATTTCCATGGAGATTGCATCAATCAACCAAACTCAATTCCGGAAATATAGAAATGATCACCAATTGATAAGGAATTGATTGCAATAATAAAATTAAGGGTTCAAGTTATAAAACCCGCCTCCAATTGAGCTCCAAAGCTACAAGATCACGGCAACAATGGTGGATAAAGCTCTTGCAACTCCCCCTAGGCTCGTCCTCAAGCTTTTGGTTGAAAAGTTTGGCTAGGGTTGAAGAGGAGATTAAAACAAGTAGAAATCAATGATTTATTTTCGATTTGCACCACGGAATCAAGAAGAACGAAGGTCAAGGGCTTACCAACAGGTTGGGGATCGTCGTCCTGATCCTCCACATCTCCTTGGTCGTTTTCCAAGAAAGGGAAAGAAAGAAATCCGAAAAGCCTTTGTTTTGGCTTGGAAAAGGTACTTTTATAAGAAAATTGAGGAGAGAGAAAATCTCTTATAAAAGTCTATTTATTCCAAAATTGTTGCCACCACTTCCCCCTTGGTTTCTTTCATGCAAGGGCATATCTATCCCCACCGAGATCCCTTCCATTATCCATAAATTAAGGGAAAAGAAATTAAGCACCTTAACCCTTATAATAAGAATATCCATATTTGAGTGGAAATGCTTTTTCTTATAATAATGGTGAGTGGAATTTCACCTCCTTAGGATATGATCGTGCCTTTGCAAGGCCTTAGGATCATCCACACACATCTGAATACAACCATTTTAATTTTGGTTGAAGGCCCTTTAATTAATACATTCATTTTTTCCCTAAATTGAATTAGGGTTTCCATTAGGATTAAATCTTGATTATTTTAATATCAAGATTCTCTCTCCTCCAACTTAATTCAAATGAGGCGCCCTTCTCATTTTATTTGCTCTACATGATGACAAGAAACATTAGGGACCTTATTGAAGTGGTAATTTTTATGTTGAACCCTAGGTTTTGGGTAAATTACACATTACACCAAAACTAGGTTTTAATGCACAAGGATTGCTTTACAAGCTTAATCTTGGTGCCCAAGCTTGTGAAAACAATACCACTACATCATATTAATTCTTATGATGTATCAACATCAAAGGAACATCTTATCATGCAACATTTTCAATGTAACCCCTCAACTTGGGTAATTTGCACTTTAGTCCAAAATAAGCAAACATTGCTTCAACATTGTTCAAACAGGACCAAAATTGAAATATAAGTTTCTCATGAGCCCTAATTACTTTTCCCAAGATAAGATTAAGTATATACTCAACCTCATTAGGAAAAACATCTAGGGTTAACACATAACCCAGGTCAGGGATGTTACAATTATAGCACTAAAACCTAATTGAATCACCTCCCACATTCTTAGAACTGATTTAGGGTTGAAACATAATTAGTTGAATGGGATTTGGTCATTACATCATAGAAATAAGAATAACCATCATATACATATGTATGTGTATCATCTAATTATGTTATGTTTGTGTTACGACCAAGCAACATAGTAGGTGTCTTGACAACCTTCAAGGTAGGTGTCACGCCCGTAACAACCAGGTGTCTCAACCACCATTCCACATGGTATCTCAACCACGACTGTAACAACTAGGTGTCTTGACCACCATTCCACATGGTGTCTCAACCACCATTCCACATGGTATCTCAACCACGACTGTAACAACCAGGTGTCTTGACCACCATTCCACATGGTGTCTCAACCACGACATAACATGGGTCTCGACCATCTTCAATATGGTGTCTCGACACAAGAAAAACAAGGTGTCTCGACCAACCAAAGCATAGGGTTTCAACCCAAAACCAAGAAAGAGCTTCGACCAAAACTAGAACAACATGTCATGACCCAAAACTCCACAATAACATGTGTCTCGATCAATATCAAAGCAAGATGTCTCGAACCAAAGCAAAGCATGGGTGTCTCGACCCCAAAACAACTCAAGATGTCTCGACCTCATCAAAACAAGGTATCTCAACCCAAGGCATCAAGGAGCACATATGTCTTGTCCCAAAAAATCAAGGACACATCTATCTCAACCGAACAAAAGTCAACAACAAGAATATTAAGAGTCACTATGCTCAAAACTCAAGGATTCATGATCATCAAAACCTAGAACAACACCATGAAGATCAACAAGAAAAATCACTTAGGAGAAAGAAAATCGAATCTCGTCATGTGTGAGAAAGAATCCAAGACTTCAAATAAAACATGATAACCGAAAACTTGGAGCATGGTGCTAAAACCAAAGCTCAAGATGCAAGTAGATCATTATCTCAAGAACGCTTTAAGAATCAAAACATAATTTAGGGTTTAAGAAAAAGAGCAATCAATATGAGACTACTACAAATTCATAAAGCTTAAAATTGTAAGGACATAATTTACCATATTTAAATCATGATAAAGGGACCAAATATTATAATGCTTGTATGATCAACATCTCCACCCTTGCTTAACAAATCATGCATGTCGACCTCCAACAAAACATATGTTCTGACTAAGATTAAAACAAAGGTATAGTGACCACCAAGATTAATACTATGACAAAGACAATTAGACATCCTCAAAATAGGGTTGAATCATACCCAAAATAGGAGGTTATCACCCAGGAAAGCTCATCACAATCAAAGGGAATATCTCTATACAAAGATGATCATCCACCTCTTTTAAGCATGATAAAAATATCTACAAAAGAACCTTGTTATGAGAGATTATTAATCATATTTAACACATGCAAAGCAACACCTAAGCTTTTGTTATACTAAGGCACTTGAACCCCTTACATGTTGAGAGAAATCATAGATCAGGGCAAGAGAACTATCCAACATTTATTCATCTCCAAATCAGGTACAAGAAAATTAGGGTTTAAGATTAGAAGCAAATCTTATTGGACTATCATCACAATTCAAATCCTAAATTATGATAATTTCTTTTAGCATGTTAGGATCCATTTCAGGATAGAAATAGCAACAAACGAGCAAGATTATGGTACCAAAATAGAAGAGGGGAAAGTTATATAACCCGCCTGATTTGTAGAGAATCAAGCTCCAAAGCTCAAGCTCCAAGAGAAGGAAAGAAGTTCCAACTTGATTAATACTTCAGCCACAAGATCACCACCAAAAAAAACACCATCGTCAAAGGTACCCCAAGAAAGAGGGCAAGAAAACCCTAGGTCGAACCAAAGAAGAAAGGGAATAGAGAAGAAAACATCCTCTCACTAGTTACTACCATGGTAAAACACAACCTAAGGCTTTTGTGAAGTGGAGTTTCTCTCAAGAGGACCACCGGGGTAGAATCCTACTATATGAACAAGAAAGGAGGTAGAGGAAGATGGGTTTCAAGGGAAAAACATGATCAAAATGGTAGAGCCACTTACTAAGAAAAGAATCATCAATAATCACCATCAAAGGATTGATTTAGCACATAATCCTCCACAAGCAAGGTTGATCGACCACCATAGCTTCAAGATCAGACCTTATTTGCTCCCAAATATCCAAGGTAGATCACAAGAGAGAGGGGAGAGAGTAGGGACAACAAAGATGCTTGCTATTGAAGAGAAGGGGTTATATACCCAAAGGAGGAGAGAAGTAAGATATGTATGAGGTGTCAACACAACAAAACACCAAAGGGACACTTGTCCATAAATAAAACAGCCATGAAACCACTAAACACTTACATGAAACTCATGGTGATACAACTTAGGTGGTGTCTCAACCACATGGGTCACCACCGCCCTAGAGGTTGAGACAAACATCCTAGCAACATGTCTCAACTGAGATAAAAGGATCACCAACACACAAGGTTGAGACACATCTCAAGAAGACAAACCATCTCGACCAAAACCCTCAAGGTCGAGACAATAACACCAAGAGAAGGTGTCTCATTTGAGACACACCAAGGCACTCCAACAAGGTCTAGACATAGGTCGCTACACAAAGGCAAACTCAACATGATTGATACCAAGCACCACCAAGCAAACCCTAAAACCCTAGCATCACCACATGATGCCACCTCATCAACTAAGGTCAAACAAAGGCGCCCCTATGCATCATTATATCTCTAATGATGATAAAGCACTAAGGGAACAATCCATATGTGACAATTTGCAAAATAACCCCTCAACTTGGGTAAATTGCAACTTGGTCCAAAATAAGCAAACATAGCTTAATCAGTAATAAAACAGGACAAACTGAAAACATAAGCTCATCACATGATAACAAAACATATCAAATGATTCAAACAAGATTCTAAGCATCTCATTATACATAGTAAGCACAAATTAGCATTAAGCTAGGTCAGGGGCCTTACACTAAGTTTCTCTTGGATTGTTTATCTAATCATGATGGGATATTTTGGTGAGGAAAGCTCGGATCTTTGGAAGGATCACAACTTCCATGTAGTTGGATCATCTTCAATTTGAGGTTTTCTTAGCATCCTCTCTGAGTGGACTTGTTTTCATTATATGTAAGGTGAGAGATATAACTATTGATGCATTTATCACGTACCTTTACATGAAAATCATTATTTTTGTAGAGATCTCCTCAAAATGCTAGAAGGTGATATATTGTACCACTGTATACTGGTATATACAGGATGCATACTTGTATATTCTATTTAAACTTCACAAATATTTTCTTAGTGCTGCAAAAAATGGTAAGTTTAGTATGTCTTTGCATAAATCAGTTCTTGTTGAAAGAATGAACTTAAAGGTAGTACTTGTATAGTTCATTCCCTATAAATATATAGGATGTGAACTATATGTCACCGTTGTTGTTAGAACTTCCCTAAAAATGTTATTAAACCATTTTACTAGTTGTTACACTATTAAAATTATGTGAAAATACAACTACTATGTAGGCATTATACATTCTCTCTTATAGTGTGAAGTGTTGTTTTGTGATACTTGGGGAGAGAGTGATAGTATTCTAATGATATAAATTTTATGCCCTAGAAAGAATCTGACCTTAGTATTGTCTTGATACTAATGAGTGCAAACCCATCACCTTTATTTGCACATTTTATATCTTTATTTGACAACAATTTGTTAACTTTTGAATAGTTTTAGCATAAATTTGTCTATTTTAGATTTTCTGCCTTTTACTTTGAGTTTTTACTAGTTGTAGGCTGACTTTTGTAGGAAAATGATAAAATAATCAAGTACAAACTCATGATTTGACTATTTCAGTTACGAGTCAACCATTTCAGATCGCATTCAACCAATTCAGATAATGAGTTGATCGTTTCATGCCCAGACTCAGCCAAATCATTGCCACCAACAACCATTCGAGGTTTTCAATGAATCAACACCGATGTTAAGCCAATCGACTATTTTAGATTATGAGTCGATTGACTTGCACCCATATTTGGTCAAAAGTCAAATTAAGAAAGCCATTATTGTAGGCAAACCTTGGTCAAAGTGAATCAAGCAGCCGCCCAGATCTAGTCTGAAAAGTTGATAGTTTCAAATTAGAAGTTGACCATTTCACACCCATATCCAATCAAAAGTTGAATAAAGAATACTATTATTGCAGGAAAACTTTATTCAAAGCGGGTCCAGTGGTTGCCTCCACCATAAAGCTTAATTTTTAGGGTTTTCCCCCTCCTTTCTCCCAATAAAAGGAGGGGAACTCCAAAGCAAAAGAGCATTTCTTATTATCTAGTTTTTGTTGTTGTTCTTTACATTATGTCTGAGTAGTTCCCTACTGGGGCATGGGGACAAGACTTATAGCCTATTCTTATTCGATGTAATCGACTCCTTTGTTCAATGAAAGAATGATTTCCTTCCATTTCTACTTTGATTGTTGGATGAGTTGATATACTCTTATTGGGCGATGTAATCTTGGATCCCCATGAGAAAAACCCATAATCCCTTAATTGTGATTGTTATCTTTTAATCCATCTGATACCATACTTTCTTTCTAGTATAATGATTATATTCTTGTGGGGTGTCGATATATCAGGCCCTTACCAAAATGAACTCATGATCTTTTGATGTGATCACCTGATTTTGATTATGCTCCTTCTACCCATTTGACTTGTTTGTTGTGACCTATGATGACACGATCACTTGATTCATGGGTTCAAAAGTTGGATAGGAATCACATGTCTCTAGATGATATCTCAAAAAATAACATGTTGGATGGTTGGAAGAGGATCTGCAAATGTCAGGATCAACGGGTTTGTGGGAAACCCATGTTGGGGGAACAAGGATGATCGAGAAGGAAGCAAAAAAAAATTGTGTCCATATTACTTTATCAGTAGATTGAGTCAACAATGATGTATTTAGGAAATAGGGTAACAAGATTTGTACCTAATCTTGGAGCAAGTCTAGTGATTACTCTTTCTTGGTTATGTGCACTCTTTGAAAGAAAACACACGGACAATTGGAGATGATGTCCTCCTGGTGCAATATCAAAAATCGCAGTGGTTGTTTTCCTCCTAGTGTGGCGGAAATCACCTCCACACCTCTACATAGTCCATGGAGACCACTAGGAACTCCATGTTGTGCTACCAAAGCCAATGGGAAGGAGTTGTCCCTTCAAACTTCAATGTGCTAGCAATGACTTGCTCTCCCTTGTTGTCTCTCCCTTGCTCTCTCCCTTTTACAGGCAAGACGTGCTTGGACTCTCGCATTACCACAACTGTGAGAAGACAACAATTGTGAAACCTTATTGTTCTGTCCCTTGAAAGCCTTGACTGCCCCTCTATTTATGGGAGTGCCAGGCTTTGGGTTTCTAGATCAACTAGGAGTCAAAGTGATGGAATTTCATGAATTTTTTGGAAGCTACAAACATGAACCAGTTGATTCACATGTGAAATGGTTGATTCAACACTTGAAATTGTCAGTTCACATTATTTTCTATATGCAAACATATTGGCTTTAATGTAATGATTAATGCACAATATTACATTAACATAAATCCTTAATCCAGTCATACTGATTGCTCAATTAGTCATTTCACATATAAAATGGATGATTCACGTTTTGAACTGATCAGTTTACTTTTAAACTAGATGATTCATATTATGGACCAGACGGTTCATTTATGAACCGGGCTGTTCAAATTCTAGTTCAACCAATATACAACCAATGTTGTTTAAATTGTATACCTAGACACTTTAGTAATCAAGTTAAATCATATTCATGAGTAAACTCCTTTTGTAGGTGCATCCTATGTGTGACCCTATAGGTCCCTAGTTATGTTGGAAGTGAATGTCCATAATCAATTTATGACATCACAAGCAATGAGATATATCTAGAAACACATCATTGCTACCTAAGTAAGTGGAAAGTTGGAGAACAACTTCAACCTACCATTTGTGATTAGTATTACTGTGATCATATAGTTCCTTTATCTATGATATCCGAATTGAACTCGAGGCATGGAATCATCATCCTCTTCAATGTTCAATCCATGTCTATTGAACTAGAGCAGAGTGTTTAGATACGCATGAGCTCAATATCATATATTGACTCACATGAGAATGGCCATGCATTTCTCAAACTCATTTATTAAGTGGCCATGATATCATCTCTGGTTGGAGGAAAAAATTCAATCTACATCACTCACAGTCAATCCCCATGTGTCACATTGTACCCGGGCATCGCCTTTATGGAAACCCTTATTCAAGGTCACATTAGATGGTGTCAAAATACATTGAACAACATGTGATGAGTGTAATGACTTCAAGTCAAAGAACCACAAACACCACTATCACTATGAGATCTAGTTCTGACTACCATTCCATGGTCTCCATGTATCACTCTCAAGGTGGGTCGATCGGGTACACTATTCTCTAACAAATACCTATGTGCTTGGTTTGATATCACATATCATGACCAATGAGATTTTGTCATCAACCAACACACACTCTAGCCTTGTGTACATTGTTGTCTATTTTGCTTCCCCAATAACATCTGGCTAGGGACATAACAAGAATGTATGCACTTTTATTATACATGTGATCTCATTCTTTAAGTCCTCAACCTAAAGACATATGTCTTCAAGTAACATCATTCTTTAGTTATTTATTATGTTATATCATTATCCCATAACTGAATAAAATAGAATAAATGGAATTTCCCTTTTATTATTATTATCAAATCAGTTACATCATGCGTCATTACAATCATAACATGATTGGCTCTCTGTGTATACATACCAACAGACTCTCACTTGCACTTAGAGCCAATCACTCATGAATCTTCCAAGTGATCTAACATGTCCACAATGCTTCTGCTATGAAAATGCTTTTGTTATTGGATCTACAACATTGCCTTTAGTTAGTATTCTATAAATATTTGCATCTCCTTATTTTACAATCTCTTGTATGAGATGGAATCGATGTAGTATGTGCTTGTAATGCTGATGCAATCTAGGTTCCTTAGGTTATGCAATAGCTCCATTGTTGTCACAATATATCTCTATTTTTTCGCTAATGCTTGGAACCATCCCAAGTTCACTGATGAACTTCCTGATCTAGACAACTTCCTTTGATGCATTGGATGCAACAATGTACTCAACCTCTATTGTAGAATAAAAAACTATCTCTTTCTTGGAATTCTTTTAGCTTACAACTCCATTGTTGAGGAAAAACATAAATCTTGATTGTGATCGATAATCATCTTTGTCAGTTTGGAATCTTGCATCGGTGTAACCCCTTACACCCAACTCTTCCCCACTGCTATAAACAAGAATTGATCCCTAGTCCTTATCAAGTACTTAAGGATGTTCTTTATAACAATCCAGTGACTCTCACTGGGATTCGACTGATATCATCTCGTCATTCTCAAGGAACATGAGACATCAAGAGTTCATAACACTGTATACATGATAGATGTGATTGTAGATGGATATGGATTCTTACTCATGATTTCTCATTCTTCACAAGAACTGGGACATTGGGGTTTAGAGAGGATAATTCCATGAGACATGGGAAAATCCCCTATCTTTGAGTCCTGCATGTTTAACCTCTTTAAAACTTTGTCAATGTATGTACTCCGTCTTAAACCAAGAAGCCTTCTCTCTCTCTCTCTCTCTCTCTCTCTATATATATATATATATCAATCTTAATTCCTAAGATATATGATGCTTTGCCTAAATCCTTCATACAGAAGCCAATTGCCAGCTAGTTATTTACCATATGTAAAGTAGGGATGTCATTCCCCATAAATAGTATGTCATCTACATACAATATGAGGAATACAATTATGCTCATACTAACCTTCTTATACACACAATGCTCATCTTCATTTTGACTAAAGCCAAACTCTTTGACTGTCTCATCATAATGAAGATTCTAGCTCTAAGATGCTTGCTTCAATTCATAGATTGACCTTTGTAGCTTATAGAATTTATTGGCTTCCTTTAGATATATAAAACCCTCAAGATGTGTCATGTACACATACTCAAGAAGTTTCTCATTAAGGAAAGTGGTTTTAACACCCAACTTCCAAATCTCATAGTCATCATAAGCTCCAATGACAAGTATGATCTTGATGGACTTAACCATGGAAACTGGTGAAAAATTTCCATCATAGTCAAAACCTTGAACTTGTTAGAAACCTTTTGCAACCAATCTATCCTTATAGATTTGTGCATTACCATCCATGTCAGTATTCTTCTTGAGACCCACTTGCCCTATGGGTTTTACCCCTTCAGGTGAATCCACCAAGGTCCATAGCTTGTTGGTGTACATAGATTCCATCTCATATCTCATATCTCATGGTCTCAACCATTTCTCTGACTTTAGTCCCTCATTATACTCTAGGTAGTTCGTTTGATCATCATCTATGACCAACTCACTTCCTTCTTGAGTCACAAGATAACAACATCTTTCATGCTCAAGGCATGTCCTTCTAGATCTACAAGGTTCTTGTGTTACACGAGGAACTTGAGATTCCACAACAGTTTGTGAGTCTCCTTGTTCCACATATACATCTATAGGTTAGTTTTCTTGTTGGTCTCAAACATCTCCGAGTTCTACTTTCCTCCCACTGCTTCCTTTGGAAATAAGTTACTTTTCTAGGAATGCAACATCCCTGGAAACAAACACTTTGTTGTCAAATGGGTTATACAAGTAGTATCCCTTGGTTACTTTGGGATATCCAATAGAATAACATTTATCTAATCTAGGGCCAAGATTTTTAGGAAACATTTTTCTCAGATAAGCTTCACACCCACAAATCCTCATAAAAGACATTTTGTGACACTTCCCAGTTCACATCTCATATGGTGTCTTTTGAACCAATTTAGATGGTACAAGGTTAAGTGTAAATGTTGCAGTTATAAGAGAATAACCCCAGAAGGAAGTCAGGGGATCAGCAAAACTCATCATTGATCACAACATATCTAGTAATGTGTGATTCCTTCTATCTGATACACCATTGTGCAGTGGTGTTCCAAGTGGAGTCCATTGTGATACGATACCATAATCTCTCAAGAGGTCCTCAAACTCTTGGCTTAAGTATTCTCCACCTTGATCAAATGAAGTGCCTTAATACTTTAACCAAGTTGATTATGTACTTCATTCATGAAATTCTTGAACTTTTCAAGGGTTTCTTACTTATCTTTCACGAAGTAGAGATAACCATACCTACTGAAGTCATTGGTAAAGGTAATGAAGTACTAATAACCACCTCTAGAATTTGTTCTAAAAGAACCACACACATCAATATGTATCAATTCCAATAGATTACTTGCCCTCTCACTATTACCAATGAAGGGAGGCTTTGTCATATTGCCCAACAAATAAGACTCACATGTCTTTATTGATTCAAAATCAAAGAATCCAAATAACCATCTTTGTGGAGTATGGGGATGTGTTTCTCATTTATGTGACCTAGACAAAATGCCAAAGGTATGTTTGGTTTGAGTTATTGATTTTTAGCCTTTCAGTGTTTATGTTATATATGCTTGTCTCTATATATACCAAGTATAGACCGTAGAACATCGGGGCACTATCATTAATGATCCCATCTTTACCAATAGAACGTCAACCATTCTTTATAAGAAATTCAAATCCATTCTTATCCAAACAAGATACATATATGATGTTCCTATTAATGGCAGGTACATAATCACAGTTCTCCAACTCTAGTATAAGACCGCTTGGCAGAGATAACTCATAGGTTCCAACTACACCGGTAGAAACTCTTTCTCCATTAGCAACGCGCACTTCAACCTCACCTTTCTTCAAAGGTCTACTTCTTTTTTGATCCTTCACATTTGAGCAAATGTGTGACCCACATCCGGTATCTAGTAGCCAAGATGAGTAAGTAGGAAAGTTAATCTCAATTACATATATAATAGAAGTAGATATCTATATCCCTCAATTCATCTTCCTTAGTCCTTTTGAGTGAAAAGGAAAAATTCCTTTTGCACCTATCCTTCTCCTTATCTTGAGTGCAGAAGACTTGGGCTTCAGCTTATCCTCAGAACACTTCTTAGCCTTACCTTTGTCCTTGGACTCTGTCCCACTGATCACCATCATAGGTTTGTCCTTCTTCATTTGAGCTTTGACATTTATCAACATGCAAAGCAACTCAGACAGAGGTTTAGACAAGTTAATCAAGTAATAACACTCAATAAACTGGCTATATGATTCATGCAATGATTGTAGAATCATATACATGGCCAAGTCTTGACCTAAAGAAAATCCCATTCTCTATAGATGGTCCACATTCTCAATCATATTGAGCACATGGGGCTCTGCTGGATCTCCCTCTATCAATTTGCACTCAAAAAATGCCTTGGAGACATTATACCTTTCTTGCTTTTCATGATGTTTATGCAACTCATAGTTCATATAGCCCAACATAATTTTTTTGATGACTTCGACATCATTTTCATGCTTCAAGCAAGAATACATTTCAGCCTTAGGTTCATATGGAGTGGGGTTTCACTGGCACTGGTGTTTCAAGGACATAGAGAACATTTCTAAAAGTTCTATACAAGTTTTAGAAGTTTATCCCATTTAGATTGTCCTTCTCAAGGAGCATTCACAATGATAGTGTGACAACCCTGGTTTTTCTTCTCTTTCTTTTATTATTCTATTTCTCACTCTATTATGACCTAGTGTCTAGTTGGATATCAATTTCATGGTTTGAATGTTGTGACACTCCATTTTGGTTACATCAATGCTCAATTTCACAATGTGTGACATGAATGTGGATTTCTATCTAAGTTCCATTAGTTGATAAATCACCATCTTGAAAGATAATTTGAAATTAATCATTATGATAAAAAAATTTCCTAATGTATTCTATGATGTATAGGATTGAATTCTAAATCCAACAACACAAACATTGTGTCAATCAGACCTATAAATTCTAGTTTTGACATTATGAATATTGGCATGTATAATCCCCTTATCTGATGCTCTTTCCTCTTTTATGTGCTTCCTGCATAGGCCCAAATCTCAGACCAGCCACAAGCCACTCTTCTTCCAATTTGGGAAAGAATCGCATGATTGGAATGATCACCTTCTTCCTCCAACTACATCAACCCCATGATGGCTTGAAAAGCACCCTAAACCCATTTCCTTGCAACCCTAGCCCCTTGTTCCTTTTTCCTCTCACTCTTGTTCTAAGTTTCCAGCCATCACACACCCTTTTGTGAATCCTCTCATTCCTCTCTAGCAGTTGGCATAGCCACATGGATAGCGATGGGCATACATCCTAGCTCCCCCAACCTTAGCAAGGAGGATGACTCTTGGCAGTTGGTACGACACACCACCATGGGAGCACCGAAGTTCCTCCTTGCCTCCTCCTACCAGTAGCTACCCCCACCAACCTCCATGAGCTTTTGTTACATGTATGTTGCTACTAAAGGGAGAGGCTAAAGGTCTGGCGGTACTGGGTAGTAGACCACCCAACCAACAAAGAACCTCAACACGACAAGGAGTAGTGTTGACTGCATAAAGAATACCTGTAAAGGGAATCTTTCACCCCGCTTGAATCCTTGGTGGAGGCGTGCTGGGGAGGTTGGGTGGAACCCCTATTAGTCCTCTGTGTGAGGTGTATAAGTAGGTGAATCCCACTTGGGATCACGGGTGAAAGGGGGGTGACTCCCCATCTGGCTGGAACGTGAGGACCAACTGCCTGGGCTATGAGAAACATGACTGATTTAGCTACACAAGGAGCTCAATGGCCCACTCGATTGCCCATCAAGTTATTCACAACCTCCCTTATGAGTAACATCCTTCTTAAATCTAGAATATGCTAGTATGCTTGATAATATGTAAATTTATGTCTCTATTTGATAGACAAGAAAAAAATCTACAACATGATAGTATTCTCAAAACTTAAATCCCAATGAAATCCTATTGTCATCCCAAAATGTATGAACAATATTCTTTTGATGTGACTAAATGCATGATTATACTTAACTTGAATCATTTATGTTCAACTATACCCTAAACCTTCTAACTTACATTTTTATTCACTTTGGAACTCAATGTGGACCTAAACCACCTCCTCTATTCTCAAGATTGCCTTTTATGCAAAATGTAACATTATATGGACATTGGTATTGGAACTTCGATTCTTTTGCTAATATTGTTTCTATATCCCATCAAACCTTCATCATAACTCAAAAGTAGTATCCTTATGCCATTGCATGGTGCAACTACCAACCCTAAACCCAATTTTGCACTTGTGTTGGTCTGTACACATTGTATGCATAAATGCGACCTATGTATGACATGGATGGTTATACCTTGATTCAAATGGTAGTTACATATTTTGTACATCAAACTCCTATATATTCTCATAATTAGTAATTTCATCATGATTAGAGACTCTAATGTCTAAGTTCACCCCATGTTATGCTATGATGGTGTATGCGACTCTTAGTCCACTAGTGTTGACCTAGTGCGAGACATATGACCTACTTGCTTTGTTGTGCCCTTATCTTAATGTGAATCTTTTATTGAGCTCCCCTATTTAATCATAGTTGACTCTATTATTCTTGTGTTCCCTATCTTGGATGTCTACATAGGTCTTATATTTACCCCTAGTAGCATGTGAACTATGTTGATGCTTGCATGTATGTTGAAATGTTGTTACCCAATGATAGGGAATATGATGCCTAGACCCTAGGGGGAATCCACCTATTCTTGAATATGATTATTCTATCTATGTATTTATAAACTAAATCAAATTCTATGCTTGGACCCCTTGAATTGATGATTCTTTCCCTTGCATGCCCTTTTATGAGTCATTTGACCTTGAAATGCCCCAAAGTGACATTAAATCTTACAATGATCATATATACTACATGGAACCTCAGGATGGTATAAAACTTGAACCCCACCTTCACAATGACCTCCAAATGTGTATAAGATCATTAACCATGTAATTAACCAACCATGAACCTAACTTGGCCAAGACCCTAAAATAAATCTAGTTAGGGTTAATGATGAGAATCTAATGCATGTATACAATCTTATGCTTAAATAGGTGGTTGATTGTGATCTAGATGGTCAAGGATAGGTTATGAAATTTCTAAATTAGGTATGAGATTTAATAATTACATGACTATTGCTTTCTTGCTTGAAATGTGATACATATGTATGCTTGTTTACTTGCTAAAATATTGCCATGTAGTATTCTAGTATGTACTTGATGTTTGTCTTGTACAATTGTTTTATAACTTGAAAACATAATATAGAAATTCCATTATACAAACCTTGTGCACCTACCTATATTATCGGGGTAAGGGCATGAGGATGGGTGTCCTACTTGAGTTGTCAAGATAGGGTATACCATGTAGATAAAATGGTTAGCTAATCTTGAGCATCGTTACAGACTCTTCCAATGGGAAGTAGTCAAAGGCCTTATGATATATGATATTTTTGGTATAATTGGAGTAAAATGATATAAAATTTGGGCTATCACTTTGCTAAATACTTAACTTGTTTATTCCTATTTGCTTACTTTTGCAAATCCTTTCAAATTATGCAAAACTTATATTTGTATCTTTCAACCTTGTACTTAGCACCTCGTCTTCTTGACCCACCTTATTTCACATATTTTATAGGTTTAGAGATGGCTAGAAGTTCATGGGCTTGGTGAGCTATGTCATGTGTACTTGTTGTAAGACCCCTGGTGTACATGAGCAAACTTTTGTATATTTGACTCTCAAATGGGATTGGTGCTTTCATCTTATTATATATTCATGTACGCTAAGCTTTACGCTTCCACATCACGCTTTGTTAATACCATGCTAGGGACAGATGCCTAGGTCCTATCTCCATTGACTTTGTAGTAATTTGGAGTTAGGATTTGGGTAACAAATGGTTTTGTGACAGATAGTTTGTTTTCAATTTATATCTACAAGAGTAAAATTTGCACTTTGTCAACACACTTTTGATTTGATTCGATAATATTGATGATATTAATTAAACCTTAAATTAATGATCGCTCCCACTATTTGTTCAAATTGATATCCCTCACTACCAATTTGGAAGATGGCAGTGTACAATCTTCTAGTGAGCCAAGATCCATATTTCACTTAATCATGAGTCAGCTTTGGCTAATCGCCCACAACTTGGCTATTTAGGTAGGCAGCTTTTGCCAGTTTCATATCATACAACTCTTGGATAGATGGTATGAAAAAATCCTTGTCATAATCCATCTCTATTCTTCTAGGCACTTAATCTCATTAAGATCACCTAGTTAAGCCTGACCCAAAAGCCAACACAATAGAATATGCACCCTACTTTTCCAGATTGACATATCTATCATCACACTTCCACGAGATAGATGGAGACCATGCTTTGGAATAACATACGCTTGGTCGATCAAGATTTCCATGTGTGTTACTTATAGAAAGCATCTTAGAGTTAATATTTATTGAGGAATTTTATATATAAATACATATACATATTCAGTAACCATATACTTATAATACGTATCAATAACATGCTATATCTGCAAATGAAAAATGCAATCATAAAACATACAAGTGATGGTTATGTCCATACTAATGAAATTCTTTGGAGCCACAAATAATTTCTACCACCTAAGGTCATACATCTCATGTAGCAACCTAATTTGGAAAACTTATGCGGGCCCGGTCGACTGTCTAAACCCTTAAGTCCATTGGTGGGCCTCTAGGTTGGTTTATTGGCTTCCTTACTCAAGTGGTTGGACAGACTCCTCTAGTCGATTGGTTGGGCCTCCAGTTGATCAGTTGGATCCTCTTACCTATTGGCCTTTTTGGTTTGTCAATCAAATGGACTCATGTAGAATATATTCTCTTTCTAAAATAGAAATTAAATCTATCATATTCCATATTACATTGTAAAATGGTAAACCTTAAGTTACATTCAAGGGGAATATAGGAAGAAGAGCATTCATTTACATTTAAAAAGGAGGGGAGAGGCTCAATGTTCAAATTGAGGAACAATAGGAAAGAAAACCAAACAACCATGCACACACATCCACATGGGTCTTGGCCATAACCAAACACACATCCACCATCAAAAGGCTTTTAAGGTGACGCGTACAGATTGCATATATATATATATATATATATTCGGATCATATGTGGTTGATATGCACATTAATCATTTTAATATTCACATCATATATAATAAAATATATCCAATCACATCCATTTGGATCCATGATACACCATAAATTTGACGTGGCTCTGATACCACTGTTGGGGAAAAGGGATGGCAGAGAAGGAAGCGGAAATAAAAAAATTGTCACTTTTCTTTTACCATCAAATAGTGTAAACAATGATGTATCTAGGAAAGAGGGTAACACGAGTTACACCTGCTCCTGGAGTAAATCTAGCGACTACTCTTGATTGGTGATGCACACTCTTTGCAAGACACACACGAACAACTAGAGATGACGACCTCCTAGTACAACACCATGGATGACGGTGGTTGTTGTACTCCTAGTGTGGTGGAAACGTCCTCTACACCTCTATGTAGTCCACACGGACCATTGAGAACTCCATGTTGTGCTACCAAAGCCAACGGGAAGGAGTTGTCCCTTCAAACATCAACGTTCTAGCATTGAATTGCTCTCCCTTATTGTTTGACCCTTTTACGGGTAAAACTTGCATGGGTTCTCACGTTACCACAACTGTGAGATGAATACAATTGTTAGAGCTTATCGTTTTGTCTCTTGAAAGTTGTGACTGGCCATATATTTATAGGAGGGCCAAGGTCAGGGTTTATAGATCAACTGGGAGTCTAAGAGATGTAATTTCATGAATATTCTTGAAGCTACAAACCACAAACTAGTTGGTTCACTACTAAACTGGTCAGTTCACATGTGAAATGGTCGATTCAACACTTGAAATGGTCAATTCACATTATTTACTATTTGCAAACATATTGGCTTGAATGTGAAGATTAATGCAGAACATGACATCAACATCAATCCTTAATCCAATCATACTAATTGCTCAACCAATATTTCACATATGAAATGGTCGATTCACATTTTGAATCGGTCGATTCACTTCTAAACCAGGCAATTCATATTCTAAATCTGGCAGTTCATTTCTGATAGGACTGTTCAAGTTGCAATTCAACCAATGTACAACCAATGTTGTTTAAATTGAATACCTAGACACTTTAGTAATCAAGTTAAACCATATTCATGAGTATACTCCTTTTTTAGGTGCAACCTATGTGTGTGACCCTATAGGTCCCAAGTAATGTTAGAGTGAATGTTTATAACCAATTTATGGCATCAAAAGCAATGAGAAGTATCTAGCAACACATCATTTCTACCTAAGTAAATGGAAAGTTGGACAACATATTCAACCTAGAGTATTTTATCAGTGTTACTATTATTATATAGTTCCTTTATCTTTGATATCCAAATTGAACTCGAGGCATGGGATCATCATCCTATTCAATATTCAATCCATGTTTCTTGATCTAGAGCAGACTATTGAGATACACATAATCTCAATATCATATATTGACTCACATGAGCATGGTCATGCATTTCTCAGTCTCTCATATCAAGTGGACATGATATCATTTATGGTAAGAGGGACTAATCTCATCTATATCACTCATATTCAAACCCCATGTGTCATAATGTACAAGAGATTCACCTTTATGGAAACCCTTATTCAAGGTCAGGTTAGATTGTGTCGAAATATATTGAACAACATGAGGTGAGTGTAGTGACTTCACATCTAAGAACTACAATCACCATAATCATCACTATCACTATAAGAGTTGATTCTGACAACCATTCCATGGTTTTCATGTATCACTCTCAAAGTGGATTTGTCTGGTACATTATTCTCTAACAAGTACCTATGTGCTTGGTTTGATATCACATATCATGACTAATAAGATTCTATCATCAACCAACACACAGTCATCTTGTGTATTACTATTGTCTATTTTTCTTCCACAATAACATTCGACTAGGGACATAACAAAAATGTATGTACTCTAATTATACATATGATCTCATTGTTCAGGTCCTCAACCTGAAGACATATGTCATCGAGTAGCATCATTCTTTACACATTAGTTATGTTAAATCATTATGTCATAACTAAACAAAATAGAATAAATGAAATTACCATTTTTTATTATCAAATCAATTACATCATGCCTCATTATAATCATGACATGATTGTCTCTGTAGTCATTGATAATACTTTATTTTACACACTTTTTATATATATTTTATACCTCTTTTAGCATATATTTTGCTAAATTTACCCATAATTTTAGCATCTTTTTGCCAAATACTTCACTTACACATCTTTCCTTACTTTCAGGTACATATATGGCCCAAGTCATGGTCATCACCTCGACCATGACCCATTCATGCAACAAGGACCATATCACCACGCTCGAGGTCTTCAACTGCCTTAAGATCACAGCCACTTTGCACTCATTGCCAAACCGTGACCGGTTTAGAGGCCACAATCATTGCCAGACCACGACCGATTTTGAGGCCGCGATCATAGCAGAGGTCACGATCAACTTGGAAACTGCGAGCCTCAAGCTTACCGCGATCCTCACTAGACCACGAGCTACATGGATACCGCGATCAAATGGGGAGACCTCGACCTTGACCTCGAATGTGATCCTTGTAGACCGCGAGAAACCTACAGACCGCGACCCAATGGAGAAACCTCGACCGCGTTCCTCACCCACGAAGGCACATCCAGATCGCGGTCGAGGTGAAGGAATAAAGAGTAGACCATGACTGCAGTCTCACACCTCCCCAACTCAGACTGCGATCGTGGTCTAGCCTTAAGTCGGTGGAGTGTGCCTATAAATAGACCACCCACCCATCTTGTCAAATCATCAGATCATAGATCAAATCTAGAAGTCCACGAAGTGTTGCTACATCCCAGATTCATTCCATTCCATCCCATCCACCTGTCTTGGATCTCCAAAGGCGGAAGCTGAGGAGAGAGAAGGCTGAAGAAGATCGTCTGCATCATCAATGTGCTAGATCCAGATCTAAAGAAGTACAATGTAATATCACGTTCTTTCTCTCTCTGTCTATATCTATCATTCCCCTCTGCTGTACTTCTCTCCTCATTTTATGGACTTCTTGTATCTATCTTTCTGTAATGTCGTTATGCTATCCGCAAGCATGAGCAGCTAAACACCTTAGCTCGGGTTGGGAGTAGCCACTAAGTCTCTCCCAAAATGTATATTGTCTCTTTTTGTTGAATATATATACTCTTGTCAAGATTATCCCCATACACCTATTTTAATGCTTTACTTGTATGCTTAGCTACCATCTTGTGATGTTTGATAGTCAATATCTTAAGAGAGTAATATCACCTTTATCATGTGTTATGGAGTAGTACGAATGCATGAGAGTGTTGGAATGCTAAAGCTTTAAATCATATGTTATGCTTTGTGGTTTACATGTGGTCATCTCGAGAGAGAGGCTACCCTTAGACTTAGATCTATCCTCATCTCGAGAGAGAGTGGAATAGACGCTATAGATGGTTGCTTGTAATATTGATGAGAGTATACGAGAGAGAGAGATGATGTTGCATGTTGGAGAGACATCTTAGTAGGTGAAACCGGATCCGAGTTTTTCTTCCATATACTAGTTTCATCTTATTTTCATTTTCATTTATTCTTATTATCTTTGTTTTACTTGCTTTATTCTGGTTGAGAGTCATCGTTCCTTAGGGAACACCCCTTAAAATACCCCCCCTTTGCCTGGAGTATAAGAGTGTTAGATTTTGTGCACATAACACTGCCAACCTTGTCCCTGTGTTTAACCCCGATCGCTACATTGGACCCCATTTATCATTGTGGGGGCCTGAGAGAGGTTAATTCTTTAAAAGTCTGACTACTCTGAATCTGCTTCTTTTGGACGTGTGATTTAGGCCAGTCAACTTTTTGGTATCTTTGCCAAGAATCGAACCTGGGTCACCCACGTGATAGGCAGGAATACTCACCACTATACTACAATGACGACAACAATGTGGGAGGAACTGGTACGGGGGAAGAGGCGTCGAAAGAAGAAAGTACCAATGTAAAGGTGGCACCAGTGGCTGAGCAGAAGAAGAAGGAAACTCCACAACAACCGAGCTCCTCCAATGACAAAGACACAACGAAAACCACAGTGTTGTCAAGGGAGCTCGATCTCAATAGCAGCCCTGAAGAAGGGGAAGAAGAAAGTGACAAAGGCAGTAGTAGACAAGTTGAATAACGGATGACCCTGCCTACAAGTAAGCTATCGAAAGGAGACCAGCTAGCTATAACTCATTGAGAAGAAGTCACCGCATCGATGCCAGACTTTAGTGAGATAGGGGTCGGCGAGCTCGAGAACATGCTAGCTGAACTGGGTGCCGGTCTCGATGAGAGCAATGAGTTCCTCCCATTCCAAAGACAATGAACATAACGACTACCTCTATGATGGAAAGATGGAGGCGACTCTGGAAATGCCGGAGGCTGCCAAGCTAGGCCAAACTTCTGAGGAAAGCAATATCAGATATAACATAGCTACATAAGCTTCCTCAGAAGTAGCAGAACAAGTGGCCACAACCCAACCGACAGTCAAAGAAGCAGAGCAAGTGTCTACAACTATGCCGACTATTGAAGAAACTTCGACACCTTCAACAAACGAAGAAATATCTGATGACAAGGACGACGGGCTATCCACTTTCTTTACAAATGAGCCCACCAAGGAGTGGAGTATGCCAGGTAAGAAAGAAACACTTGGAGTGGATCCTCCCCTACCATGAAAAATTAAGGAGATGGACATGTATGCAGTATCAAAAATTACGTGTAGAGACATCCACATCTTGGAAGACATCCTCAAAGACGATCTACCCGGGTCTGACATATTGTATAATAACAAGGGTATATGTCTGAATAGGGATCACTTCCAGGGGATCTTCCTATAAAAGGCGCGAGTACATAAAAGGTTGTTTAAAGTGCTCTATGCTACCCTCCTAGAAGAATTTCTACACCCAGACAAGCCGCAGTCAGTTTTCAATGTAATGACACATCTGACTAGCCTCCTCTACAAAGAAGACTATAAGGCAGAAGATGTCGCCGAGCTGAAGGCAACAGTATGAAGAAGAGAAACAAGATATGTAGTGCTACCCATAAGGAATGTAAGGCATTGGGCACTAATCGTCATGGACCTGTATGAGTGAAAGACGACAATGCTCAACTGCTGCACAGCTGAACTGGACAACACCTCACTCATCTATAAAAGGAAAGACGCCAGAGATGCCCTAAAGATACCACTACGTCTACAACGAGCAATCAAAGAAGCAGATGACAAATTCCAGGGCTTTTGGAAGTTCTTCTCCATAAACAAGAAGGTCCCTCAAGAAGAGGCTGGCTTGGGGGATTGCACCTTCATATTGCTGAGAATGATGGAAGCCATCAACAAGGGCATCCCCCTGAAAGGCCTAGATAATGAGGACCTACATGAACTGTGGGGTGTGTATGCCATGGAGGTCATCTACGATCGTCGCTTCTTCACAATAGTACAATAATGGTTTGTAGGGTCAATTTTTTTAAGCCTATAGCGTCACATTTTAATCGATGCCTAAGTGGTCGTCGCTATAGAGTTTTCTCTATAGGATCGGTTTTTTAAACCAAAGAAAACTGACCTTAGAAGGTAGCATCGGGTTGGCACAAACTAAAACCCGAGGCAATAACTACACTGCTGTGTCACTTATATCAAAATAAAACTGACCCAAGAGAGGTACAAAAACTGACCTGCTGACCCCGATGTCTCTAAGGTCAGTTATATACAAAAAATGACCCTAGAAGTCTATAATGTTGGTTATATGTAGAAAACTGACCCAGAAGTAGGTACAAAAACTTGCTGACCGTAGAGGTCTCTAAGGTCGGTTATATAAAAAAACTAACCCTAGAGATCTATAAGAACCGACCTAAAGAAACTCACCCCTGAGGCTGTAAGGTCAGTTATATTTAAAAAATCTGACTCTAGAGGTCTCTAAGGTTGGTTATTAGCAAAAAACCGACCCAACAGTTGTAAAAAAATGAGATGTTGATCCCGATATCTCTAAGATCAGTTATTTACAGAAAAACCGACCCTAGAGGTCTATAAGGTCGGGCATATGTAAAAACTGACCCAAAAGACCCAATAGACAACTGATCCTAAAGGCTATAAGGTCGGGTATTTATAAAAAACTGACCCTAGAAGTCTACAAGGTTGGTTATGTGAAGAAAACCAACCCAAAGTGGTACAAAGACCTAGAGTTTTAATTTGCATTGAGGATGTTAGGCCGGTTATTTTAAAAAACTGACCCTAGATGTCTCTAAGGTCGGGATTATGTAAAAACCAACCCAATAGACCCAATAGAAAGATGATCCTAGAGTCTATAAGGTCGGGTATTTTTAAAACACCGACCCTAGAGGTCTACAAGGCTAGTTATATGAAGAAAACTGACCCAACAGTGGTACAAAGACCTGAAGAAATTTGCATTGAGGCTATTAGGTCAGTTATTTTAAAAAACCGACCCAGTAGGTCTATAAGGTCGGTTATTTTAAAAATGCGACCTTAGAGTTTACATTTTTTAAAAGAAAAATTATGTAGAACATAAATCTTCAGAATAGAAACATGTAGAATAGAAATCTTCTTTACAAAGTTCAAAACCTGCAATAGAAAGTAGACTTGAAAATGCAATGATGCAAGCCAAAAATTCATTCCAAAGCCATTTGCTAGCTTTTATGTCCAAATCCTTTTTGAATTGATGTTTAAATTTCCAAACCACACACATTCATAACAACAATAATTCACATATTCAGTTGAGACATATTCATACACATAACACATACTAACATTCACAAAATGATAGATTGCAAGTATAAGATGATATTAAAATTCATGTCAGATACAAAGGTAAATTTGAAAGAGTTTCAAAACTACATACATAAATGAAGTTATGAATTCAATCCAATGCAATAGTGACTTCATTTAGAAAAGCATCTGACCACTCTTCTCGAAATTCATTTAAATCATCATGTGTGTAAGGTTGAGTTGTAAAGATCTTCAATAGAAAATGCACATGCTAATATTTTATAAAATGACTAAATCTCACTTGTAAATTTATGATGTTATTCTTTATCACCTGATCTATAGTTGGAATGTCATGTGATGCTCCTTTGACAATAGCTTGCATATATTTCATTACATAATAGCCACAAGCCTAGCCATTATTTTGTATAGGACACTACAAATAAAGAATTATACTTAATGCTAGTAAACTACTATAAATAGAGTTGAGATAAGACTATAAGAGTTGACATATAAGAGTTGACATTAATGCATTACGATAAGAGTTATACATATACGACTAAGCCATCAAAGTAGTTACCTTGACATTTTTCAAACTCAATGTCTTTAATTTTGTGGGTATTCGTCCTCCACCTTCACGAAAAGCCTTTATACCCCTATCAATTAAATGATTATGATAGTTGTCAAAATAGAAATCCTAAGTAGAAATATCATGTTGAAGCATAACAATTGATTTGGTAGAGACTAAATTTATGCTTACTCCATAGTTGGCAATTTCAGTTAGTGGCCCCTTATTATTTTTCCCATTGGGTCAAGATAATAAAAAGTCATCAATTTTGGGACAACCACCACTAATTCCCATTGTCTAGATCTGAGTAAGAATAAAATAGACATTAAAATAAAGAAATTTAGTCAATATTAAAATTATATTGAATAATAATACTTACTGGTCTTTAAAAGAAATTAGAATAATTTCCTTTCCCACACTAGCAAAATATTTGAATGCGGTAGAGAGGTACTCATTCACATCTCAATATGTGTCTCCACTTGACTAGTGACTGAAGGAACTAATAATCCAACATTCCTTATATCAAAGTTTATGGCTTTGGTATATAAATGGCTATAAAACATTTGTAATCATTTCATATATGAAAATAAGTTAAAAATGTATATTGAAATTTTCTATACTGATGGACCCTTACCTTATCCATACTTCTAATATCAAAGTATTTAGCCAATCATACCAGAATAACTCTATAATATCATCAAGAAAAATATAATTCTCAAAGTCCCTCCGAGTTGCATCTTCTGTTAAATTGACCAACATATGTGATCCCAAGCTTTGGTTGGCTAAGTATCGACACAAACATTTACATTTACTTCCCAATTCGTCAAATGTGGATTTTGGAATGAAAGATGGCTTGGGCATAGGAGGACAACTAGTAGAATTTTTACTTTTTGGTTTACAAACCTGTTAAATAAATTACATACTTATATTACACGAGTTCATATATGTAGTCAAATATGAAAAACATGGTAGAATTCAGGTATACCTTGTCATTGATAACCAAGTGTCTAGGCCAACCCACCATAGCACCCTTTGCTTCTTCAATTGTACTATATTCATGATTATATATGGGTAGTGGTTTGTACCCCATTCCATCATACACAAGATGGATGGACACATGACAAATGTCATCAGTAATTGGTTGGCAATGCAATGTACCACCGAGGTTGTATACCTTGCCCGCTACCACAACATTATATTCTGGAACCTCCACTGCAAGTTTACAGTTCATGCCAACCTAGAATTGAAATAATATAAGTTATATATAAAGCGGTAAACCATATACCTACTATATTATATATATCATACCAATAACACAACATATAGAACAAACTTACTGCAGATTGTTGTGGTGGGTCATTGGGAGTGCTCCCACGACCTTCTACAATCGGTGCATGGGCTTGTACCTCATCATCTGAGAGATGCACAGTTTTAGGAGATTGACTAGGCTGAAATGAAGACATTATTTCTTTTACTTTCTGTGCTACTAATGCTTCAACCTCCTCTTGTATAAGACCTCCTGTACGATCTCTTCTAGATTGTGAAGGGCCAAAATAAGACTTGAATCCTATGCCAACTCCTAATGCCTTAACACAACTAGGATTCTCCTTTGTACCAAGAGCAAATGATAGTTCATCCATGTGGCCAGTTGGCATGAACTTTCCTTCCTTCCTTTGCTCATGGAGATCAATCTATTCATATATAGTTAATAAAGATATTAAATCACACTCAATTAGATATAAATAAATCAAAGTTTGTGTGACTTACTCTTTACTTAGTTGGGATGAACTTACCATCTTTTGTGGCACCTTCTTAGTTGTAGGGTTGGGAATTTCACTTGCTCGATTTTTTCTAGCATCAATCCACTACAAGTGATGGGGTGGATGCTCAACTTGAGTTGTACTAGACTCTTCTCTAGAAGAGAGTTGCTTCTCTTATAGTTGGCGGTGGAAGGCATAACCACCGGGCCCCAAGAAATGGTCATGCACATTTTTGGTTCGTCTTTCCGTTTGGGCCTCGTGAATAGCCTGATCATTTAAAATGAGGTATTGCAATTTATACTTGGCAAACATATACATATATATATATTAATTGTATAAAAATATTCATACAATACATCACAATCTTTATTACCTGAAACTCTTCCAATTTCCTAGATGCAACAAATCTTTTCCACACCTGAGAATCTATAAAAACATATTGATCAGTTGCTTTCTTCTTTTGATTAGGATTATCTATATAATCCCTTTTGAGATAGGTCTTAAAAGCCCTCCATCGTACACCACAACATTTTAGCACTTTTTTCTTGTGATCTTTTTCATTTAGATGAAAAGCACCCTATACACACAAAAGAAGCAATAATGTTATTTCAAAAAGGATATGTCTTTCCAAACAAACAAAATTAGAATCAATAAACAAAAAACATATTAATATAATATCACTTCAACTCACATATATATCTTTCCATGGGAGGTCTTTCAAGGCAATAGAAACATCATGCCAATTTTCTATATCTATTGCCACCTTACTATGCGTAGTCACTCCTATGTAATGCTTGAAAGCACTAGCATGTTCCCCAATAGGTGCTCCTGTGACATCAAACTGGATTGGAAATTTCTCCCCTTTGGCCCTGATCTCCTGCAGCCTACGCATTAGTGTGGGACCTCTACATTTCTTAGCATCACCACTACCATCCTCATGGTGCTCATGCTCAGAATGTTCATCTTCACTTTCCATTTAGAACAACCTGCAAGTATACATGATAAAAGAAACATAAGTGATAATAAAAGCACAAGTGGTGATATGATGTATATTTAAAAGATTACATGTTTGAATGATAATAAAATGTATAATTCAAGGAATACATGCCTCTGGTATTGGTTGAGTAGTTAGTCAAGTAAAATTCCTTCAACATGGTCTTGATGTTTATAGTATTCGTCGGTGTTAACTTCAACATTTACACTTGGCAAACCAACTGAGAATGGGCTAGATTAATCATACTTTTTGTAGTATTCTTCTTCATTTATAGGATCTACAGTAAACTATCTTTTTCCATGAAGAACGACAGACCAATTTTTATTTTCCGGGTCATCAATATAGAATACTTGTTTTGCTTGGTCTGCCATGATTGAATGGCTCATCTTTCACACCAATCTTTTCAAAATTCACCAATGTGAAACCCAACTCATCCACTAAAACTCCTTTGTTGTTATCAACCCAATTACATCTGAATATAGGAACTCTGAAATTTGTATAGTCCAATTCCCATATGTCCTCAATGACGCCGTAATACGACATCTCAGCTTCGCATGGTCTTTTATCTTTGGCACTAGCAAAATACAACGAACAAGCTTGAACAATGACCCCACTATTTTGGACTACACTACTTTCATCTTGACGCTTTGTGTAGTATGAAAATCTATTTATGTCATATCCTTCATATAAATGACATCCATTTTTGGCTTAAAGGCTAGCCATTTTATGTTCTCATCAACATTATTCGGTGATTCAGAAAGTTGATTAAAGACTTTCTCTTCAAACCACCTAATAAATGTTTGATTATTCTCTCTTACAAGCCACATTGAACTGGATCACAAATGATTTCTCTTGATAAGATCATTGTGTTATGTGATGTAGCTACTGACTTCATCGATGTTGGGTAAAATATACAAATGTGCTTGTTCCCACAACTCATGACTAATTCCCTTCACTCGTGCTCCCATAGTTCCTTTGCCACAATAAGATTCAATGTGATGGGATTTTTTTAGATCACTAGAAGTTTCATTGCAATTCAAATAATCATTGCAAAAATCCATCACCTCCCTAGACACATAACCCTCAATAATACTCCCTTCAGGATGATAACAATTCCGAACATCACCTTTAAAAACACTCATGTAGCATTCAGATAGATACATCAAGTGTAAGTAAATTGGACCCAACATCTTCACCTCCCTTGTTATATGTACTACAAGATGAGCCATGATATCAAAAAATGAAGGAGGAAAGTACATTTCAAGTTGATACATGGTAACAATTACATCTTTTTGTAATTTATCGAGAGTATCAGGATGTATCACTTTATTGCATATTTCATTGAAGAAGAAACAGAGTCTTGTGATTGCAAACCTTACATGCTTTGGCAATATAGATCGAATAACCACATGTAAAATTTGTTGCATTAAGGTGTGACAATCATGAGATTTGAGACCTGTCAACTTCAGACCCTTCTTTGATATCAATCTATGAATATTAGAAGAGTATCTTTGTGGAATCTTAATATTATACAAGCACTCATAGAAAGTCTTTTTCTCTTGCTTTGACAAAGTGTAACAAGATGGTGGTAAATATGTGTGGCGACCCCTGATCTCCACTGATAATTATTTTCTTATACCCATTAATTCTAAATCTTTTCTAGATTTGATGCCGTATTTAGTATTTCCCAGTATATTCAATAGCATACCAATGATGCTATCACAAACATTTTTTTCAACATGCATGACATCAATGCAATGTCTGATTGACAAAAATCTCCAATAAGGAAGATCCCAAAATATTGACCTCTTCTTGTATAGAGATTTGTCACATGCGAGAGTATGACTACTTGAACTCTTTCCAAATTCATTAACAATATCTTTCACCCTATCATATACAACATTTCCTGGTACAAGTTTAGGAGCACTTCATTCCTCATTTGATCCATTAAAGGTTTTGTGTTGCCTTCAATAAGGATGCACTGGAGGGAGAAATCTTCGATCACCAAGATATATGATTTTACCATCATGTTTTAGTCGAATTGAATCAGTATTTTCCTCACAAATAAGACATGCTTTGTATCCTTTTATTCTATATCCAGACAAATTTCCATAAGCTGGAAAGTCATTAATAGTGCAAAAAAACATAGCACGCAAAGTAAAGATCTCTTCACGTGAATCATCATATGTCATAACACCTTCTTCCCATAGTTTGATTAGGTCATCAATTAGAGGTTGAAGGTAAACATCAATGTCATTTCCAGGTTGCTTGGGCCCTGATATCAATATTGACAACATGACATACTTATTTTTCATACACAACCAAGGAGGAAGATTGTATATAACAATCATAACAGGCCAAGTGCTATGTTGGCTGCTTAATGTACCATAAGGATTCATTCCATCTGTACAAAGTCCAAGTCTTAAGTTCCTTATTTCCTTACCAAATTGAGGGTATAATAAATCAATTTTCTTCCATTGTGGTGAATCAGATGCATGTTGTAGGACACCATCATCATTGGCCTTTAACTCCCTATTCCAAGACAAACTTTGCACATCTTCTGTATTAGCAAATAAGCATTGAAATCGTGGTATTATTGGTAGATACCACATCACCTTGGCAGGGGAGCCATTTTTAGCCTTAGCTAAATTTGTGGTCTTATACCTTGACACACCACATTTTGGATAATTGATCAAATTACTATAGTCCTTATGAAATAATACATAATCATTTGGACATGCATGAATCTTCTTAGCCTCCATTCCCATTGGGCACATTATTTTCTTTGCTTGATATGTTGAAAATGGAAGCTCGTTACCTTCAGGAAGAATTTCCTTTATCTAAGATAATAGTGAAGTGAAACTCTTATCGCTCCACCAGTTTTGAGCTTTAAGAGTATATAATTGCATCACAACACCCAACCTCGTAAACTTAGTAGAACCCTTATATAATGGTCTTTCAGCATCATGGACAATGTTTGGAAATAAAGAAGGTGGATCAATGATATTGTCCCGACAACTACATAGCATCTCATCAACCATATCATATTGAATCAGGTCATCCTGAATCGGTTCATCATTGACATTATCATCATTATCTATATCTTCTATGCCACAACTATTAGTATCGACATTTTCTAATCCATAATTAAATTTCTCTCCATGCCAATACCATTCATTATAACCTTGTATGATCCCATTGCATATGACATGATTCTTAATTTCCTCAAAAGTATCAACTTTCAAATTGTTACCATAATTTTTACATGGACAATAGAACCTATCTGTAGGTAGTTTCCTATGTTCCTCAACAAATTTGATAAATTCATCAAGACCTTTGGCAAACTCTAGACTACAATGGTTCTTGATAGACATCAAACTTCGATCCATTTTCTAGATCACATTAAAATTAATTATAAAACTAAGCATTTAAAATTGATACTATAAGCTGTAAGTTTTTATTGATAGGAAGCTAATTACTTTTATACTAAAGTGTACCACCTATCCCATTTTTGAATATTTAATCTCACTAGTAACTGTATAATGTATGTTTAGTTTTGAAGAAAATTTCAGCAACATTTCCCCTAAGTTCTCCAAGTACACCGATGTAAATGGAAAATAACCACTCACATATGCACCCAGAGAACAAATAAGGAAATCCTACTAAAATTTTCTTCAAAACTAAACATCCATTATACAGTTACATTCTAATTGAGATTAAATATCCAAAAATAGTCCCAGACCGGGGACTATCCAAAGTTTACTCCTAATGAGTAAATTTTAAACGGGTTGCTAAGTTAATATATAAATGTATTATTTTCATATTTATATATTAAGTTAAACATCATGCATCGATGATCTCATCTATAAACCCTAAAGTGTCAATCTGGGAGTACACATGTCTAATCTCATATTTCTAGAATTTATACAATGATTACATATGTGACTGATAATAAAATGTAGATATGAAAAAATACATGTTTTTATTATTGGTTGGGGTACTAGCTAGTCATATAAAATGGAAAAACAATGTAACTGACCTGAGCCGCCGAGATGAAAATGAGAGAAGACTGTGGGCAGTGGAATATGCGCAGGTGCCAAAGAGAAAGAGAATGACCGCCAAGCGCCGGAGCTTCTGCAAGCAAAAGGATGACAGTCGTGAATAATATGGTCAAACCAAGAGTACTTCCATAGATAAGCATGCATTACATGTATTGAATTGAAGAATCTATTAGGTGTTCTTGACAAATATAAACTGAAAGTCATGCCAAAAGTAGCCATTAATAGAGAAAAAATCTTAACACAAAAAGTAGAGCTTGTAAGAACTAGGGTTCAAATTCATGTCATCCAAAACCTAGTTACAACATATAAGTGTATAAGGTCATCAAGCTTCTTACCACTCCCACCCCACCCACAACTGCTTCTCCCACCTCGTTCACCACTATCCCCAACCAGTCCCCACCCCACCTGCCCAGTCACCCGGCACAACTGCCGCCTCCCCGACCTCGGGAACAACCACGCCCAAGGGTGCCGTCGCCGACACAAAACCCTCCTCATCACCACCACATACACACCCAAGGTAGAAGAGCTCCCTCACACTAGAAATTATTTTAAGGTAAAAGAGAAAATCTTACCTTCTAGGCCAAGACTCGATAGAAACTTTCGACGACGATGTTCGAGCTTCTTCGGGGGCATGCTGTGATGACGATCTTTTCTTGGATACAATGTGATGGCGACCCTTAGGGGCACACCGAGACATAGAACTTCTCTCGGGCATGTCGTGATGGTGGGTTGCCTCTTCCTCGGGCTCGGGCACAGAAGCAGTGGTTGGCTTGGTGGAGATGGCGTGGAAGCAGAAGGCGGCGAGGTGGGTTTGGACAGCCACTAGCAGCACCTTTGTAGCAACAACTATCGGCAGTTGTATGGGCGACCTCACCAACATGACGGCGTGCCTTAGATAGTGTCAACTTGTAAGGTTGGTTATTAAGAGAAAACCGACCCAACAAACAAGAGGTGCCCGAATTTCACCTGCTAGGACGGTTAAATAAGAAAACCGACCCTAGAGGTCCAAGCTGTAAGGACGGTTTTTTAGGAAAACCGACCTAGAGGTCGCACCGATCCAAAGATGTAAGGATGGTTTTAAAAAAACTCGACCCAATAGGTCTCAAAAACCCCAACCTAGAGATCCAAGCTATAAGGACGGTTGTATAGGAAAACTGACCCTAGAGGTCGCATGCTGCTAGGTCAGTTCTGGGCAAAAAACCAACCCAAGAAGTTGTACTCAAGGTCCCAAGCTCTAAGGTCGGCTATTTGAAAAAACCGAGCCAATAGACCCGACTTCTAAAGATGGTTATTGGTCAAAACCGACCCTAGAGGTGACCCGCAAGGTCAATTATTTGAGAAAACCGACCCAACAGATACAAGCGGTACCCAAATTTTCTTATACACTCCTAGGTCGGTTATTTGGAAAAAACCGACCCTATAGGTCGACACTTGTGGACGCACGAAGGCAAAATGAAGCCAATTTTCTCTATGGGAAACATGTTGGGTCGGTTTTCTAATAAAAACGATGTTATGTTTATGCGTGTAGCAAAATTTTGATTTTATGGGTCTTTTGTAGCGTCGATTATCTTTAACATAACTGACCTTGTACCTCAATCGGTACCCAAATTTTTTCCTAATGACTTATTGCTTTGGTTTTAGCTTATTAGGTTAGTTTTTCTAATATAAGTGATGCTTTCGGCAACAACGTTATTGGATGAAAATATAGTAGTGGATCAGCGACCCGATGATGCCTTCAGAAGCTGTACCTCAGATACTTCACAAAGATATCCCTCTTCTTGAAAAGGTGACATAGAGGGAACAACTGAATACCATATGGGTCAATCCAATAGAGCCAGCTAGGGATGTGGCTTGGAAAGAATGCTGGAACCAAAGAACGGGAGAAGCTGTAAAGCACACGTCAGAAAATGAACCAGAGCGGCCTCTAGTAGCAGAAATCCCAGAAGAGCAACCTTTAAAAGAACAACCTGAAGAAGGAGAGGCTGAAGAAGAAGACCCAGTCGATGTAAAATCAGACGAATCGATGGGAGAAGTTACATCTTCTTTCAAGGATTTCGATAGATGGAGCTACCTTAGCTTGTCTTTGGAAGAATTGAATACCATTATGAGGTCCTTGAAAGAAGATGATTCACCAGGAGATGTCATCTTCGAGAGAGACACCATTTTTGTGCTAAAAGATGACCTCTGAGAAATGCTAAAAATAGGAGGATATCTTTCGGTGAGCACAATGTCAGCTTACTAGGTGCTACTAGGTGAAAACATGCCAAATGCTCACATGGCATACTTCGTGCCGGTAGATGACATCTTGAAGGACAAATGATCAGGCGAAAAGGAGTGCCTGCAGCAACGCCTGACGACATCCCTACCAGACTATATCTTTCTTTCGATTCTTCATGACAATCATTGGCCTCTGATGGTCGTCAATATCATCAAAAGGACTGCATTCCTCTATAACAGATCAGATTCATCCTTTGCACTTAATAAAAATACTAACATGTCGACCGCAAAGACTTCGATAGAAGAAAAGGCCAACACATGCACAAAGGCGATTGTTGATATGATAAAAAAACCATGGCAAATGGTACAAGCATATAGCAGGCAAAGACTTCAAGAAGACACAGTCTTGCCACATGAACCCCCAACAGGTGCCCCTATTAAATGACTGCAGCTTCTTTTGTCTAGCCTAGATGATAGTCCTAGCCAATATGGACGCCAAGGTGGAGGGTATGCAGTACGAACAATACCACGTACTACGAGGAGTATACGCAAGCATGCTTCTCAAGTCTGAGTGGGCCTCCAACAACAACAAGTACGAATAAATAAAGCTTGTTTATATGTCTCACTCAACTTTTGACACCCTGAGACAGGGTGTAGGATAAGTTTGGGGGAGGGGTCATAAATGGGCTAGAGAGGTACATTTATTTCCCTTTTACCTCTCAAAACGTTTGGTACATATATTATCCTTTTACCTCAGAAATTTTCAAAATGTTTGCAAAAACCACCTTAGAAACTAGCCTTCTTTACTGCTAAAGGTTGTAGTACTTTGGTCTTCCTAGAGAGAAATAAATGAGCAACCAATATATATATATATATATATATATATACGAGTAAAATGAGAAACATAGCAATATTTCTCTATCTCATTCTTGTAATAAGACGTTGTACATGTGACAATCTTAACTCATGAAACCCTCAGAGACTAGAGAACTTCACCTAGCCATACTCCCGACCAACCACCCTCACCTGATGATTCTGACCAGAAAATCCTTATCTCTGTAGAAAGGGAAACAACTACCCTTTTCAAGGCATATCTAATAAGAGGCTTGGCCGCCCAGAAGACCACTTAAAAATCCCTCTCACCCAAGCCTGAAATGAGATGTAAAATGCCAAAAATGAAGAAAATAATAATAATGAGAGTTGTTCCTGAAAAGATACCAAAAGTTTCCACATGGCCGGTGTATTGCTGCACTCATGAATGCAGATATGTCATGCCTATAAGTGGAATCTTGAAGCCAAGATTACCCACCTCCAATCCTGAATGAAACTCATGAAACCACCTGACTTAAAGTCAGAATCCCAAAAAGGGCAACACTGTTCTTACAACAGTTGTGGGTGAGGAGCTCAGAATGAAGAGGAAAACACTTGAATCCTAAAGCCTACCCAAACACATTAGCATAGGGCCAACTGAAAATAAAGAAATGGTGTGAACGCTATTCCTCAAAAAGATCTTGTATTAGTATGGTTGTTACCTAAAGGGAAGGGGTGATAAGTTGAGAGGGAGGAACCTTTTACAATTGAAGGCAATGGAAAGAAAACAAAGTTATGCAACTCAAGTTGAGAGGGAGGAATGAGACCTCAAGGATAGAGAACATACTAAAACAGTCTTGTTGCAAGAATGAGATATTTAAGTCATGTTATCTTCAAGTTTGCTCTTTCTCTCTAAGTTTTTGAACCTACATTTATCCTAAGGACATGCTTGATTATAAGTTTGGGGGAGTCGATAATACTTTATTTTACGCACTTTTTGTATATATTTTAGACCTCTTTTAGCATATCTTTTTCTAACTTTCCCCACAATTTTAGCATCTTTTTGTCAAAGACTTCACTTACACATCTTTCCTTGGTTTCATGTATATATATGGCCCAAGTCACGATCATCACCTTGACCATGACCCATTCATGCAACAAGGACCATATCACCATGATTGGGGTCTTCAACTGCCTTAAGATCACGATCGCTTTGCACTCATTGCCAGACCGTGACCGATTTAGAGGCCGTGATCATTGCCTGACTACAACCGGCTTTGAGGCCGCAATCATTGCTAAGCCCTTGATCATAGTAGATGTCATGATCAACTTGGAGACCGCGAGCCTCAAGTTGACTACAATCCTCACTAGACCACGAACCACATGCATACCGTGATCAAGTGGGGAGACCTCGACCTCGAATGCTATCCTTGCAGACTGCAAGCAACTTGTAGATCGTGGCCCAATGGAGAAACCTCAACCGCGTTCCTCGCCCACGAAGACACATCCATATCACAGTCAAAGTGAAAGAATAAAGAGCACACTGTGACCGCGGTCTCATACATCCTCAACCCAGACTGTGACCGTGGTCTAGCCTTAAGTCGGTGGAGTGTGCCTATAAATAGGCCACCCGCCTGTCTTGTCAAATCATCAGATCATATCTAGAAGGCCACAAAGTGCTGCTGCGTCCCAGATTCATTCCATTCCATCCCATCCACCAGTTTTGGATCTCTAAAGGCAGAAGCTGAGGAGATAGAATACTGAATATTCCTTCTTCGAGAGAAGAAGATCATCTGCGCCATCGACGTGCTAGATCCAGATCAGAAGAAGTAGCATGTTGTATCACATTCTTTCTCTCTCTGTCTAGATCTATCATCCCTCTCTGCTATAGTTCCCTCCTCATTTTGTGGACTTCATGTATCTATCTTTCTGTAACACCGTTATGCTGTCTGCAAGCATGAGAAACTAAACACCTTAGCTCGGGTTGGGAGTAGCCACTAAGGCTCTCCCAACATGTATATTGTCTCTTTTTGTTGAATATATATACTCTTGTTAAGATTATCTCCACACACCTGTTTTAATGCTTTACTTGTATTCTTAGCTACCATCTTGTGATGTTTGATAGTCGATATCCCAAGAGAGTAATATCACCTTTATCACATGTGATGGAGTAGTACGAATGCACGAGAGTGTTGGAATGCTAAAGCTTTAAATCATATGTTATGCTTTGTGGTTTACATATGGTCATCTCGACAGAGAGGCTACCCTTAGACTTAGATCTATCCTCATCTCGTGAGAGAGTGGAATAGACGCTATAGATGGTTGCTTGTAATCTTGATGAGAGTATATGAGAGAGAGAAATGATGTTGCATGTTGGAGAGACGTCTATCTGAGTGTTTCTTCCATATACTTGTTTCATCTTGTTTTCATTTTCGTTTGTTCTTATTATCTTTGTTTTACTTGCTTTATTCTGGTTGAGAGCCATCGTTCCTTAGGGAACACCCCTTAAAATACCCCCCTTTACCTGGAGTATAAGAGTGTTAGATTCTGTGCACTTAACACTGCCAACCTTGTCCCTGTATTCAACCCCGATCGCTGCATCGGATCCCGTTTATCATTGCGGGGGCCTGAGAGTTGGTTTAATTCTTTAAAAGTATGACTACTATGAATCTGCTCCTTTTGGATGTGTGATTTAGATTGGTCAGTCATGCATACCAATATTCCAACCCTTGTGAGATTTATCTGAAAGGACACAAATCCACATGGTCATGATTTGATTATTGAAACTTAGGAGTTGATTCATTGATTAAAAGCATGTCTATTGGTGGTGATCCCTCGGACCCCCAATCCATTCATCATATAATCTTAAATAGTATATTTCTGCATGTTTTCTTTTGTTCTTAACATAATTAAACTCTCAACAAACTATTTTTTTCCTTCTTGCTCTTATGATTGGTTTTGGATTTCAACCATCTTTTTTCACCGTCCCTTGGATCGATACCTTACTACCAGAAGGTTGACTTGTAGCTTGGAATGAGTTGATTGCGTCTTTAGAATGTTAAACTCTAGGAGTTTTCCTAGTGGTTTGATGTGCAAAAAACACACATCAAATTTAGCACCATTGTCAGGGACGACACATGTTGATTTTCGAATCAGATCACATGTGTATAAATATAGTTTGGTTTTATAATTTTTGGTTGTTCCATAATTTTAATATGGTTTCATAACTCCTTAGCTTGTTTATAATTTTTAGACTTATTTTATAATTTTCTCCTTCTTTCTAGTTATTTTATTTGTAATTTTAGTTGTTCTGTAATTTTTTGTTTTGTTAAAATTCTCTTCCTTTAGTTTACTTAACTTTTATTCTTGCTTCATAATTTTTTTCTTATATATTTTAATTTATTTTTCCTACCGAGACTCATCTCGGTAGTGTATCTCCTCCTTCTACTAAGTTTTTATTCTGGTAGTACTGCTTTCTAGTTTTGTTTGTAAAATTTAGTTTTCTTTATAATTTCATAGATTATCTTTGTAATTTTTAGTTATTTCATAATTTTTAGTTAACTCCTTACTTGTTTTGTAAAATTAGTTTCCTTTCATAATTTTTCATCTAGATCTTTTTTCCTTCTTTCTATCTTAGATCTCTTTTTGTAATTTATTTCTAAAAAAGGAGAGTTGGAGTGACGGGTACCACAAAATGTACAACATGAAAGATATGGTTCCTTCTAATATAATGAATGGGGATGCCCTAAGATGGCTCCTCAACAAGCATGACTCTACCTTGAGCATGATATTAGACCCCCTCGGGACACATATGATGCACTTTGTATTCAACAACCAACTATAGGCTATTATGAAGAACCGTGCTACATAAGCCAATGTCAGCAATGTTATGGGAATTATGGTGTACATCCTTATCATGTTATTTGTTACCCGCCAGATAGATATGAGGGGATATAAGCCCTCCAAGAGATATTAGCTGATGGATTAGCTAATAAGAAAAGATTGGAGGTACAACTAGAATTATGACAACACGACTCTCCCTTCCAATCACACTACTTGAGAGTCATTAAGAAAACTCCCTAAGAAATATGGAGCAGCCAAGGACAATTTCTATCAATGATGATGATGATGATGATTATATCATCTTCAATCCAGTAGAACCAACCCCAATACTTGAATCTCCACCAATTACTCCCATTGTAGAGGTGAATCCTATTCTTATTTATAGCCAACCAACTAGAGTTGAACCTATTTTGAATGATGCACTCCCACCTTTCCATGATAAATCAACAGATATTTGGAGACATGCTTCCTCATCAAGAGCCTTACACTCCACCACAACTAGTTTCTTTTTGACATATGACTAATCTAGATGGGGAGCCACCACCACTTGAAGAAAGTCACATGCCCCCACTCTTTGATAGAAAAGATGATATTCCCATTTTAGTTCCTCCTAAACCCTTTGGAACATCTTGCATAGAGGAATTTGAGTCACATGCTATATCAACAAGGAAACCCACTAATCTCATTAACCACAATGTTGATTGCATGATTTTAGGAGAGAAAAAATACTCATAACATTGATATAAATCCAATTGTTCCTTTCATACCAGCACCACTTTCCTATATACAGATCAATATGAGAGCCATATCCTCCATCTAATCCTGCACAACTAGCACTACAAGTGCTACCAACCCGACACCCACCAATCTCCCCAAATCCACATTCATCACCAACACTTCCTTAACTATTGAAGGAAGATTTGTGGATCCTATTGGAGTGTCTATGAGGAGAAATACAATATGAAAGTCCTTTGAGCTTCCACGAGCACTCATCCATTAGATGCACTATGAAGATCCACTAATCAAGGATCCTATTGGAGCGACTGTGAGGAGAAAGACAATATGAAAGCCCCTTTGAGCTTCCACGACCACCCATCCATTGGATGCACTATGAAGCTCTACTAATCAAGGTTCCGACCCTCTTACACATTCCATTCAGTTGGATATTTTTTGAGCTACCATGCCCCCTGGTGATATCTACACTTTGCTTCCCTACATTATGGATTTAAGTTTTGCTCAGGATGAACAACATTTTAAGTTTGGGTGGCAGTGTTTGGTACATACTCATTTCACCCACTCTATCTTATATTTCTTGCAATTTCCATTATGTTATGTAGTCCAACTTTATTTTTTTTCAAAAAATTTCCTTTAGCTTTGGCCTTTATCTAGTCAGTCATGCCTTTATCTAGACTATCATGCCTTTATCTAGTTTTCCATGATGATAAGCATTTTTTTCGATATACCCCCTTGATTGATGCAAATTCTTTTGCAACATAAATGATAGAAATTATCCTATCACCTAGGATCTGAATTAACACTATTCCTTGGAAAAGATGGCAAGATGTGGAGGACTGATAGGATTAAAAAACAATGCTTCATTTTCTAAAGCTATAGATTAACTTGAAAATTTTCTTAATTTTGCATAATGCAAAATTAATTGACCCAATGTATGATACTCCCAACACACTTAAATTCAAAAATGAGTTGCACAAAGAACAATCATTTTTCTACACTTCTTCCATCACCTTCTTATCTTTCCATACACAAAAGAAAATAAAAAGCCAATGTGCCAAACTCCAACTTTAGGGTGGAACACCCCCTTCTCCTCAATATTTCACTTATTCCATACCCCTCATAAATATAATAAGGGTGTACCAACAAGAAAATATGCCAAAAGAGTACACCAGAACATACGATCAATGTAACTACATACAAAGAAACAAAAAGGGCTTGAGTCAAAAAGAGAAGAGGCCGCTTCCTTCCATATCTCCTTTCACTCCACTTTTTATGCCTAGGGGAATCTACATAACCCCATCAAATCCTTGAGATCTATTCTTATGCAAATTTTACTCGTAAGAATATATAAAAGTCCCAAATGCAAAGGGAATATGCAATCTTATTATTGCGGGTCTTGAAATGGTACCAAGTTGTGAAATATTCTTGAAGTATGAGATATGAAAATTATTTTCTATGAATCCAGGAAGTCAAGATGCTTGGCCATATAAGGTGGAAGACTCAAGTGGTGTTATGCAAGTGGGAATGATGGGCCGAAAGTATTATGTGGCTGTGTTTTAAATTCAATGTTGTTTGAGGATGAGCAAAGTTTTAAGTTCATGGTGTTTTTATGGGTCCAAACTCATCACCTTTATTTGAATATTTTAAATCTTTATTTGACAATGATTTGTTGGCTTTGAATATTTTTAGCATAATTTTGTCTAGTTTATCTTTTATCTCTTTTATTTGGAGTTTTAAATAGTTTTAGGCTGACTTTTGTAGGGAAATGATCAAAAATCCAAAGCACAATCTCACAAGTTGACTGTTTCAGTTATAAGTCATCCATTTCAAATCCCATTTAACCAATTCAGATAATAAGTTGACCAGTATGTGCCCAGACTTAGCCAAAGCATTGTCTCCAACAACCATTGTAGGGTTTTAACGAACCAACACCGACATTAAAGCCAATTGTCCATTTCAGATTACAAGTTGACCAACTCGCAACCAGATTTGGTCAAAAATTGAATTAAGAAGGCCATTATTGCACTCAAACCTTGGTCAAAGCAGATCAAGAAGCCTCCTAGATCCAGTCTCATGAGTCGACCGTTTCAAATTACGAGTCGACTATTTTGCACCCAAATCAAGTCAAAAGTCAAATAAAAAAAGGTAATTATTGTAGCCAAACTTTGGTCAAAGCAGATCCAGTGGCTGCCACTACCACAACCTCATATTTAGGGTTTTTTCCCACCTCCTTTCTCCCAATAAAAGGAGGGGGGACTCCAAAGAAAAACAACAATTCTTGTTATCTAGTTTTTGTTGCCATTCTTTACATTATGTTTGAACAGTTCTCTTCTGGGGGCATGGGGACTAGCCCCATAGCCTGTTCTTATTTGATGTAATCAACTCCTTTGTTTAATGAAATAATTATTTCCTTCCATTTCTACTTTGATCATTGGATGACTTGATATACACTTGTGGGGTGATATGATCTCAGATCCTCACAAGAAACAACCCATAATCCCTTAATTGCGATTGTTTTCTTTTTATCCATATGATCTCGTATTTACTTTCTAGTAGAATGATTATATTCTTGTGGGGGTGACAAGATCTCAGGCCCTTACAAGAATGAACTCATGATCTTCTGATGTGATCACCTTATTTAGGTTATGACCCTTCTATCTATTTGACTTATTTGTTATAACCTATGGTGACATAATCAAATGATCCATGGGTTCAAACATTGGATAAGGATCACATGTATTTGGATGAGATCTTGGAAAGTAACATGTTGAATGGTTGGATGAGGATCCATAAATGTCGGGATCAATAGGTTTGCAAGAAGTACGATCCTTGTGAGATTTGTCCAAAAGGACATAAATCCACATGGTCTTGATTTGATTATTGAAAGTTAGGAGTTTATTCATTAAGTAGAAGCATGGATATTGGTGGTGATACCTAAAACCCCAATCCTTTTTATCATTTGATCTTAAATAGTTTATTTATGCACTTTTTCTTATATTCTTAGCATAATCAAACTCTCAACAAAGAGGATTTTCATTCTTTCTTGCGATTGGTTTTGGATTTCAACCATCTTTTTCCTTCATCCCTTGGATCCATACCTTACTACCAGAAGGTTGACTTGTTGCTTGTAACAAGTTGACTACATCTTAGAAGGTTAAACTCTTAGACTTATCCTAGTGATTTGGTGTACAAACGACATGAATCAAATACCCTTAGAACTCTTTGGTGTCCTAGTCTTCATAATGGGCCTTGATTTGACCGAGAAGCTCTGTTATATACCTTACTTTGAGAAGTTAGGTTCTTATTACCATATGATTTATCTTTTGAAGTTGTGAGTCTCTAATTATCTTGTAGTTAGTCTCATGTAGTCACACATAACTTGATTAGTGTAGTTATACAAGAGGAATGGATCTAGTTAACCAAGAGAAATCGTGACACAATATCAACCTAAGTCCAGAAATATATATCCCTGAGTTGTTTGGGGGATATAGTGAGATGATTTAATCTTGAAGAAATCAATGTAATGTATGAACGTGCTTGATGCATATTTTTTTAGTATCCAGGTGTGTGTGGGTTTGACATACCCTAACATCCACAAGTTCTTTTAGGGACCCGATTATAATTAATGGTTCATGATACATGGTACATGATGGAGAATGGCTACAATCATCTCTCATTTTGAGATGGGAAGTACCCTAGATTTGGTGTTGTGGCCTATGCACTCAGGATAGACTTATGATATGTGGATCCACCTTTGAGAAAATTCCACAGTAAACTTGGCCTTTGAGAAATCTATAGATCGTTACCCTCACTTTGACTTGAGGTTACATTAAGATATCTAGTGAAATTAAGTTATCTTCGATCTTATATAGTTTGGTAGTCAGGCTTCATAGCCACTAGTTAGTGGTTTGGGTCATACATCTTAAACTACAGAGGGCATATTAAAATGTGTATATTAATTGTGTACTATATTTTTTTTTAATTAAAAAAAACATGGATGTACTCATGGTGTATCATTTACCTTATTGCAATATTCTATATGCTTTCTATCTTGCCCAAGTATCTATGATGAAACATGTAAGAGTGTGCTTTTAGTTACAATGGCCAACCTGATCATCTAAGTAGTTTTTACACATTTACCATACACATGTTTTATATAAAGTAATACATGTTTATGTTGTTACGTAATATCACTGGGACTTGGGATCTCATAATATAGTTTTGCACATATTCTCGATGATTCACAAAGCTTTCCAAGTAGCTACAAAGAGGATTGTCCTGGTTGAGGTAAGTCCATTTGGAGCTAGTCATGATGTCTGTGTGAAGGGGTCTGGGAGGTAGGTGACTTATGCAAGACCTCCATCCTCAAACTAAGTGAAGTTTATGTATAGAGTTTGTAGTCTAGTATCAATCATCTACATTCAGGTTTGAGCGGGAAAGTTATGCAATTAGATATAAACCCAACTTGAGATTTTTTACATGTGTGCATGGTTTTGTGGCACTAGTAATATGAGTTGCAAGATGCTTGTTTATATCATGTAACAACTCTCTCTCTCTATCTCTTGTGTGTATGTGATGGCATAAGTCACTAAACGTGGAAGAGTGTAAGAAGATTATGGAAAGTTATTATGTAAATTGAAGTCCTTGTTGATATTGTATCTTACAATAATTGGATTTTTTTGGACCCATGTTTCTATGATGTGGTTTATGTGTTGATGATGTTTGTTCCCAAGAATTGTTTGTAGCAATCTGGATCTTGTGGTAGTGGGATGTCATATGTTTTTGGTATCCATACCCAGGTTCAGTGAGTTTATAGGGACACATGATTAGGTTGTTATGTGTGTGTTCTTATGAGTCATCATATTTAACAATTGGTTATGGTTATGTTGATATGGTTGGACATTGTCAAGAACATGAAGAGAGTATATTCTATGCACCAAGAGTTGGTGAGAGGTGACATGTACCCTAGGGTAGAGTACGCGAGTCAGGGCCACAACAGCTTAAGAAATTAACCTTGGATCTTATGATGCTTGTCCATCTACCCTTTCAAGCCGTGTTTGAACAAATAAATTCCATGTTTTCTTCAATTTTCTAAGAAATGACCAATTCCTACTACCACGACACCCTCTTTCTATATCAAGTCCCTAGATTTGACTAAGACATTTGAGAGGTTGAAGTGTGTGGGGGCGTTAGAGTATATAGGTACAACGGATCTGGCAGATGTAGTTTTTTGGTTGACAAAGTTAGAGAATGCTTTCCCGTTGTTAGATATACTAGATGAGGACAAAGCTAAGCAAAAGAATCAGTTGAGTTCAGTCGGTCCCTGTCACTCTAGGTCCTTGTATAGAGTTGAGAGAGAATTCTAAATGATGATTTGTATCTTTGTTTCCTTAATAATAGAGTATATATTTGGTTATCATGTTCTATGTACATGGTAGTATGAGGAACAATGAATGTCCGGTTGTGTATCATTAATATTGAGATCATATTAGAGTAATCAAAGTTTAATTCTCTTGCAAAGTTTGTTTATGTTATTGAATGTAAGAAAACAAAGAGTTTGAAATAAAAGAAAAAAAGTTGAGAGTGAACTTTGTATTAAGTATAATACTCAAACGTATGCCCTAATCTCATGATTAGTAGTAATTATGGGATGTGGGTGTAACAATAGTGGTCAAAAGTTATTGGTTTACCTTTCGACACCTTCCTGGGAGTAACAGCCATAAGTGCACCTGCGAGCAACAATAGTAAGTGAGCCCATGAGTAAGTGTGTTTTGCCACTGGAAAAGGATGTGACCATACCATGATAAAGAACAAGAATGGGTAGTAAAGCAACAATGATAAGGAGAAAAGAAAATATTACGACTACAAAAACAACATTTGGGAGTAAAGGAATGGGGTTTGCGAGAAAATGAACAATGATGACAACTACAATAACAACTACGTGGAGAAAAAGAACATAGAGTACGAAGATAGGAACTATGACAAAGAATCTAAATACTATTACTTGGAGAAAAGGAACAATGGGTATGAATATAGGAACTAGAATGGCAGCAATAGAGGAATCTCTGGCCAGTTGCAAGTCACAGGTTGCCGCTATCATGGGTATCATATAATGTAGCTGCTAGAAATAGGTGTTGAAAGGTAAGCCAAGGATAATGACCAGTGTTTCTACTTAAGGTAATTATAAGAATGGGATCCCTAGCTTCACAACAAATCAGTGACTGGATATAAATATAGGGCAATACCATTTCAAAGCAGGGCAGCACCACTTACCAATGGTGAAGTCTTGAACCAATTTCCCTCCTTCTCCACCGTCACAACCAACTGTCCTCCTTCTCTACCACTGACTATGTGTTAAAGAAATGGTGAAGTCTCAAAAGCTCTTTATCATAGGCACAACATTGTTTGGTTGGAGCTCATTGATATCATAACTCCAAATCTTTTCCCATCCTTCCAGAGCTAATGGGAAATGGTACCTCTTTGGAATACAAATCCTTTCCAATTCTTTTAGATTTAATGGGGAAGATATGGATTTTGGGATCCAAGTAGGTCCATTGAGTGCAGTACAGGGAGCCTGGTATCCTAGCCTCGTGTCTGGAGGTTGGGTGCATACCATGCATCTGCTAGGCTATGTTTCCACAACTAATGGTTGTTGTTGGAGCTTTTGTGATGTATTGTAATAGTATTTGAATGCAGAAAAGGAACAAGGACAATGACTATAGGAACAACAATTGGGCTATTCCTTTTCTACCCTTCCCTACTCCTTTAATTCCAGTTATTATAGCCATAATCATCATCCTTGTTTCGTTTCTCTTACTCATTGTTCCATTTTCTCTCCATTCTCTCACCATTTTTTGTCTTTACGTATGTGTAACTTTTGATGTATCTATATTTGTTTCTATATTATCTATTTCCGTATTATCAGTAATTGTTTTTTGTCCTACTCGTTGCACGAGTTCTCTTACTCATTGTTCACTTAGGGAGAGGAGGAAGAACAAGATTGATAAAAGGAATGAGGATAGGGAGAAGATGAACACAGAGATTGAGAACACACACGATTCAATACTATATGACATTATTGAATAACAAAAAATATGATACAACATTATGTATCTGAATGTTGGTGAATAAGACATGTACATCCACGTGAATCCTGGAGTATTTTTACATTAGTCAAATCCCAAGTTAAAATTAGGTATCCTGCTCTATCTTTCTTGTTGTTGACTCATCTTCAATCGTGGATTCTGTCTCCCAGCCTCCACAAAACTTACCAACCTTTTTCTTGACATGTTTGGATTTTCACAAACCTTAATTGACTTGCATTTAAACAGATTTGGAGGAGGCATTGGAAGTTAAACTGGAGTGCAATGTCAAACATGAACTGGATCACGATTTTCATTACGGTTGGCCCTAAGCAATTCAGCCTTAGAGCATAAAAAATCAATCTTGTTGTCTACCATTCAGTACATATCATCATCCATGCAAATTAATGTGGCCATTTGAACCATTTTGCAACATATATGTTGATAGGATTCCCCACATTTAGATAGTTTTTTGACACCAGGGCTGGAGTCCAGTATACTACTCCCACTCTTAGCAAGCTTTGTCCAACGATAGGCTATGTAGTGTGTGGGGATTGTTCTCAAACTTTTGTTCTCCAATAGAGCCTAGAACATCCATAACTTTGAGAATATGTCTATAGAGCATTTCCATTATTTCGTACATATGATAGGAACATTTGAACTTCATATCACTCGTTTGGACTAATATAGTCCTCTCATCTACTCTATTGTCATTCTCGCTTTTGAAAACAATATATTCAAGCTTAAATCCAATATTCTTTTTTGTTGTGAACTTGATTACATACTCCATCATCTTTTTGAACTCTGATTCAAAGATTGCAAACATATTAGGAATATAAACTTTAGCGGCCCTTATTGCAATAGGGTTGTAGGAAAAGGAATTGATTGTTAATTTATCAACAACTAGAAACTCTTGTTCTTTTTCATTACTCATCCTGCTTCAAAGCATTCTGTTAAAGTGTGTGAAGAACTGAACCAAGTTGTGATTTGGTTGGAGGAAGAGCCTCATAACAACATTGCATGATTCACTGAATTGGGTAGCTTTCATTCCAACAGTAAAATGTTATTTTACCCAAGTCGAGGACCATTGTTTTTGAAAATCATATATTCTCTAAATACAATGATGCAGTCCATTAGGGAAGCATTCTTCAATCATATTTGACCAAGCAAAACAAAACTCATGTTTGTTTTCAACGTCGTACATGAGGAGAGTAAGATGGTTGCACAAAATAGGAGTGAACAATTGAGTGAGGTTCTTCTGAGCATTTTGTAATATATGCCATGTACAGAGCCTGTGGAACATATCAGGGAGAAATTTTCTTATATCCGAAGCCATTGTAGTGTCTTGATCTGTGAAAATAGTTAAAGGTGCTTATTCTGACATGCATTTAAGAAATGTCCAGAATAACCATTCGAAGGACTCAATAGTTTCATCATAGAGGAGGTTTTGTACCAAATATTACACCCTTATGGTGGTATTATTCTGAGTGTACGAGGCCTTTTGAGATGTTGTACTTCCTCTTTGTCAGCATACAAAATGAGAGGTGATGATGTACACCCCTTTCTTGTATTCCTTCTCTCATAATCTTGAAGAAGAGATACAATTTTAGTATAAGTAGGAATGGGCGGTTTAAGCATGGACACCACAAAACTTTCATATTCAGAACCATCAAGTCCATTAAGAAGAGTAAAAACTTTCTCCTTCTCATTTATAGTATGACCTATTGCATTTAAGTGATCACATATATTTTTAAAGTTCCTCAGATACTCGGAAATAGTAGAAGATCCATTTTGAAACATGTGTAGCTAAGATACAAGTTCAAATTCCCTAGATTGTGATGACTCAACAAATTTCTTTCCCAAAATCTCTCAAACTTCAGCTGCAATCCAATTGTCTCGCCCATAACTTCTTCATATAAGGATCCACAGATCCATCCCTTGACAAGACAATATGTCTTCATCTAGGCCCTGTATTTTGGATTCATGTCTGGCTCCCCATCATCAGTTATAATCAGATTAGGTTGTTTCTCAGTTCCATCTAAGAATCCCTCTAGGAAGCAACTCTCAGCTAAAGTTTAGATTTGAGATTCCCACAAGAGAAAATTATGTTGATTGAGTTTTATGGAGACAAAGTTTGAGACATTCAAACCTAGAGGGTATGGATACTCAGTAAACGAACATTTTCCTTTACAAATTTTAGACTCTCCGGTCATATCAGTAGCCATGGATACTATTTCTAGAAAGATTTAATAGCTGAAGGAAGTGAGAAAAGAGACAGATCTTGTAAGAGGACAAATTTATAAACTACTATTAGTTGATGAGAAATCACCTTCAAATCTAAAATCGGCTCACCTTTGATTAGATGAAGATGAAGCTACTGAGATATGATGCTTTCTACAATCGATGGAGACTAGACAAAGATCAGAAGAAGAGAGAACTTCGATTGAATTGAGAGCAGTGAGATTCCTGGCTAAGTAGAGAACAATAGAACGAGAGAAGATCCAATGAAACGAAGGCAAATCTTGAGCAGAGATAGATCTCGAGAGGATGAGGAATTCCTTCTTGTTGATGTTGCTTCATCCCCAAGTTAGGGTTTTTCGTCTCCCAGAGAACTCGAGCAAAATCGCTCGCTTAGCTCTGATACCATTTTGGATTTGAATGGAGTGGGAAAAAGGCAAAAAGTCTCTCTCTATCTATTACTTGCTCAGTAATTGAGATTATATAGAGTTTTATAGTCTGTGTATAAACTATGACTCAAAAGACATAAAAGGGCTTAACACTGGCCCAATTACATATACAGGACAACCCTAAACATGTAAAAACACAGTAAAGTGCTAAAGAGAAAAACGCAGAATATCCTTTATCTATAATACTTGAGTTAATAGCACTTGGGTTCATATGTATGCCTTGTTACTAACAACCCTCTCCATTATTACAAAAAAATTTCCATGCACACTCCCACTCTCGCTCCTCCTCCCACCCCACTCCCACTCCCTCTCTTGTCCTCTCCCTCTCAGTTTCCCTCTCTCGCCAAAACCTAGATCCATACACACTCTTTGACAGTGGCGGCAAGATACACCAACACCGATCGTTGGTGTTGTTTGTTATTTTAAGGTTTAGGTCCAACAATGAGTTCAACCCATCAACCTTCAATTCCTCAAGTAATGCTCGGGTTTGCTGACACCGATCATTGGTGTTGTTGGTTATTTTAGGGTTTAGGTCCAACAACGATTTCAACCCAATTGCCTTCAACACCAAAAGCAATGCTCGGGTTTGTTGTTGTTATTAAATATGCAAATATCATGTTGTTATTCACGTCTCCCTTCTTGACATCCTCTCAATCGTTTGTCCCTACCCTACTTCTCATAAAACCATGCTTTACATCCTCTTGATTACTTCTCCCTGTCCTACTTATCATAAAAATATAATATTTCTTTTACTTTGTATCTACATTAACTGTATTTCTAAAAAAGTTTCCTTTTTTGGTGAAAGGAAGCGCTTTTATTCACAGTGTCGGTGAAAGGAAGCTCTTTTATTCATATTGTAGCTAGTTACATATGTAAAAGAGTGATTTTTAATGTCATGTATATCATTTTTTTCCATTTTTTCCAAATTATATACTTTCCACAAGAAATATATTATGGGTGCGATTGTGGACGAATGGATGAAGGTGATGGGCATGGATTTACAGGAAATTCAACAAGGTGCAGTTGCTTATGTGTCATCGTTAGTGCACCAACATACACACCAATGCTCTGTCATTGGTGTGCCACCGTCACCTTGCCAAGATGATACTGAATAAGGTTCAACACACCAAGAGATGCAACAAAGACATTCTATCAACAATATTGTATTTGACATAGATTTGAATGGGATGGCTTTTCAAGAACAGGGCTTGGAAGGAATATCACAGAAAGTTCCATTAGTTTCTAATAATAACTTAGAGAATCTGGAAGAATTTTTTTTGTAGATCAGGATAATTTTGATTTCTCACAGATATATTTTTCTAAAATAGACACCGCTTCCGCACATCAATATTGCATAAACATTCATGAAAAGGAGTCACATAATGTTGAGAGGACTCAAATAGATCTAAATGAGACATGTGCACCTTTTGAAAGCATCGAAGAGGATATTGATTTCAAAAAAGATCATATAGATGTCTCAGATGGTTAGTCCATAAATAGTTCTTTATTAATAATGTCGTTCCCTTTTTGCATGATCTTTTTTTCTTTTCTCCATCTCATTGTTCCTGTTCTCCCTATCCTCGTCCCTCCTCTATACAACATTGTTCTTCCATTTCTTCCTATATCTGATCATTTTCACCTCCTCCTTATTCATTTTCTCGAGCTCTATGTTCCTCTTCTCCGTAACAACTTGTTCTTTTTCTATTCTTTTGGATTCCTCTGATTTCCTTTTCACCTCCTCCTTTTTTCTTTTCTCAAGCTATGTGTTCATCTTCTCCATAACACCTCATTCCTTTTCTATTTTTTTAGATTCCCCTTACTTCTTTTTCACTGCCTCTTTACTCCTTTTCTCAAGCTCTGTGTTCCTCTTCTCCATAACACCTTGTTCCTTTTCTATTCTTTTGGATTCCTCTTACATCCTTTTCACCTCCTCCTCCTCACTCCTTTACTCAAGCTATGTGTTCCTCTTCTCCATCACACCTTATTCCTTTTCTATTCTTTCGAATTTCCCTTACTTCCTTTTCACATCCTCCTTTCTCCTTTACTCAAGCTCTGTGTTCCTCTTATCCGTCACACCTCGTTCCTCCTCTCCACAACATTGTTCTTCCTTTTCTCCATATTCCCTATCCTTTTCACCTCCTCCTTACTCCTTTTCTCAAGCTCTGTGTTCCTCTTCTCCATCACACCTCATTCCTCCTCTTCGCTACATCATTCTTCCTTTTCTCCCTATCCCAGATCCTTTTCACCTCCTCCTTACTCCTTTTCTCAAGCTCTGTGTTCCTCTTCTCCATAACACCTCATTCCTTTTCTATTCATTCAGATTCATGTTACTTCCTTTTCACCTCCTCCTTACTCCTTTTCTCAAGCTCTGTGTTCCTCTTCTTTGTAACACCTCGTTCCTTTTCTATTATTTTAGATTTCCCTTACTTCCTTTTTACCTCATCCTTACTCATTTATTCAAGCTTTATGTTCTTCTTCTCCATCACACCTTGTTCCTTTCCTATTCTTTTAGATTTCCCTTACTTCCTTTTCACCTCCTCCTTACTCCTTCACTCAAGCTCTGTGCTCCTCTTCTCTATCACACCTCACTCCTCCTCTCTACAGCATCATTCTTCCTTTTCTCCCTATGCCCGATCCTTTTCACCTCCTCCTTACTCCTTTTCTCAAGCTTTGTGTTCCTCTTCTCCGTGACACCTCATTCCTCCTCTCTACAACTTTGTTCTTCCTTTTCTCCCTATCCTTGATCCTTTTACTCTCCTCCTTTCTCCTTTTCTCAAGCTCTGTGTTCTTCTTATCCGTAACTCCTCATTCCTTTTATATTCTTTCATATTCTCCTTACTTCCTTTTCACCTCATCCTTACTCCTTTACTAAAACTTTGTGTTCCTCTTCTCTGTCACACCTCTTTCCTTTTCTATTCTTTTAGACTTCCCTTACTTCCTTTTCTCCTCCTCCTTACTCATTTACTCAAGCTCTGTGTTCCTCTTCTCTGTCACACCTCATTCCTTTTCCATTCTTTCAAATTTCTATTACTTCCTTTTCACCTTCTCCTTACTCCTTTACTCAAGATTTGTGCTCCTCTTCTCCGTCACACCTTATTCCTCCTCTCCATAACATCATTCTTCCTTTTCTCCCTATGCCCATTCCTTTTCACCTCCTTCATACTCCTTTTCTCACGCTCTATGTTCCTCTTCTCCATCACACCTCGTTCCTCCTCTTCGCAACATCATTCTTCCTTTTCTCCCTATCCCGGATCCTTTTCACCTCCTTACTCCTTTTCTCAAGATATGTGTTCCTCTTCTCTGTAACACCTCATTCCTTTTCTATTCTTTCAAATTCCCCTTACTTCCTTTTCACCTCCTCCTTACTCCTTTCCTCAAGATCTGTGTTCCTCTTCTCTGTAACACCTCGTTTCTTTTCTATTCTTTTAGATTCCCCTTACTTCCTTTTCACCTCCTCCTTGCTCCTTTACACAAGCTCTGTGTTCCTCTTCTCTATCACACCTTGTTCGTTTTCTATTCTTTCGGATTTCCCTTACTTCCTTTTCAACTCCTCCTTACTCCTTTTCTCAAGCTTTGTGTTCCTCTTCTCCGTCACACCTCGTTCCTCCTCTCCGCAACATCATTCTTCCTTTTCTCCCTATGTCTGATACTTTTCACCTCCTCCTTACTCTTTTTCTCAAGCTATGTGTTCCTCTTCTTCATCACACTCATTCCCCCTCTGTGCAACATCATTCTTCATTTTCTCCCTATGCCTGATCCTTTTCACCACCTCCTTACTCCTTTTCTCAAGATATGTGTTCCTATTCTCCATAACACCCTTTTCTTCATCTCATTGTGCTTGTTCTCCTAAATCCTTCTTCCTATCTCAAGCTATCTATTTCTATTCTTCTATTAATCATGTTTCCTTTCTCCCATTAATCATGTTGCCTTTCTTTCTCTCATATGAAGTTGATAAGCAGGATTACTTGAAAAACTTTGAATTTAGCTCTCCATAGGAAGCTCGTCAATTTTTAATGACTAAGCTCATCAAAAAGGGTTTATAACCCGAATTGAGTGGGAGAAGAAGTGTACAAGAAAGAACTCGGATCATGAAAAGATTCAGTATTTGTGATATGGATGTAATAAACAAGGGTATCGTAAGGGAAATTTACTAAATCACACTGGTGAAAATATAATAATACACGAATCAGTAGAGTGCCAAACTTGCACAGTGCGGTGCCATAGAGAAGAAAGGACCAGGTGTAAAGTACACATTAATCTAATTTTGGATCTCAATTTTAATCTCTTCAAGATAAATCATTGGGTTGTTGATCATAACCATGCACTTTACCCGCATGAATATTCTCACCTTCTTAGACCCAACTGAATTGTTTCAAATGTGCAAGGATCTGTTGTAGATATCAATGAAGATGTTGGAATTCAATTTAGAAATTCCTAGATGCAATGTCTTTGCATTTCGGTGGACGTGAGACTATTAGGTTTCTTCGACTAGATTTAAAGAACCATTTGAGGGGTAGGAGACAGAAGACAATGATATCTGGTGAGGCCACTACTTTGCAAGAATACTTCCATAATGAATCATACAATAACCCATCATTTTACTACGAGATTGAGGTTGATAACGAAGAGAGAATTGCAAACATCTTATGGGCTGATGGCAGGATGAAGCTTGATTATCGCTTATTTGGTGACACCATTTCTTTTGATACAACATTTCAAACGAACAAGAGCTACCAACCATTAGGTACTTAAGAGAATCATGTGTTCCAATGATTGATATCTTGTGTTTCACAATTCGACATATTATGTTCCATTACTCAAAAGAATTCTTTGTTCTAGTGTTCGATATCTTATGTTCCAGTATTGAATTATTATGTTCCTTTACTCAATGTTTGTGTTATAGTATTGAATTATTATGAATGGGCATGTTCTAGTCAGTTCTTTGGGAATCACAAGACTAACAGAGGAGGAAGATTAGGAAGAGGTCATATGAACTTCTACTCCACAAATTACAACACTAGAATTCTGGGCTGTGGACCATCTAATAACACCACAAACTTCACTTCACAAGGCAGATGTTTTCCTCAAGCAGCCAAGCTACCTTTAACTGATACCAGGAGCATCTTTTCAAACAAAGGTCTCATATTCTGTCATATATGTGGTAAGTGAGGACACAAAGCTTTTAAATGTTGGTACAAGTCTGACACTAACTATCAAAACACTGAAGTACCAAAGGATGTTACTGAAAATACTGCTACTGCCCTTGCTGCTTTGAGGGTCAATGATAATGATTTTACCAAATGGCATGTGGACTTTGGTGCAACTAACCATGTAGCACAAAATGCATGTAAATTTCATTCTATTATGCCTTATAAAGTTACTGATCTTGTGATGATGGGGGATGGTAACTATGTAAGTATCTCACATGTTGGAGACAGATACATATACAATAACACAAAGATACCATTGTGACAGATTCTTCTTGTGCCCCATATAAAAAGAACTTTAAATCTATTTCTTGTCTCACTAATACCTATCCATGCTACTTCATTTTTACTCATGATGCTTTTTATATTAAGGATGTGAGAAGCCACCTAACCTTGGAACAGGGGAAGTGTAAAGGTGGGTTGTATCTACTTGAAGAAGGAGAATTGAAGGTTTTCTTCTCAAATCATTTTAGGAGAGTTGATGTTGTCACATGGAATAGAAGATTGGGACATCCTCATAATAAATCTTTGCAACTGTTGATACAAAGCAAAAAGATAGTTAGTATAGATAGTATAAAAGAAGTCTGTAATAGTTGTGAACTCAACAAATGTAGAAAGTTTCCTATTATTCATAAACATATAAGGTCGCATGACCATTTTCTATAGTTCATTGTGAACTCTGGGGTAAAGCTCCAATTGTATATAGACATGGTTTCTAGTATTATGCTTTAATAATGGATGACTACATTCGATTTTGTTGGATTCTACCTCTGAAAAATAAAGATGATTTTTCTCTGCCTTCGTATCTTTTAACAACATGATTAAAAATCAATTTGATACAACTATAAAAACTCTTCAATCTGATGGAGGGGGTGAATTTGTTAACACCAAAATGCAAAAGTATATGTCAGACCAGTGTATCCTTCATCATATGTCATGTTCACATGATCATGCTCAAAATGGAGCAATTGAGAGAAAACACATGCATGTTGTTGAACTTGGATTATCTTTGATGTTTGAGTCTCATGTACCTAAAAATTTCTGGGTAGAAGCTTTTCATGATAAATCATCTTCCTTCTTCAGTTCTGATCTCAAAATGTCCAGTTGAGGTTTTATATGGCAAATCTCTTGATTATGATTGTTTACAGGTTTTTGGGTCTCTATGTTACCCTTATTTGTGAAATGTTGCTAAACATAAACTGGAACCACAATCATTACCCTATGTATTTATTGGCTACAGTCCTCAATAAAAAGGCTATAAATGCCTTCATACAATAACTAATTGTGTGTTCATATCCAAACATGTGGTTTTTGTTGAAAGTTGCTTTCCCTTCAAAGAAAATGTCTCACAGAACACTATTGATGACACTATTGTGACATATAAAGACTTTCTAGTGGATTATGATTCTTTATCTTAGGATTCTCCTGTGTTCCAGATTGCTGAAAGAGAATCACATATTATACCTTCAAACTCTACTCTTAACAGTGATTGTACTGCTAATGTTATATCTAAAAAGGAACTTTCTAATATACATCAGTCACATGTTATTCAGTCTGACTTAACAACCAAGTTGGTAAATATTGAAGCATGTGCTTCTGACACATATGCATCACATTGTTGTGTGCTTAATAGTAATATTGATACCTCTGAATTATAGTCATCTTTGTATGTTCATGATTCAGACAATCACCTAAGTCAGTCAGCAGAATTGGCTGTTCTAAATACTGATACTCTTGGTCTGAGTACAGATATTGCTACTCAATCTGATCAACACAATATACCAATGACAACTGAGACAACATCAAAAGGTAATACACATGCCATGATTACTCGCACTAAAGATGGTGTTGTTAATCCAAATCCGAAATATGCTCTAACTATGACTATTATTCCTCACACACTAAAGAATGTTAGACAAGCTTTAAGTCATTCTAGTTGGAAACAGGCAATGCAAGATGATCTTATAGCTCTGGAGAGAAATAAAACATGCACTCTTGTTCCACGGCCTCCACATACCAATGTTGTCAGCTGTAAATAGATTTTTAAAATGAAACTTAAACCTAATGGCAATCTAGATCAACTCAAAGCTAGATTAGTTGCTTGAGGTTTTAACCAAGAAGAAGGCATTGACCATCTTGAAACTTTTAGCCCAATAGTTAAATCTCCAACTATTAAAGCTATTTTGACTATTGCTATTTCAAAATGATGGTCTATTCAACAAATTGATGTTTGTAATGCCTTTTTGAATGGGATCTTAGATACAAATGTATGCATGGAACAACCTCCTGGGTTTACTTCAGGTGATAAACATCAAGTATGCAAGTTGAATAAAGCTCTTTATGGGCTAAAGCAGGCACCACGAGCATGGTAAAACAAAATCAGTGTCTTTCTCATGGAGTTAGGGTTTTCAATAAGCGGAGCTGACCCTTCTCTATTCATATTAAGAGATGTTAATGTCACCATGTTTTTGTTATTATATGTTGATGACATAATTGTCACTGGAAATGATTCTATGTTCTTACAATCTTGCATTGTCAAACTAGAACAAACATTTGCTTTGTGTAATCTTGGCAAAGTGCATTCTTTCCTAGTACTGGAAGTCGAATATAATCATCTGGGTATACTTCTTCATCAATCCAAATATGCACGTGATATTCTACATAAATTTGATATGTTGGACTGTAAGCCTATAGCTACACCTATTTTGCCAGATTGTCAGAAGCAAGTTCAATCTATTGATGTTCCAAAAGTTGTTGTTGATGCTACTATTTACAGACGGATGGTTGGGTCCCTTCAATACCTTACTATCACACACACTGATTTCACCTTTACAGACAATCTTGCTTGTCAGTTTATGCACAAACCAAACACTTGTCATGTTTCCTTGGTAAAACAGATTATGAGATACGTGAAGGGTACTGTGTCACACGGGATTCAGTTATATGCTTAAGACCAGTTAAGTGTAATAGCCTTTTCAGATGCTGATTGGGTAGGATGCCCTCTCACACGGCGATGAACCAGTGACTATTGTACGTTTCTTGGGTCTACCTGTATTTCTCGGAGTTCAAAGAAACAAGCTACGATTGCTAGGTCTAGCATAGAGGCAGAATACATAGCGTTAACTCATACAATAGCATAATTGAGTTGGCTATCATCTCTTCTGAAAGATCTTCATATTCCACAATCGTACCATGTAGTTATGTACTGCGACAATGTCAGTGCACTTCATTTATGTGTTAACCCTGCCTTCTATGCTCGCACAAAGCATGTTGAGCTAGATTATCATTTTATTAGAGAAAAAGTTGCCTTGGGATATATTGTCACTAGATTCGTATCTTTCAAAGAACAGATTGCAGACATTTTTACCAATGCGGTGGCGAAACCAGTCTTCCCATTTCTAGATACCAAGCTTGGCCTCCGTTTCACTGCGGATTAGCTTGAGGGAGGGTATCAAGGCATAAATACGAACCCAAGTGCTATTAACTCAAGTATTATAGATAAAGGATAGTCATCGTGTTTCTCTTTAGCTCTTTACTGTGTTTTTACATGTTTAGGGTTGTCCCAGTATATGTAATTGGGCCTGTGTTAAGCCCTTTTATGTCTTTTGAGTCATAGTCTGTACACGGATTGTAAAACTCTATATAAGCTCAATTACTGAGCAAGTGCCAAAAAGATACTATCCTCATTCCGGAAATGTCCTTGGGTCTAATGAAAAAATACCCTTTTTGAGCGATCATGATCGGATTCAAGACATCGTGAGAAATACCCCCTGTGAAACTGGATCTTTTCACAATGAAATGGGCGATGATGATGCCCTGTGCTTGATCGGGATAACTGTGACTTGATACTACCCCCGTTGGTTATGATGTGATCAGGATTGATGCTAGCCGTTTGAATTCAGTTGTTATGTTGTGCGAAGGGGAGCCCACCTACATTTTGGGTACTCTATCTCACTCATGTTTGATGATGGATAAGAGCCTGTTTTATGGAGGTCCTACCCTTTTCCTTCAGCTTGACTTAACTACGTGAGTCTAAGCTTTGCCTTACCCTTCAAAGACCACTATCAATATTTTTTTTTTGATGATGAGGGAACCACTCCCGCACGAGTGCCACTTGTGTGACCCCCGCAGGCAGCGTAAACCTCCGGATGGCCCCCCCGCCCATACAGGGACACGTCGCATCGTTGGCCGGCCGACGCGTGGACTAATTCACTTCGGTGGAACGCTGGGAGTCGAACCCGTGCCCCTCGTAGGGGTTTGCGAGCCGCACCACCCGAGCTATTTCACCCCGGCCACTACCAATAATTCTTTGTGCTCTAACCGATTATGTGGTTGCATGTTCAAGTAGATCTTATAATATTCAAATGAGTTTGTCTGGCAAAAATAAAGCTCTAGGTCCCCTACACCTAATTCAAGGACACCTCATCTACAGTTTTCTAGCTTCACTCCTCTTTTTAATCGTGATGTCTGATTGGATATGTCAGGTTGCGAAATGTAGGGACAAATCTGAACGCGGTAAAGAACGCCGGTAGAGATCTTTTGGGTTGTCTAAATTTTACCGGTCCCAAAAGACACTTATTATTCATCGTCCTCTCATAAAGTCTGGTAGAGATCAATAATTTTCTGTCCCATAAATGGAAGTGCACTATTCTAGCAGCTACACTAATGCCCACTGGTAGTAGGCAAACTAGTGCCCGACTGGGAGTGTCGAGTGCGATGGAGAGAGACGACGAGAAGGCCTCCGTCGGTTCCAAATCTAAGTCGGGCCGCAAATCCAAACAGCCGTCTTCGGCGATGCCATGGAAGGTAAAACTGACCTACTCCTTCGCTGATTTCCTAGCTGACCGCGTCTGTCGGCCAGATGGCACCTTGAACCGCCGCCTTCTCAACCTCCTTCATCGCCGTGTCCCTGTCTCGCCGCGTTCCTCCACCGTGCCTACTCATGACGTCGTCATCGACGCCACCCGCGACCTCTGGTTCCGCGTCTACCTCCCTAAAGCTGCCGTCACCGCAGACGCCGCTGCTGGGGACGGCACTAGATCGAAGCTCCCACTGGTGGTCTTCTTCCACGGTGGCGGGTTCGCGCTGCTCTCCCCAGACTCCTACGAGTTCAACGACTTCTGTCGCCGCCTCGCCCGCCAAATCCCCGCCGTCCTCATCTCCGTCAACTACCGCCGCTCTCCGGAGCACCGTTGTCCGGCACCCTACGACGACGGCTGCGACGTCCTCCGCTTCCTTGACGAAGGCGCCAACGCCGGCGACAGCACCACTGGCGTCTTGCCGGATGCGGTTGAGACGCTGTTCCGCGTCGCCGACCTGTCCCGCTGCTTCCTCGCCGGGGATAGTGCCGGCGGCAACATCGTGCACCACGTGGCGCGCCGGTGGACCGCAAACGGAAGTCAAGTACCCAAGAGGGTGCGGCTCGATGGGTTGGTTCTTTTACAGCCGTTCTTTGGCGGGGAGTCACGGGTGGATTCAGAGATTCGGCTCAACAAAGTCCCGCTTATCAACACCGTGCGTACCGATTGGATGTGGCGCTTGTTTTTGCCGGAGGGCGCCGACAGGGACCACGAGGCGGCCAATGTGTTCGGCCCAAAGGCCGGGTCGGCGGCGGAGCTAGGGGAGAAGTTCCCTCCGGCTGTCGTTGTGGTGGGAGGGTTTGACCCACTCCAGGACTGGCAGAGGAGGTACGCTGAGGGGCTTAAGCAGAGGGAGAAGGAGGTCAGGCTTATCGAGTACCCTCGTGGTTTCCATGGGTTTTACATCTACCCCAAGCTCAAAGACACAAGGATGCTGATGGACAGAATCAAATGTTTCATCAATGATACAAAGTAGACGAAGCTGATCTACTATGGCATGTAAAATCGCAATAAATTCCGTACCTAGTGGGGAAATCGTTAGTACTACAGACTTCACACTTAAGACTGTTTCAGGAAAATATCTTACACGGGGAACACATTTTTTTATTAAAATTATATTGTGAACTGGTACTCACTTTACCTACTTATATCAGACTTATCCTGACGGAATGCTTAATTTATTTCTTCAAATGTTTCTTCACTCCTCGGTTGCGAATTTCCCGAAAATATGCACCCATTCCCAAGTGCTACCGGAGACTACTGCTTATTGGCGTTTGTATTGTAGTTCATTGAGATGCCTATATTCACTGACATAACTTGAATCTGAATACTGGGTTATTGTGGGAGAGGGTAAGGTGAGGAAAAATACGCTCAAATAAATTTATCGGACTTAGTTACGATTCTATCCACGTAAAAATAAAACTAATTCAACTAAGCTACGAGTCAATATAAGTTTTTCATTGTATGAGGTGTACTTATGTCACAACCTATAAGTTTGACATGTAAATGTAGTTTGATGCAAATTTTCAAATGAAATAGGTTAATGTAAAAAAATATAAGATATGGAAAGTAACAATCAGAACTACTATCACCCAAAAGATTGAACTTTTTTTTTTAGGAAATCCTGTTTATATAGAGAAAGAGCATGCAACTTGTGATAACGACGTCCTCCTTTACAATTGACAACCCAAATTCTTGCACATGCAATATATATTGAAATCCACTACTTTCATAATAACAGGAAGACAAATTTCACTAGAAATCTTGGTAAGAAGTGTTAATGTCATCTTGGTAAGAAGTGTGATGTCATATGGCGTAGGGGAAGACTAGGAAAACTCTACATCTGGCCTATTCTGATTAAGATGTATTATTCTTTTTGTAAAGAAAAAACATAATATAAATTTGCTTCTAGTTTTATTAGTATGTAAGATGTTGGTTTTCAACGAAATGGAAATTCAATTTATCGATTCTGACTGTTTTCCTTTGACCTAATGTGTGAAGTCTGAAAAGAAAGGGTTCCTCATCTAGGTGAGAATTTCATTTAGACTGCCATGATCTCGCTTAAGATGTTCAAAAATTGGTGACACCACACTTGCCCTATGTAGATATGCGCGCTTCTACTTATATTCAGTTAGTTTCTCCATGCCCACTTAAGAACTATATGGAGATCAAGGTTACATATATTGATTTCTTTAGAAGAAGACTCAATGGATATAAATTATATGTCAATGTACTCCAGAAACAATCTTGGTTATACATCTAACAACATCAAGAAGTCTTCCTTCATCAAAATAAGCCAATAAAACAAAGCTAAGATACCTTTCATGATTTGATTAGGCAATCTTCCAATATATTCAATTTTATTTAGTTATGAGATAATGATGTAACATATTAAATGTCTAGAGAATTATGATACTCGATGACATATGTTTTTAGATTTAGGACATGAACAATGAGATCATATGTATGACAAGAGTACATACATTCTTGTTATGTCCCTAGTCGGTTGTTATTGTGGAAGGCTAATAGACAACAATAACACATAAGACTAGTATGTGTGTTGGTTGATGACAAAGTCTCATTAAGTCATGATATGTGAGACCAAACCAAACACATAGATACTTGATAGAGAATAGTGTACCAGATAGACTCACCTTGAGAGTGATGCGTGGAAAACATTACATGGTAGTCCAAATCATATCTCATAGTGATGGTGGAGATTGTGGTTCTTAGACCTAAAATCACTACACTTATGATGTGTCGTTCGATGTACTTTGACATCATCTACTGTGATCTTGAATAAGGGTTGCCATAAAGGTGATGAGAAGGTGCACTACGACACATGGGGACTGAGTTGGAGTGATGTAGATGGGATTTATCCCTTCTATAGGAGTATGATATCCTAGGCCTCTAGATATGTGAGACTGAGAAATGCATGACCATGCAAATGTGAGTCAATATGTGATATTGAGCTTACATATATCTCATAAAGTCTGCTCTGGTTCAAGGAATATATATTGAATGTAGAAGAGGATCACAACTCCATGCCTCAAGTTTAGTATGGATATCAATAACAAAGGAACTATACAAACACTGTAACACCAAGAACAAATTATAGGTTAAAGTTATTCTCCAACTTTTCGTTTACTTGGGTAGCATTGATGTGCAACTAGGCACCACTCTTTGCTTTTGATGGCATAATTGGTTATGGACATTCACTACCAATGTAATATGGGACCTATAAGGTCACACACATAACAACTGACCTAAAAGAGGAGTTTCGATCATGAATGATAATTGGATTGATTACTAAAGCATTTAGGTATTCAATTCAAGCAACAAATCAACTGACTAGACTCCCAACCGATCGACTCATGGTATGAAATGATTGATTGGAGTGTTAGGTTAATTAAATATTATATTAGCTGAGTTCTACACAAATTGGGGCACCGACCGACCGGTTCACTTAGTGAACTGATGGATTGGTGGTCCTGAGACAACCGACTTGCTTCGTGAGATGCCGATTCGTGGTGAAATTCAATTGCATTAAGGATTGTTGCTGACGTCATGTCGTGCATTAATTGGAATATAATTGCCAATTTATATGTGATTGGAAACATGTGAAACAACTGATTCGTTGGGCGAACTGATCGGCTTCTGTGCCAACCGACTGGTTTTCCTGGCAAACTAACCATTTTGTCGCTCGCAGGTTGCATATTTTTGAGATTTCGGCCCCTTCCACTCCCACATAGACTGGAAACCCTGACCCTAACCCTTCCTATAAATAGAGGATATTGGAGGCTTCTCAGACACATCAATTGCCTCTAGCAATTGTTTCTCTTCTCTGGTTGTTGTAACTGAGAGAATCTGACAAGTCCTATCCAATAAAGGGAGAGATAGAAAGGGAGAATTTTTTTTGGGAGAACAAGTTGGTGACTAGTACACCAACAAGAGGGACAACTCCTTCTTATCCATTATAGTAGAATGACATGAGTTCTAGGTAGTCCATGTGGACTTCCATAGAGGCGTGGAGGTTATTGCCTACCTCTAGGAGGACAATGTAAGCATGCTGTCTGTGGTAAATTCTAGGAGCTGCTACAGACGCCGTCCTAGTGCAACTAGAAGATAGTTGCACATCCAAAACAATGAGGAGATTATTTCTAGACTTGCTCCAGGAACACATATCTTTGAAACCATCTTTTTCATTATATAGTTATTGACGCAATCCACTAGTTTAATGGGGAATATGATAATTTTTTTTGTTTCCACTGTCTGTTCTGATGCCATATTTCCCTACAGTAGTATCTGAGTCAATGCCAATCTACTATATTTTGTGATAATTGATATAATCATATTTCAGTTTAATCATTTATTTATTGCATATGAGGAAATAAAGATGTCCAATAAAATATCACGCATAACACCAAACTATATAAATATATATATATATATATATATATATATATATATATATGCAATTTACACATGTCTCCCTAAAAGTGAGTTTTGGTGGTAGATGTGTAACGTGACTATGGCCAATAACCCTATTATCTTTGCATGGTTGTGTGGTTGGTTTATCATGTTTTATCTATATTTTTACCGAGCCTCTATCTTATCTTAAAATTGTAAAAGTATTATTCTCTCCTACCTTTGCTCCTCTGGAATATAACTTGAGATTTCTCTATAATTATGTGATAGTAGGATAGTTTATTTCTTGTTACGACGATGAAGAAGGATGTTCAGACTAGGCCAACCAATTGCCTCGATGGAGGGTCGACCAACTGAATGACTGAGGAGGACCAAGGAGGACTAGACAAATCAACCAACTGGTGGACCTGACCAATCAAATGAAGGACACAGAAGATGGTGGATAGCAGACCAGACGACTGGTGAGATGACCAACTGATAACACCAAATTTTGTGAATTTTGTGATGTTTTTGACCCTTATTTTGTTATCAAAACTATCCTTTTAAACTGATTTCCTCTCTTTTTATATGTACTTTTGCAATAACAGGCCAAACTACGCTCTTAATTCAATATTTCCATCTTTTGCAGAGTTTTCCTCTAATTTTGACCCATTTGTCATCAATAAGGCCCGTCCCGGCCCACAAACATGATTCCACCTGCATCGGCCTTCCAACCGGGCGATACACACACTGCCCGACAAGGGTAGCGCAATACACGAACGCGCGACATGAAGATGCCGCGTAAGGAGGGACTAACGGATGACACGCCTATCTGCCCGACAGGGAGCCAGGCTCACCACGACAACTAAAGCTTGTCGCGCAACACATGCCACCCACCGACAGGCACCGCTCGTCACGTCCACCGACAGCCGACATCCTTGTGCCGGGCGATACTGATATCGGTCGTCCACCGACTCCGCGATAATAAGAGCTAAGCAAGGACACATGGCACCCTGAGCGCCATAACTTCCCCAACCGCTGCCTATACATAGCAGCTACAGGAAGCTGAAAAGACAGGTCGGAACCCTGTGCAAGTCACCTCCGGAAAACTGCGAAGAGCTAGTGTATCGTGCCTCAGTGCTTGTGCTGGGCGATTCTAGGTGAGCACTTCCCCATCCCGAGAGGGAGGGAATGGTTCACTTAGGGTCATCCCGGGCAACACTCCAGGCCGATATCGGCCGACAAGGATCCCCGACATAAGTGACCGATACTAGGAGCATCGCTCTAACCCGGCACGATACCGAACCCCGATACGCATCGTCCATCACGGTGTGTCGCCTGAGAGGGTGCCGCCCGACATGATCGTATCGGAAGAGGGTCCTCGCGCGATGCAATTCGCCCGTCACGGTGTGTCGCCTGAGAGGGTGTGCCGCCCGACACGGTTGTATTGGGCTAGGCTCCTGCCGGTATCGGGCTGGAGGGTCTGCTGTAGTTTGTCATCCTTCTGTATCAAGAAGGCGACATCTATCTTTATTATTTCAGTCATTTATTTCTTTTACTTCTACAATGTAATCAGAACCTTATTTGTTTATGGAAATTGAAGATTTTAATTATCTACAGCTTTATGTTTGGTTCCTTTGTTGGATGATTGCTATGTTTAACATCTGAACTCTAGCTTGCATGTTTGGATCGCGTTTCGATTAGCTACCGAATCATGTTTTCCCGTCACAACAGCCTCGAGAGACGGGTTGTGGCTCTAGTGTTTGGTCCGATTTTGGAGTACGAGAGTGCCCAGAATCGGAGTTGCTTTAGTAACCTTTCCACTCTAACTTAAGTCCAGCAACCTCGAGAGTGGTGTTGATGCTTGGTTAGAGGTACCCGCTCTGAGAGGAGGGGTACAAGATGTTCCTTCTAAGCTTGTTTTACCGAAGTTTATCTCCTTCGTACCTTACTTTAGCGCTAGTATTATCTCTCTATTTCTGTTGCACGAAAATCCCTAAAAACTGATAAATGCTTAAAACCTTAATTTTTCCTCGTAGCTCCAGTTGGAGATAGATTTCTTTTGTTTTATCGATCTTATCTTGCTGTTCCCTTTAGGAATTTTACCATCTCTTTACCCTTGCCGGAGTGTAGCGTGTCGATTCCGCGTTCTCAACACTACCACCCTTGTCCCTGTGTTCGACCCCGTATATCTACTTCGACCCTGTAAACAAAGTTGCGGGGGCCTAGAAGGTTTCCGGTTATAAATGTAAAAGCTCGACTACCTCAAATCCGCTCAACTTTTTGGACGCACGATTTAGGCCGGTCAACTTTTTGGCGCCATTGCCGGGGACAAGGCAAAACGGTACTGTTGACGAATCTGAATCCACTAACTACACTGCAATGCCTCAAGCTTAGGAATGAGCTTGACAACACTCTCTTTTTCTTTTCTTTCTTTTCTTTTTGTTATTATTATTATTCTTTGCCTGAAACGAATAATTCGTATCATTGATGACAACTTTTCTAACTTGATTCTTCGTGCTATTTCAGGTACTCAGAGGAAAGGACATTCCGTTCGACTGAGCACCAGCACCATCCGTCATGCCGCCTTGCGTTGAGCCACCCCATTCTGAAGGAGAACGCCAGGGGAGGGCTAGGCCTGATTCGCCTCCTCCTGAGGTGAACGACCGATACGACGAAAATGATCAACTTGAAGATCCAGAGATGGATCAGTTCGAGGAAGACCATCATCGTAACAGACATTGCCAACACCGTAGGAACATAAGAAATCACGACAATCAAGAACAACGCCAGGAAGGCAGTGACAGCGATGATTCAGAAGAAGAAGAGAAAACTCTGAGGGAGTTAGCCTCCATGAAGGCTAACAATTCCCGGTGCCCAGTCATCATTCCACGTTTCAACGCCACCAACTTTGAGCTCAAGCGGTCTGTAATCTCCATGATCCAAAATAAAAGCTTTAGGGGGAGCTCCAAGAACGACAACCCCTACCACCACTTGGATGCCTTCATGAATATCTGTGACACGATTAAGATGCGAGGTGTACCCCAGGAAGTCATTTACTGCAAGGGCTTCATCTTCTCTCTGGAAGACAAGGCTCTATCGTGGTATCTGGGACTTCCCCACCAATCTCTAAATGGATGGGGAGCACTAGCAGACACTTTCATAAATAAAATCTATCCGACTGAGAAGACAGTGAGGAACAGGTAAAAGATAACCTCCTTTATGCAAAGGCCCAACGAAAATCTCCACGATGCTTGGGAAAGGTACCAGGAATATCAGAGGGACTGTCCTCACCATAACTATAAGAAAGGTTTCCTAGTCACCACCTTTTACAACAGTCTGAATCCTGATGAAAGGGTGTCACTGAATGCGGCAACAGGAAGTGACTTCCTAGGAAAAAAGCTAAGCAAGTCTGAAAGGATCATAAAAAACATGGCCGAGCTGCAAGCCGGCGCTGAGTATGATAGATCTGACAGAGGGCAGGCTAAGAAGGGAAGTGAAGGACCCTCTCTTGAATCCAAGACTCTGGAGTCTATAACTTCTCAGATACAGAGGATAGCAACAGATGTCAAGCAGCTAAGGGAATCTGGTGGTAAAGGGAAGAAGCAGGTGGAAAAAGTGATGAAGTGTGTGACATGTGGAGAAGGAGGCCATGGGGTGGATAAATGCATCTACACCCGACCGGAAGCATCAAGCGATTATGAATCTGAGGCCGAAGAGACTGAAAATGTCTCTTTTGTGAATTTTAAGAGGCCGGACCACCCTAGTTTCATCTACGGCAACAAGGATGCAGCCGAGAATTCACATCAGCTGCATAGCTTGCCTAAGCCGCCCCAATCGTTCGAGAAGAGGGGAGGACCCAATCAGTACACTAAAACACCCCCTTCCAGAAGAACAAAGGTAACTTCCAAGGTCAAGTCAAGTACCAAGGGTCAACCAAGGAACATGATAAGGTTTCTAGCCAGTCGGATGTGGTTGGCCAACTGTTTGATTTTGTGAAAAGGCAAGACACTATTAACAACCAGTTAGCACAGAGCGCGCTATCAAATTCGGGTGTTTTGAACTTGTTGCAGGTACAAATAGAGGACATGCAGACGCATCAGTGCCAGATTGATCAACAACTAGCTCAAATGGCCGAGTTAATAAAGAATCCGTCAGGAAAAATTCCATCAAATACCGAAACGGCAAAGAAGGCAGGACAGTGATCAAGATGAACGAGGATCGGGTTGCATGAGAGGGTGATGGCAGAGATTAATGAGTGACGAAGCTAAAATACGTCAAATAGGAGACAATGATTACAGTGCTTCTCGGGAGGCATCCCGAGCTTTCTTTTATTTCCTAGAATAGGATGCATTTTACTTTCCTGCAAAACAAACATTACAAACATTATGGATTGTAATAAGGCCCGAGTAAGTGCATGCACCACATGTGCTGACTTTTATGTTTTATGAGCCACCACTTAGTTTTATTGACCGAGATGGGCAATACCATCTGAGGCCGGGATCTTAACCTTAGGCCAATGATGTTTTGCTCATCGACCATTTTTGCTTTCAGTTTTCCTTCTTGAATTTTTGCTCTGAAGGGTCGTATCGGGCTGCGGCTCAACCGACGCACAAAACGTGCCGATGTCGGGCAATGGTATTTCGGGCATCGCAAAGGTCGTGACAGATGGCATGCCTAGGTGGCACACACTCGTATCGACGGATGGACTGCCCGTCTCGGGAATGACTTACCCCAACGGCCGACGGGCACTCCGAAATTACTAGTTTTACCCCCGGCTGGGACCGCTATATATAACGCTGAGGTTTTACCGTGACAGGCTACCGCCTTTACTGTTTCACCTACCAATATCGCGCTGATTATTTCCTTCGATTGCTCCTGTGTCGCGCAACCTCCTCCGCTTTCGTGTCGTGCTGAAAGTTTAATAAAATAACCAAGGTATAGCCTAATAGCCATATCATCTCAGCTTGCCCGACCCAACCTTCCTATCGTGCATAACTTATCGGACTAACAACCTTAGCTGAGTTTCTTTGTATCACCCGACACATGTGTTGCGTGACACGCCTTTATTGGGCGATAGCCGTGTCGCCCATCCTTATGTTGCCTCGCTTGTTTTATTGTCGGGCGATGCGTTGTTTTATCAGGAATGCCCTATCGAGCGCTTTGCTTTTCGTGACCTTATCACCTGACACATGTGTCGGGCGACAGGCCTGACGCGCATTTCTCGCCGTATCATCTTGTCTTATATCGCCTTGCATGTTCGATTAGACGTAACAGACGACACCCAGATCTCGTATCGGGCACGTGCCTACCTCTCTGAAAGATTCACATCGCCTGATACGGTGGTGTCAGACCACTTTTGTATCGGGTCATATCTTATCATGCATTCAGTTTCCCTTCTTAAAACATCGACACATTTAATTGATCAAGGAATTTGTTCTATGATTAACAGAAATGGCCCGTACCAAGCAGACTGTTGTTCGAGTTGACAAGCACGGCCGAAGAATCAACGACGAAGCCACCGCTGAAGTGACAACTGTCGGGCAGAAACGCCCGAATCCCGAGGCGGCTGGGCCATCGATAGCAGATAAGAGGACAAGGACAGGGGAGGTGGCGGCTCCAACCACAACACCAGCAGTAGTGGCAGAACCCCTGGATCACACACCAAGAAGGTTCGTGCTGAGAGATGACGAGCATGGACACTGTTATACAAGACTGGAGGCCAGGCTCTACAGGCGGAGCAGGTTCTGTCACCAGTCCTCATTCATTCAGCTGGGCATCTTTGAAAGACTGGAGAACATCCTCGCCGCGGCAGGACTGAGGAAGATCTGCCTCAGTCGATCTTCCTTCTACACCAAACTCACGAAGGAGTTCATGTCGTCTCTTCGCCGAGTGAAGAATACTGCTACAGAAAAAGAGGAATACGAAGGAGCAGATAGACTACAAGCACGACTGTACAACTCGGAGCATGCCATCTCCGAGAAGCTGCTGAACAAGATCTTCTCTTCCAACGAGAATGAGGAGAATATGATGAATAACGGTGAAAGAATCACCGAAGGAGACGGGTTCAACCCCGTGGAGCTCTGGAATCGGCTGACCGGCGAGTCATCTTTTAATCCAGGAAGCAAGGTGGCGGCCGTGCAGTCATGTTTTTGGAGAATAGTGCACAAACTGGTGGCGTGCTTGCTATTCAGAAAGAACGAGTCCAGCAATATCTACACCGAAGAACTCCACGTCATGTGGCACATGATGGAGGGGAAAGTGATCAACCTCGGGCGGTTCTTGCTGAACAGACTACACCCAATAAAGGATGCCACCAAAGAATACTGTATGGGTGGAATCATCAACATGATTGCGGCTGGGCTCGGGGACCCAAAGGAGCCACGCGACCTTTCGAGGACGAGGGGAGATGAGCTGATCAACCTCAAATACCTTATGAGGGCCAGCATCATAAAGAAGGAGGGAAGGTGCTACTTCTACAAGTTTGCAAGGACAAACACCCTCCTGCCGCTACCTCGTTGCGCCACCTACGATGCAGAAAAGCTGGTCTTCACTGCATCAGAGATAGAAGCTGTGGCTGTAGATGCATCTTATGCCGCCACCACCAAGATTTAGGAGAGGGCGGCCACGAGAGGAGAATCGATTCCTCTCGACCCAAGGTGGGAAAAAGTTTCAACAGCCCGCACCGAGCCATCCACAATTCCAGATCCACCGACGACATCAACTGATAGAGCTGTCTTCGCTCCTACTATACTAGCCACAACCACAACAACGACTGTGGTGGCTGAAGAAGAACCGGTGATCGTTGAGGTCACCAAGACAACAACTACGGGAGCTGCCGCAGAAGAGATAGCCACATCCCTAGAAATTCCTGTAATGCCTGTAGAGGTAGAGGAAGAACCTCATCCGGACGCCAGTAATGAGGTGTTCGCCGAGATCCTAGCAATGGAGCTCGAAGGTGCACAGCTGGCACCGACACCGCCACCGGTGTCCCCTGTAGCAGTTGCTGAAGGGATCACCGACAGTGTAGAGGTGGAGCAGCATCCACCCTCACCACGGCCATCTCCTCTATGATGAGAAGGTGAGGCGGTGACGGCCGCAAGAGCACCAACACCTCGCCCGACGACATCTACATTGCAAACAATTGAGATAGGCTCTACCTCGTCTGGTAGATCATCACGCGGGCAAGGTATCGTGAGGACGGGAGGGAGACCCGTAGGAACCCCTCCATCGCTCGGGAAGATGCTGGGACACGAGTTCGATTACTTGCGGGAGGTAACAGAGAACAACTAAGCTACATGTATTTCCTTAACCCACAAGTTTTCATCTTTCCAGAAGAGGCTGAATAGCCAAGAACGAGAGTTGCTGGCTCTAGTTAGCCTTCCCGGCCAACTAGATACTCTAACCGTGACGCTTCAACAAACCCTCCAGTGCCTTGACGTGATCGAGGAGAGGCTGAATAGGGGGGACGGCCATCCACGCCCAAGGCAGCCGAGAAGGTCCCCGTCACCCCCTGACTCTGGCTCTCCACCTTCTTCATCAACATCCTCCTCAAGATCAACGTCCTCCTCCTCCTCCAGCGGGAAATCCACAACACCCGAGGAGGGGATGCCACCAAGGTCAACCGACAGAGCTCTAGCAGGATAGGAGAGCTCCCTAGGCCTGGAAGAAGAAAATCCCTCGGTCCCCCTGGATGAAATTGAAGATGATAATGGAGATATCAGCATCGGGGTGGACTCTTCTGATCAATCAGAGGGAGATAAGGGAGACGTTTATGCCGCCAATGAAAGACACCTCCCCCGAGGAAGATGCTCGATGGCAAAAAAGTTTGCTGAGCCGTCGGAGATACCTTCCTTTGAGATGGCCAACTTCGATAGAAGGGTCATCGGCTACCTAACGATCAGAGACCAGAAACTACTGAACAAGGTCCTAAGGTCGCATGCAGACGAAGAAGACGTCATCTGGAGCGACGACTACTTCTCCATATGATGGGGAGCGCTCCGCAGCATGTTCCGCTTGCCAGCTATCGTCGGAAAAAGGGTGTTCAGGGTCCTTGAAAGTGTGATCATAGAGAATATCAGCACTGGGACAGGTTGGAAGATAGTTTACAACGCCACCCCGACCTTGGCAAGAAGACTGATGTGGGGAGAATCAGACTCCACTGCGGTAGCCAACATGTTGCAACACATAGATACGCATAACCCAAACCTCATGTTGACACCATACAAGCACTGCAACATTTGGTTCCTCTTCATATCAGATCTCAGGAGCCATGATGTCCAGCTGCTGAGCTGCAACAGCAGTGAGGTGCTGCACTCCGAGTATGTTTTCAGTCACCCAGAGGACAAAAATCTGAGGCTTCTACCGTTGCATCTTCTCCAAGCAATCAAGAAAGGAACCCAATGTCAAAAAGGCATCTGGAACTTCTTTCCTATCCAAGACTTCCCCGTCCAAATAGAAGAGGGAAGCGGAAACAACGCCTTCGTCGTCTTGCGCGCCATGGAGCTACTCAACATATTTGGATATATGAGGCATCTCCTGGGCCAAAACTTCTACCACCTCAGGAGCGTATACGCCCTACTTCTGATTAAAGACAGGCGCTATTTCTGAGACGTATGGGTACCAGAAGGGCTGCTGGACAACGATTAAGAAGATGACTCTTCACAAACCAGCAGCTCCCCAGAGAAAGAAGCCGAGATGGAAACTGACACCTATGGGGCAGGCAAGCAGTTGGAGATCCTACGGAAAGTGCATGGATTTGAAGACACTGCTTCACCTGAAACTGCAAAAGAGTTGATCAAAAATTTCGACCGCTTCTCGTGCGCTACACTCATGCAAGAGCAGGTCAATGAAATCCTTCTGAAGCTGGTAGATTCTACCCCGGCGGATGTCATCTATGAGGCAGACAATGTGGTAGTCCCGGTTGATGATTTAAGGGACATGGTAAAAGAAGGAGGATGCTTGGCTGTATCTGTGGCGACCGCTTACATCCAAACATTACAACCAAGGTTCGAACACGCATACATAGCTCATCCTATGCTATTCAATGACGTTTGCCTCGCCGATGAAACAGGAGAAAAGCAAGATTTTTTGGCAGAGCTGGAGAGCGGGGTTCCACGCAAAATCCTCCTGCCCATCCCGCATTACAGCCATTGGATGCTCCTGACAATGTACACTCGCCAACAAGCAGGAATTTTCTACAACAGCTCGGACAAAAACAAAGATCATCCAGTGCAGTGTACATCGGCAGCGTTGACCTCCCTCGAGCGCTTAGTATGAAAATACTACGACGAGGTGGCATCGCTGATACAACCATTCCTAGACACGGCACCAAGAAAGTGGCACGAGCTGCAATTCTGCCACCACAGTCCACAATAGATCCCTCTATCCAACGACTGCGACATCTTCATCCTGGAATGGATAGCAAATGAAGAGACGCCTAACCAGCTCCACCACATTGACTATCACAACAAACGGGGAGAATACGTGTGGGAGTTTCTATCAGGTGCAGGCACGCTCAACAGTTAATCCCTCACTGAGTTAAAATTAACGTACCTTATCTAATCCACAACTCTGGGATAGAGTGTGGAGTAAGTTTGGGGGGGGTACCATGTACCAGTGAGGGAGGTATAAAAATTTATTTTCTTCAAACTTCACCTTCTCTTGTTTTTCTTCTATATCATGTATACATATTCTTGCTCATACAAAAATATTTTGAAAATTACAAAATTTTTTGAAAAATTGTTGCTCCCTACATATGTACAAAGTCACTATATTTGTAAAAACCTAATTCAACTTCTTTCCAGTTTGTTTTCTATGTGCCCAACGAGATGCAAATTTTGTTATATCTTTCTGAGAATACAACCTCAAACGACAAAAGACTACGTTTTTCCACGCCAAAATTTTCGAAAAAATAATAATCTCGCAAACAGCTAAGAGACGAGTATGGAGAAGTAAAAAACTGCCCAAACAGCAAAAATCCCTCTTGTTTTCCCCTACCCAACAAAAATCCTAAAAAGAGAAAGTAGCCTTATGAGAGTGAATAAAAGCATGAGAGTTGTGCCCAATAAAAGAAAAGAAAAAAATATATACACACTTGTTTTCCAAAAGTACCCATCTTTAGGCATGGTAGATCCGGGGCAGTGGTACGTAGGATGTGAAATCACTGCTCTAAAGCCAACTGGCTTGGACTGCAGGGACCACTTCCCCACTAACGGACCCGTACCTGGATGGACTGATGGGAAACAAGGAAAAACCCAAAAAGCCTTAGCCTACCCAACACATAACTTTCTACCCCTAAAGCTGTTTGGTGTGAAAGCTAACTTTGGAATAATGCACCAAAGTCTCACTGAAGCTGTAGAGAATTTTTTTTTACTGAAATAATAAGGCAGGAAATGCAAGGTCTTTTGTCCGAAGCGGGGCAGTATTATCTCTAAAGACATCGCGATACTTGTCTTACCTCTAGGCTTGAAAGCTACACCGTGCAAGAAGGAGCATCACAAAATAAAGTCTAAATATTGATTGAGGACAATCAAAATGCTAAGTTTGGGGGAGTTGATAACACCAAATTTTGTGATGTTTTTGACCCTTATTTTGTTATCAAAACTACCCTTTTAAACTGATTTCCTCTCTTTTTTATATGTACTTTTGCAATAACAGGACAAACTACACTCTTAATTCAATATTTCCATCTTTTGCAGAGTTTTCCTCCAATTTTGACCCATTTGTCATCAATAAGGCCCGTCCCGGCCCACAACCATGATTCCACCTGCATCGGCCTTCCAACCGGCCGATACGCACACTGCCAGGCAAGGGTAGCGCAATACACAGATGCGTGACATGAGGATGCTGCACAAGGAGGGTCTAACGGACGACACGCCTATCTACCCGATAGGGAGCCAAGCTCGCCAAGACAACCGAAGCTTGTCTCGCGACACAGGCCACCCACCGGCAGGCACCGCTCATCACGTCCACCGACAGCCGACATCCTTGTGCCGAATGATACTGATATCGGCCGTCCACCGACTCCGCGATACTAAGAGCTAAGCAAGGACATGTGGCGCCCTGAGCGCCATAACTTCCCCAACTGTTGCCTATAAATAGCAGCTATAGGAAGCTGAAAAGACAGGTCAGAACCCTACGGAACTCACCTCAGGAAAACTACGAAGAGCTAGTGTATCGTGCCTCAGTACTTGTGCCGGGCGATTCTAGGTGAGCACTTCCCCATCCTGAGAGGGAGGGAATGGTTCACTTAGGGTCGTCCCGGGCAACACTGCAGGCCAATATCGGCCGACAAGGATCCCCGACATAAGTGACCGATACTAGGAGCATCGCTCTATCTTGACACGATACCGAACCCCGATACACATCGTCCGTCACGGCGTGTCGCCTGAGAGGGTGCCGCCCGACATGATCGTATCGGACGAGGGTCCTCACGCGATGCAATCCGCCTGTCACGGCATGTCACCTGAGAAGGTGTGCCACCCGACACTGTTGTATCGGGCTAGGCTCCTGCCGGTATCAGGATGGAGGGTCTGCTGTAGTGTGTCGTCCTTCTGTATCAAGAAGGCGACATCTATCTTTATTATTTCAGTCATTTATTTCTTTTACTTCTGCAATGTAATCAAAACCTTATTTGTTTATGGAAATAGAAGAGTTTAATTATCTGCTGCTTTATGTTTGGTGCCTTTGTTGGATGATTGCTATGTTTAACATATGAACTCTAGCTTGCATGTTTGGATCACGTTTCAATTAACTACCGAATCGTGTTTTCCCATCGCAACAGCCTCAAGAGAGGGGTTGTGGCTCTATTGTTTGGTCCGATTCTGGAGTACGAGAGTGCCCGGAATCGAAGTTGCTTTAGTAACCTTTCCACTCTAACTTAAGTATAGCAACCTCGAGAGTGGTGTTGATGCTTGGTTAGAGGTACCTGCTCTGAGAGGAGGGGTACAGGATGTTCCTTCTGCGCTTGTTTTATCGAAGTTTATCTCCTTCGTACCTTACTTTAGCGCTAGTATTATCTCTCTATTTCCGTTACACGAAAATCCCTAAAAACTGATAAATGCTTAAAACCTTAATTTTTCCTCGTAGCTCCAGTTGGAGATAGATTTCTTTTGTTTTATCGATCTTATCTTGTTGTTCCCTTTGGGAATTTTACCATCTCTTTACCCTTGCCGGAGTGTAGCGTGTCGATTCCGCGTTCTCAACACTACCACCCTTGTCCCTGTGTTCGACCCCGTATATCTACTTCGACCCCGTAAACAAAGTTGCGGGGGCCTAGAAGGTTTCGGGTTATAAATGTAAAAGCTCAACTACCTCAAATCCGCTCAACTTTTTGGATGCGTGATTTAGGCCAGTCACCAACTGACCGAATAAGAGGCGAGCCGATCGGTTCAAGGGTTGAACTGATGAAACCAGATTGGCAAACATAGATCTTCGTGAACAACATGATTCTACATGTGATGTACACCCTAATTTGTGGTAATTCCTTGTGGATCTAAGGAATTACCTTAGAATGGTCATAACCATCACTTTTTGTTTATTGCATGTTTCTGTTGTGGGATATAGCATGTATATGACATGTACTATATATGCAGTGATTGGATGAAGTATATGTATTTATAAATACAAATCCCTCAATATAATATTAAGACAAAGATGCTTTCCATAAGAAGCACACATGAAAAACTTGATCTACCAAGCGTAGGTTATGCCAAAGCATGGTGTACTATCTATCTCATGGAAGTGATAGTAGATATGTAGATCTACCAAAACATGGTATATATTTTATTGTGTTGTCTTTTGGGTAAGGATTAACTAGGTTATCTTAATGAGATTAAGTACCTAGAAGCATACAGATGGATTGTGTGGGCTCCGATCTCCAAACCACGAATTAATCCCGATTTAATCATGTGCGGAAGCAATCGGTAAACAGCGGAAGACAAAAATCACGGGAAATTAAAACTTTTCGAGACAAGAGCCTGAAACCACAAACCTTTTCCATAGAAAAAGGATTTAACTGTTTACATCACTGACAATTACTTCTTGAGTAATTATATACAACATGATACCAAAACTCTCAAGAATTCATACTCCAAAACACTCCAGGACCTGAGAGTACAGAGGACACATAGGACTTAACTCTAATTACACCATGAAGCAGGCTAGATCTCCACCTGAGATATTTACTGCTCCTGATGCTGCTGTTGCTGGGATTGTTCACCTGAGTTCTTGTTCCTTCGTCTTCGACGACCACCTAAAAAGTAGAAGTCTACGGGGTGAGACAATTATACATAATTGCCCCAGCGAGAGTTATAACTCTCCACTAGGCTTTATAAGCAAAGCAAGGAATAACTAAAGCAATAAGAGCCTTCAAGATATTCACTGGCAGTTCTGATGATAAGCAAGAGTTCAATCAATATTAAAATATGAGAACATCTATGCTATTCAAGGTAACATCAATCAAATAACTCATAATTAACTCTAACAGATATACTACGCTGTTGTTTATGTTTTTCCAAACATTATTATGCCCTGTGGAGATGAGGCATACCACTCATACTCCAACTGATCGCTAAGAAGTCACATCAGTATCATACATAGGTAATTAAGAGAGCCGGATTCTTATGACCTCATCTTCCTCAGTCAGTTAGAGGATTGATTGTTTGACATCTGGCGGGATGTCTATGTAATAGCTCACCAGGGTACTCTGGTCCTTCGCTATTTTTAGAGTTACGGTGGCATTCTGTACTCTCTTCGCTATCGGAAGATTTCTTGTTTATCTTTCACCGATACGGGGTTTATGTCTTTAAGGGAGTGTAGAGATACAGCTCACCTTTAAAACTTTGGGGTGGGGTCTGATGGACTACTAGAATCTACATCATCCACTCACCCTTTCTGTTATAGTGAAGGTATGATGGACTACGAGAATCTACATCAAATACCTACACTAGGATGTCAGGTTCTACACATCCATGTACCCCACATACTCAACAGTATGTGCTCCAGGAGTTCCCTTAGGAAAACCTGTTTCACCATCATTTAGACAACTGACAATGATGGATCTATGATCAGGGCTCTACATTTCACTTGATTAGTTAGGTACATTCAGTATTCCAATCATCATACAGTAACACAGCTATATATGAGAATACAAAATGTAACAGGCCTAACTTATCACAATTATCAGATATTCATCTCAAGTCATCTGTCAAGCATGACCTTAATAACATTTATGGCTCTTACAGCCCATAAATCACAAAGGATGTCACTTAGCAGTGCATCAAGATGGTTCACTATTCATAAAGCATAAGACATGCCTTCAATGAATATAACATGGTATTCCATACCTGGGTGTGACCATCATCTCACAACAACCTGCATGGTTAATTCAACAGATAATAGTAAACACTTCAGTAAATAGGAATACATCCCCAAATAGGGTTTCACTTGGATTCACCCTCAACTAGTGTTTCACATGGAATCACCCTAAAATAGGGTTCCACATGGGATCACCCACAACTAGGGTTCCACATGGAATTACCTTCAAATAAGGTTCCACTTAATAACCCTTACAATCAGGGTTTACTATTCATCTTTCATGTCATCGCCCAAAAATTAGGGTTTACTATTCACTCCATGGTGAATTGTACTCATTACATCATCATGTAAGAGAAACATCATCATTAAGACTCTTAATTATCATTAAGATCCATTAGATATCATCATTAGGGTTTCCATGACCTCACATAGGTGGGTCATTCCCTAATCATGCACCTTCATGTGTAAAAGAAGTATCTTACTAGAGATTCCTCCTAAAAAGGGCACTTTCTCTCTCTAGGATACTTTCTCTCTCTAGAAACACTTTCTCTTTCCTCTCTCTAGTAGATGGTGGCAACACCACTCTAGATTAGGTTGAGACAAGTCTCTATTGACTGATGTGAGCCAAAGCATCAACATTATGTGATTAGGGTTTGATTAGATTAGGGTTTTACCCCTTTAGACCCTTCAAGGGTATTTTGGTAATTTGCCACATGATCACCATCATGGGTTAACCCACTAATCACATAGTCCCTTAATGACCTAGGTTACCATTAGGGTTTAGATTGAATCACCATTGAACTGATTGCATCATCAAATGGTTAAGTACAAACCATCACAAATCTCCAAACGGTTTCAACCTTCAAACGGTTTCAACCACCTAAACGGTCTTGAGACCGTTTGGCCCTCAAACGGTCTTGAGACCGTTTGGATCCAAACGGTCTTGAGACCGTTTGGAGGTGAAGACCGTTTGGAAGGGTTGACTTCCAAACCGTTTGGAGCTTCAATCGGTTTGAGGTCGTTTGGACCAATCGACCTTGAGGTCGTTTGAGCTCAAACGGTCTTGAGGTCGTTTGAGCCCAAACGGTCTTGAGACCGTTTGGCCCCAAACGGTCTTGAGACCGTTTGGTCTCAAATGGTCTTGAGACCGTTTGGACCCAAACGGTCTTGAGACCGTTTGGTCCAAATGGGCTCAAACCGTTTGGACCTCCAAAAGGGTTCAAAGGTCACCAAAGTTCAAGGATATGTATGTTGAAGCCCTCAATTGGCTAAAGGTATGCTAACCACTTATACATTGAGCCAATTAGGGTTAGCCTTAACCACTTAGACATCAAATTGACCCTCAATTGTAAACCAATTAGGGTTCAATCGTTCTCAATTAGGGTTTCAAGTTGATTGGTCATCAATGTTCAACAATGTGAAACAATTCAAGGTTGAACCTATCAATTGACCTCCAATTGGGCTCAAACTTGGCCCAAACGGTCTTGAGGTCGTTTGGACATCATCCAAACGGTCTTGAGACCGTTTGCCCAAAGTTTGACCAAAAACCAAGTCGTTTTGACTAAGGTTGAAGTCTAATTAGGTCAAAATCAGCAATTTTCAACAATGCATCAATTTCCTACAATTGGACCCTCAAACCATTAGATTAACTCAACCCTAGACCTTCAAACGGTCTTGGGTTGACACCAAACGGTCTTGAGACCGTTTGGATGAGTTCCAAACGGTCTTGAGACCGTTTGCCCATCCATCCTTTGGACTTTAGCGAAAATTCATCAAGGTTTGATCTATTGAGTTGATCATCACATCAATACTTAATTGCAATATGATTTGGTGCCTTTGGACCTTCAATTGATCAACTATACTTGACCCCAGACCTCCAAACGGTCTTGGGGTGACCCCCAAACGGTCTTGAGACCGTTTGGGTGATTCCCAAACGGTCTTGAAACCGTTTGGGCTAAGCAACCCAAAATCTCAACTTAACTCATAGGAGATTCAGCACTAATTTCAATTAGGGTTTGCCCTATTAATCATCCTTCAACTCATGACTCGTTTGGAATTAATCCATAAAATTTGGTGAGTCGTTAATTAACATCATTATGAACAGTAATCCCAAACGGTCAACGTTTAGTCAACCATCTTAAACGGTCTTGAGACCGTTTGCCCAAAAAGGGCAAATTAAACAGATTGCAAATCAGAAATTAATTCAATTCGTTTTGCTAATTGATTTGCTCATATCTCACGATTCCTTTGGAGTTAACCTCTCAAATTTCGTGGGTGATTAACCTACATAATTATGAACAAGATTCCCAAACGGTCTTCGCTTGGTCAACGGGACCAAACGGTCTTGAGACCGTTTGCCCTCAAACGACCCTGAAACCGTTTGCCCACCAAACGGTTTGAAACCGTTTTGAGCAATAGGTGGAGGTCGTTTGATAAAGTGAAAATCTGTGGATAAGCATAGTAATTAACGCCCTTATCTTCCACCTTAAGAACAGTAGCAGTTCTTCACGATTTTGCTTGCAAGGATGCAAGGGAAGATAGGGAAGAAGAAGATCTATCAACTATATGCATAGAAAAGATGTATAATCGAAGCATCAAGTTTAGAGTTATAAAACCCGCCTAAAGCTTGCTCCTTGAGCTCCAAGCTTTCGAGCTCCAAGCCTTTAATGGCGTCCTAGAAGCTCCACAGGTCGGCCAAGGTTAATCCTCCAAGGAAGGTTGAGAAAAGATGGCTAAAAAGATAGAATTAAGTAAGCTAGCCATGAATTTGTCCTTGAATCCGAATTCTAACCATGGAATTTGGGCAAGAAGGGGAATCCAAACCTACCTTGCACCCTTGGTCGTTTCTCCTGAGCTCCAGAGCAAGGCTTGGCCGTTTGGGAAAGAAAGGAAATGAATGGAACAGGGAAAGATCGTTTGCTCATTTGCAAAGGAAAAGCCTTTTTATAGCTTAAGCCTATTTCCTACTACAAGGACCTTTCAAATTCAAAATTCACATCTAGGTCCCTCCTTGTTCAAGGGCACGTCCAAGCCCATCTAATATTATGCAAATCTCAAGAAAACTCAAGATCTAAGGGTAAAGGAATCCAACCTTCAACTAGGGTACATACAGGAAAGGGTTTTGTACCCATTTTAGGTGATTTCTATCACAAAGATCATTTTTCTCATTTAATTATTAAATGATGTATCCCTTTCATCATTTTTACTCTAAATGATGAAAAGAGTCATAAAAGATGTTCTAGATGGTGAAAATTACAAGTTGGACCCCTCAATTTGGGTAAATTGCACTTTACCCCAAATTAGGGTTTCTAAGCATGGGAATTGCTTCCACAGCTGCACCTTGGTGCTCAAGCTTGGGAAATCCCTCAAACTTTACCATAACCATTCACATGATGTTTCAACATCAAAGGAACATCTTATCTTGTGAATTTTGCAAGTTCAACCCTTAAACTGGGTAATTTGCACATAGGTCCCTGCATACAACACAATGCTACTACTTTATACAAAAAGGAGCAAAATTGAAAGTAAATGTTCCTGAGGAACTTAATTACATGCCAGGGAGTGTTCACAAGTATATTAATTACATATTTAGGCAAAACTTCCAGGGTTAGGTCATAACCCAGGTCAGGGGTGTTACAAATTCTTTACCCCTTCAAAAGGATTTCGTCCCCGAAATCGATAAAGCATATTATAAGAAGAGAGCAGGATATTTTCTTCTCATTTCATCTTCTAGTTCCCAAGTGGCTTCTTCAACACCACGATGGTTCCAGAGGACTTTTACAAGGCTTATATCCTTCTTCTTTAACTTTTTAGTTCTGTTATCGAGGATTGACACTGGTCCCTCCTCATACGTTATATCTTCATTCAATTTTACCTCCATAGGTTGTAGAACTGACTCGGTATCTGGATGACATTTCCTCAGCATGGAAATGTGAAACACAGGGTGCAGCTTCTGCAACTCTAGAGGTAACTCTAGTCTATAGGCCACCTTTCCAACTTTTTCAACAATTGGATAAGGTTCCAAAAATCTAGGAGCTAACTTTCCTTTCTTCCCAAAACGAAGGACTCCTTTCCAAGGTGAGACCTTGAGATACACTCTGTCTCCATCCTGGAATTCTAGGGGTCTACGACGTTTATCGGCATATGATTTCTGTCTATCTTGTGCAGTCTTAAGCTGTTGTTGTATAACTTTAATCTTTTCTGTAGTTTGCTGCACAAGATCAGGGCCTAATAACTGGTGCTCACCAGTTTCATACCAACACAAGGGTGATCTACAACGTCTGCCATATAAGGCTTCATATGGTGCCATATCAATGCTATGTTGATAGCTATTGTTATAGGCAAACTCTATCAAGCTTAGATGTAGATCCCAACTCCCGGTAAACTGGAGAACACATGCTCTCAACAGATCTTCTAAGGTCTGTATAGTCCTTTCTGACTGTCCATCAGTTTGAGGATGAAAGGCTGTACTAAACCTTAACTTGGTGCCTAGGGCTCTGTGTAACTGTTCCCAAAAGCGACTTGTAAACTGGGGACCTCTGTCAGAAACTATAGTGACAGGAACTCCGTGCAAACGCACTATCTCTTGGACATATATCTGGGATAACCTTTCAGCAGTATAGGTTGTTTTGACAGGTAAGAAATGCGCTGTCTTTGTCAACCTATCAACAACTACCCAAATGGAATCATGTCCTTTGTTTGTCCTGGGTAGGCCAACAACAAAGTCCATGGTTACATGGTCCCACTTCCACTGTGGTATGGGTAAGGGTTGCATTGTCCCTGCAGGTTTCTGGTGTTCAGCCTTGACCTGCTGACACACAGGACACCTCAGAACAAACTCAGCTACATCCTTCTTCATCCCAGGCCACCAATACATGTCTTTCAAGTTTCGATACATCTTGGTGCTCCCTGGATGCATAGCATACATCGAAGAATGAGCTTCTTCCAGGACTAACTTCCTCAGGTCGTCCACATCTGGCACTATCATCCTTCCATGATAGCATGCCACCTGGTCATCTGACTCATGAAAACCTTCTCGCTTCTCATTTCCGAACGCGAATCTAATCTGCTGTACAGAAACATCTACTTGTTGTGCCTCCTTTATCTGCTCTCTTAAGGTAGGTTTAATCTGCATCTCAGCTAACAGACCGGCTAACAATGATGCCTTCAACTGCACATTGTCATGCCTTAAAGAGATAAGCATATCTCTTCTAGAGCATACTAAGGAACTTAGTTGTGCCCTATCCATGGTTGATGTTGCTGATTTCCTACTCAAGGCATCTGCAACCACATTGGCCTTGCCCGGATGGTAATCAATCGTACAATCGTAGTCCTTGATTAACTCCATCCAGCGACGTTGCCTCATATTAAGCTCATGCTGAGTGAAGATGTACTTAAGGTTCTTGTGGTCTGTGAAAATCTGGAAAGTTTCTCCGTAGAGATAATGTCTCCAGATTTTCAAAGCATGGACCACAGCAGCTAACTCTAGATCGTGTGTCGGATAATTCTCTTCGTGTTTCTTAAGCTGTCGGGAAGCAAAAGAAATCACTTGGTTATCCTGCATCAACACACATCCAAGTCCATTCTTGGAGGCATCACAAAAGATTATATATTCCTTTCCTTGCTCAGGTAACACAAGCACAGGTGCACTTGTCAACCTCTCCTTCAACAGCTGAAAAGACTGTTGACACTTATCACTCCAAGCAAAAGGAACATCCTTCCGGGTTAACTTGGTCAAAGGTAAGGCTATAGAACTGAAATTTTTAATAAACCTTCGATAATAACCAGCTAACCCCAAGAAACTTCTAATCTCCGTCGGTGTCTTCGGTTGTTCCCACTGCAGAACGGATTCTATCTTTGCAGGGTCAACACGAATTCCCGAGGCAGATACCACATGTCCAAGGAAGGATACTTCAGATAACCAAAACTCACACTTGCTAAACTTAGCGTATAGCTTATGCTCTCTTAGCAAGGTCAAAGTCTGGCGAAGGTGTTGCTCATGCTGCTGAGCATCCTTACTATAAATCAGTATGTTGTCTATGAAGACGACAACACACTGATCAAGGAAAGGTCGAAAGACTCTATTCATGAGTTCCATGAATGCAGCCGGTGCATTGGTTAGTCCAAACGACATGACCGTGAACTCATAGTGACCATATCTTGTCCTAAAGGCAGACTTAGATATGTCACTGTCCTTAATGCGGAGTTGATGATATCCAGACCTTAAGTCTATCTTAGAAAAGACTGTCGCACCACGCAACTGGTCGAAAAGATCATCAATCCTCGGCAAAGGATATTTATTCTTTATCGTTACTTTATTGAGTTGTCTATAATCAATGCACAACCGCATCGATCCATCTTTCTTTTTAACAAACAAAACCGGAGCACCCCAAGGTGAGGTACTCGGTCGGATGAAACCCTTCTCAAGTAACTCTTGAAGCTGTTTCTTGAGTTCTGCCATCTCAGCAGGCGCCATCCTATACGGAGTCTGGGCTATAGGTTTCGTATCTGGGACCAAATTGATCTCAAAATCAATTTCCCGGGGTGGTGGTATACCAGGAAGTTCTTCGGGAAACACATCCTCGAATTCCCTGACTATCGGAACTTCAGCAGGGTTGGAACTCTCCTTGGTAACATCTACCACATGGGCTAAGAATGCGTAGCATCCTTGCCTCATCAACTTATCAGCAACCATAGCTGATACAAGACAGGTGGGCAGAATCTTTCTTTCACCTTGAAAGATCCATGTGTTGCTTTCATCAGCAAACACCGCCAGCTTGGATTCACAATCCAAGACAACTCGATACTTTTCCAAGTTATCCATCCCTTGGATTATATCAAATCCTTGCATATCAAGCGGTATGAGATCCACTTGAATGCGATGCTTAGAAAAGAAAAGTACGCAAGGAGAGCATACTTCTTGCAGAACAGCAGACCCACTCAACGGAGTCTCCAACAACAACTTATCTGCCCTATGACTAGTTGTCATATTGCAGTTACGAATCACTCTTCGAGTGATGAAAGAGTGCGTAGCACCCGGGTCAATCAGAACAGATACTACACAAGATTTAGACATATCAGAATATAAAAGTTCCATCTGACCTGTCACCACTTGTGGATTGACCACTGCTTCTGGTGGGTTCATAGCATAGAACCTTGCTGTAGCCTGCTGTTGAGGTGGTGCTGATGATCCAGCTTGAGACGCTTGTCCACGTCCTCGAGCTGCTCCTTGATGTTGTCTATTCTGAGATTCCTGTCGATTCTGTCTCGGGGTTTGTTGTGTCACACCGACAGCCCTAGAACGACAATCCTTCATCAAGTGTCCCACCTTACCACAGTTGTAGCAACTCTTTTCCTGTTGCTGTGGTCTGGGTGGTCCAGTAACTGACACAGATGCAGAACTGTGCGTCCCTTGAAGCGGTTGACTTCGTCCTCTACCTCTGCTTGGTGTCCATTGAGTTTGAAAACTGGATCTGGGTGGCGGAGGGTTAGGTGCAGAGAATCTAGGTTTCTTGGAATCCCTAGATGAAGAACCCTGGAACTGTGGATATCTTTTATGGGTTTGTCTTTTCTCAACTACAGATCTCTCTATCCTTCGGACTGACTCAACGAAGGTAGAGAATCTCTCTCGGTTCTCTAAGGCAGACACTGGGGTAGACATGTCAGCATTCAACCCCTTCTCAAACCTTCTGATTCTTTCTTCTTCTGTGGCAGCCATGTGCGGACAAAATCGCAACAGCTCCATGAACTTAGCTTCGTATTCACTAATGTTCATAATACCCTGTCTCAGTCTCTCAAACTGAGAGATCTTCTCGTCTAGGAAGGTCTTGGGAAAATATCTATTGATAAATTCCCGACGAAACTCTTCCCATGAGAACTCTGCCCCAGGTCTCTTCTGCTCTTCCATGTTCCACCAGTGACCAGCACTTCCTTTGAGAAGATAGACAGCATGTCTAACCTTCTCAGCTTCAGGGATGTTGAGGATCCTGAAGGCCTTCTCCAGCTCTGTCAACCACAGATCAGCATCTGCGGGGTCAGCAGTCCCATGGTACTCGGTAGCTCCGACACGACGTAGTCGCTCGAACGTCTTCCCGATACCTTGCCCCTCAGGCTGGGCAGGTACCCTAGGTGCAGGCATAGGCAACCTGTCGGTTATGTGTGTCATGGCAGTCATAAACTGCCCAAACATTGTCTGGACTGCTGGGTTACCCATGTCATCTGGATCAAACTGGGGTGGCTCTCTAGGTTGTTCTGGTACATGCTGTTCCAATCCTGGTACTCCTGCACCACCTTGAGGTGCACTAGCACTACTTTCTTCCACATTCTCATCATGTGGCTCTGACATCTTAAGTATCTTCTTCTCCTGAGGAGTAGAAGATTCTATTAGATAAGGAAGGAATACTAAAGATAGACTCGACTTCCTAAGTCCTATGCCTCTGTAGACTCGGATGAACCTGGAGCTCTGATACCACTTAATTGTGGGCTCCGATCTCCAAACCACGAATTAATCCCGATTTAATCATGTGCGGAAGCAATCGGTAAACAGCGGAAGACAAAAATCACGGGAAATTAAAACTTTTCGAGACAAGAGCCTGAAACCACAAACCTTTTCCATAGAAAAAGGATTTAACTGTTTACATCACTGACAATTACTTCTTGAGTAATTATATACAACATGATACCAAAACTCTCAAGAATTCATACTCCAAAACACTCCAGGACCTGAGAGTACAGAGGACACATAGGACTTAACTCTAATTACACCATGAAGCAGGCTAGATCTCCACCTGAGATATTTACTGCTCCTGATGCTGCTGTTGCTGGGATTGTTCACCTGAGTTCTTGTTCCTTCGTCTTCGACGACCACCTAAAAAGTAGAAGTCTACGGGGTGAGACAATTATACATAATTGCCCCAGCGAGAGTTATAACTCTCCACTAGGCTTTATAAGCAAAGCAAGGAATAACTAAAGCAATAAGAGCCTTCAAGATATTCACTGGCAGTTCTGATGATAAGCAAGAGTTCAATCAATATTAAAATATGAGAACATCTATGCTATTCAAGGTAACATCAATCAAATAACTCATAATTAACTCTAACAGATATACTACGCTGTTGTTTATGTTTTTCCAAACATTATTATGCCCTGTGGAGATGAGGCATACCACTCATACTCCAACTGATCGCTAAGAAGTCACATCAGTATCATACATAGGTAATTAAGAGAGCCGGATTCTTATGACCTCATCTTCCTCAGTCAGTTAGAGGATTGATTGTTTGACATCTGGCGGGATGTCTATGTAATAGCTCACCAGGGTACTCTGGTCCTTCGCTATTTTTAGAGTTACGGTGGCATTCTGTACTCTCTTCGCTATCGGAAGATTTCTTGTTTATCTTTCACCGATACGGGGTTTATGTCTTTAAGGGAGTGTAGAGATACAGCTCACCTTTAAAACTTTGGGGTGGGGTCTGATGGACTACTAGAATCTACATCATCCACTCACCCTTTCTGTTATAGTGAAGGTATGACGGACTACGAGAATCTACATCAAATACCTACACTAGGATGTCAGGTTCTACACATCCATGTACCCCACATACTCAACAGTATGTGCTCCAGGAGTTCCCTTAGGAAAACCTGTTTCACCATCATTTAGACAACTGACAATGATGGATCTATGATCAGGGCTCTACATTTCACTTGATTAGTTAGGTACATTCAGTATTCCAATCATCATACAGTAACACAGCTATATATGAGAATACAAAATGTAACAGGCCTAACTTATCACAATTATCAGATATTCATCTCAAGTCATCTGTCAAGCATGACCTTAATAACATTTATGGCTCTTACAGCCCATAAATCACAAAGGATGTCACTTAGCAGTGCATCAAGATGGTTCACTATTCATAAAGCATAAGACATGCCTTCAATGAATATAACATGGTATTCCATACCTGGGTGTGACCATCATCTCACAACAACCTGCATGGTTAATTCAACAGATAATAGTAAACACTTCAGTAAATAGGAATACATCCCCAAATAGGGTTTCACTTGGATTCACCCTCAACTAGTGTTTCACATGGAATCACCCTAAAATAGGGTTCCACATGGGATCACCCACAACTAGGGTTCCACATGGAATTACCTTCAAATAAGGTTCCACTTAATAACCCTTACAATCAGGGTTTACTATTCATCTTTCATGTCATCGCCCAAAAATTAGGGTTTACTATTCACTCCATGGTGAATTGTACTCATTACATCATCATGTAAGAGAAACATCATCATTAAGACTCTTAATTATCATTAAGATCCATTAGATATCATCATTAGGGTTTCCATGACCTCACATAGGTGGGTCATTCCCTAATCATGCACCTTCATGTGTAAAAGAAGTATCTTACTAGAGATTCCTCCTAAAAAGGGCACTTTCTCTCTCTAGGATACTTTCTCTCTCTAGAAACACTTTCTCTTTCCTCTCTCTAGTAGATGGTGGCAACACCACTCTAGATTAGGTTGAGACAAGTCTCTATTGACTGATGTGAGCCAAAGCATCAACATTATGTGATTAGGGTTTGATTAGATTAGGGTTTTACCCCTTTAGACCCTTCAAGGGTATTTTGGTAATTTGCCACATGATCACCATCATGGGTTAACCCACTAATCACATAGTCCCTTAATGACCTAGGTTACCATTAGGGTTTAGATTGAATCACCATTGAACTGATTGCATCATCAAATGGTTAAGTACAAACCATCACAAATCTCCAAACGGTTTCAACCTTCAAACGGTTTCAACCACCTAAACGGTCTTGAGACCGTTTGGCCCTCAAACGGTCTTGAGACCGTTTGGATCCAAACGGTCTTGAGACCGTTTGGAGGTGAAGACCGTTTGGAAGGGTTGACTTCCAAACCGTTTGGAGCTTCAATCGGTTTGAGGTCGTTTGGACCAATCGACCTTGAGGTCGTTTGAGCTCAAACGGTCTTGAGGTCGTTTGAGCCCAAACGGTCTTGAGACCGTTTGGCCCCAAACGGTCTTGAGACCGTTTGGTCTCAAACGGTCTTGAGACCGTTTGGACCCAAACGGTCTTGAGACCGTTTGGTCCAAATGGGCTCAAACCGTTTGGACCTCCAAAAGGGTTCAAAGGTCACCAAAGTTCAAGGATATGTATGTTGAAGCCCTCAATTGGCTAAAGGTATGCTAACCACTTATACATTGAGCCAATTAGGGTTAGCCTTAACCACTTAGACATCAAATTGACCCTCAATTGTAAACCAATTAGGGTTCAATCGTTCTCAATTAGGGTTTCAAGTTGATTGGTCATCAATGTTCAACAATGTGAAACAATTCAAGGTTGAACCTATCAATTGACCTCCAATTGGGCTCAAACTTGGCCCAAACGGTCTTGAGGTCGTTTGGACATCATCCAAACGGTCTTGAGACCGTTTGCCCAAAGTTTGACCAAAAACCAAGTCGTTTTGACTAAGGTTGAAGTCCAATTAGGTCAAAATCAGCAATTTTCAACAATGCATCAATTTCCTACAATTGGACCCTCAAACCATTAGATTAACTCAACCCTAGACCTTCAAACGGTCTTGGGTTGACACCAAACGGTCTTGAGACCGTTTGGATGAGTTCCAAACGGTCTTGAGACCGTTTGCCCATCCATCCTTTGGACTTTAGCGAAAATTCATCAAGGTTTGATCTATTGAGTTGATCATCACATCAATACTTAATTGCAATATGATTTGGTGCCTTTGGACCTTCAATTGATCAACTATACTTGACCCCAGACCTCCAAACGGTCTTGGGGTGACCCCCAAACGGTCTTGAGACCGTTTGGGTGATTCCCAAACGGTCTTGAAACCGTTTGGGCTAAGCAACCCAAAATCTCAACTTAACTCATAGGAGATTCAGCACTAATTTCAATTAGGGTTTGCCCTATTAATCATCCTTCAACTCATGACTCGTTTGGAATTAATCCATAAAATTTGGTGAGTCGTTAATTAACATCATTATGAACAGTAATCCCAAACGGTCAACGTTTAGTCAACCATATTAAACGGTCTTGAGACCGTTTGCCCAAAAAGGGCAAATTAAACAGATTGCAAATCAGAAATTAATTCAATTCGTTTTGCTAATTGATTTGCTCATATCTCACGATTCCTTTGGAGTTAACCTCTCAAATTTCGTGGGTGATTAACCTACATAATTATGAACAAGATTCCCAAACGGTCTTTGCTTGGTCAACGGGACCAAACGGTCTTGAGACCGTTTGCCCTCAAACGACCCTGAAACCGTTTGCCCACCAAACGGTTTGAAACCGTTTTGAGCAATAGGTGGAGGTCGTTTGATAAAGTGAAAATCTGTGGATAAGCATAGTAATTAACGCCCTTATCTTCCACCTTAAGAACAGTAGCAGTTCTTCACGATTTTGCTTGCAAGGATGCAAGGGAAGATAGGGAAGAAGAAGATCTATCAACTATATGCATAGAAAAGATGTATAATCGAAGCATCAAGTTTAGAGTTATAAAACCCGCCTAAAGCTTGCTCCTTGAGCTCCAAGCTTTCGAGCTCCAAGCCTTTAATGGCGTCCTAGAAGCTCCACAGGTCGGCCAAGGTTAATCCTCCAAGGAAGGTTGAGAAAAGATGGCTAAAAAGATAGAATTAAGTAAGCTAGCCATGAATTTGTCCTTGAATCCGAATTCTAACCATGGAATTTGGGCAAGAAGGGGAATCCAAACCTACCTTGCACCCTTGGTCGTTTCTCCTGAGCTCCAGAGCAAGGCTTGGCCGTTTGGGAAAGAAAGGAAATGAATGGAACAGGGAAAGATCGTTTGCTCATTTGCAAAGGAAAAGCCTTTTTATAGCTTAAGCCTATTTCCTACTACAAGGACCTTTCAAATTCAAAATTCACATCTAGGTCCCTCCTTGTTCAAGGGCACGTCCAAGCCCATCTAATCTTATGCAAATCTCAAGAAAACTCAAGATCTAAGGGTAAAGGAATCCAACCTTCAACTAGGGTACATACAGGAAAGGGTTTTGTACCCATTTTAGGTGATTTCTATCACAAAGATCATTTTTCTCATTTAATTATTAAATGATGTATCCCTTTCATCATTTTTACTCTAAATGATGAAAAGAGTCATAAAAGATGTTCTAGATGGTGAAAATTACAAGTTGGACCCCTCAATTTGGGTAAATTGCACTTTACCCCAAATTAGGGTTTCTAAGCATGGGAATTGCTTCCACAGCTGCACCTTGGTGCTCAAGCTTGGGAAATCCCTCAAACTTTACCATAACCATTCACATGATGTTTCAACATCAAAGGAACATCTTATCTTGTGAATTTTGCAAGTTCAACCCTTAAACTGGGTAATTTGCACATAGGTCCCTGCATACAACACAATGCTACTACTTTATACAAAAAGGAGCAAAATTGAAAGTAAATGTTCCTGAGGAACTTAATTACATGCCAGGGAGTGTTCACAAGTATATTAATTACATATTTAGGCAAAACTTCCAGGGTTAGGTCATAACCCAGGTCAGGGGTGTTACAGATTGTGACAAATAGTTGTGCGCACCATCTATCCAAGAGTTGTGTATAGATGTAATTGCCAAAAGTTGCCAACCTAAATAGTCAAGTTGTGGGCGATCAACCAAAGTTGACTCATGATTTGAAAAAATATGGATCTTGGCTCACTTGAAGACTGTATGTTGCAATCTTCTGAATTGGTAGTGCGGGCTATCAATTTGAAGAAAATAGTGGGAGTGATAATTAATTAAAGCCTTAATTATATATCATAAAAATGTTCAAATCAAATCAAAAAAAGTTTTGACAAATTACATTTTTTCTCTCTTGTAGAATCGAATGGAAATCAAATAATCATTGCCATCAGTCCTTATGAAGGATGATCTAAATGAGATATATTTCCATAATTGGTTTGGGACTTTGAGAAGTGTTCTCTTTGTTCCTGAAACATTAGTGCCAGTGAAATCCGCTCCATGTACGCCTAAGGCTAAACTGGATGCTTACTAGAATCTAGCCAATGATGCCTTGGACATAAAGTACCTTATGCTAAGCTTTATGAACTATGAGTTGAATGATCAATGAAAGGACATGAGGATTCTTGATATGGTAACACATCTTAAGAAAATGAACCATGATCTCACAAAGAAAGAAAGAAAGGAACAATGTCATAAAGGAACTCTTTGAGTGTAAGATGGTAGAGGGAAACTCAGTAGAAGATCATGTGATCAATATGATTGGACATGTGTATCCTCTTGAAGAATTGGGATTCACTTTGAGGCAAGAGTTGTACATGGATATGATTCTGCAATCATTCCCATAATCATATATCCACTTTATTGTGTGTTACCTCTTGAATGTTATGGCCAGAATGATAGCAGATATGCTTGGTATATTGATTCATGTTGAAGCAAGAATGAAGAAGGACAAATATATGACAATTATTAGTGGAGTTGAGTCCAAGGATGAAAGAAATTCCATGAAGATTATTGAGGCTAATCCCAAATCCATATCTTCAACACTCAAGATGAGGAGAAAGAAAAGTACAAAAGGAACTTATCCTTTATACTTGAAGGCATTTCAGAAGAAGAGGATGGGGATACAAATCTCCACTTCACGTATATATGTTATTGAGATAAACTTATCTACTTCATCATGGGTACTAGATACCAGATGTGGATCTCACATATGCTCGAATATACAAGATCTCAACAGATGTAGGACTTTAGAAAAGGGTGAGGTTGAACTACAAGTCACAAATGGATCAAGAGTTGCTGCCACTATAGTTGGAACATATTGTTTATCTCTACCCATAGGGCTTGTAATATAGTTAGTCAACTACTATTATGTACATGTCATAAATAGAAACATCATTTTTTTTATCTTGTATGGACAAGGATGCATATGAATTTTATATTAAGAATGGTCTATGTGTTGTTTCTAAGGATGGGATCTTTTATGGCCGTGACCTAATGTCTTATGGTTTTTATTTTCTAGATCTAAAGACAAATGTTTATAATTTAAACACCAAAAGACTAAAACTCAACAACTCCAACAAAATATACCTTTAGCTTTATCGTATGGGCACATAAATGAGAAACACATAACTAGACTCCATAAAGATGGTTATCTATACTCTTTTGATTTTGAATCAATAGAGACATGTGAGTCTTGTTTGTTGGGCAAGATGACTAAGACCACTTTCACTGGTAACGATGAGAAGGGTAGTGATCTATTAGGAATCATACATATTGATGTATGTGGGCCTTTTAGAACAACTGCTAGAGGTGGGTATTGGTACTTCATTACCGTCACCGATGACTTCAATATGTACATTTATGTTTACCTGATAAAATACAAGTCAAAAAATCTTGATAGGTTCAAGGAGTTTATGAATGAAGTACATAACAAACATGGCCAAAGTATTAAGGCACTTCACTCTGATCGAGGTGGAGAATACTTAAGCCAAGAGTTTGAGGATCTTCTATGATCCCATGGGGTCATATCTCAATGGACTCCACCTGGAAGACCTCATCATAATGGTGTATCAGAAAGACAAAATCACACATTTCTAGATATGGTGCGATCAATGATGAGTTTAGCTAAGCTTCCGACTACCTTCTGGGGTTATGATCTAGAAACTACCGTGTTTACACTAAATCGAGCACCATCTAAATTGGTTAAAAAGACACCATATGAGATATGGAATGGGAAACATCACAATGCGTCTTTTATGAAGATTTGGAGATGTGAAGCTTATGTCAAGAAAATGTTTCCTGAAAAGCTTGAACCCAAATTCGATAAATGTTATTTTGTTGGACATCACAAGGAAACCAAGGGATAATACTTTTGCATTCCATCCGACAACAAAGTCTTTGTTACTAGGACTGGCGTATTCCTGGAAAAGGATTTTATACTCAAAGGAATTAGTGGGAAAAAAGTAGAACTCAAATATGTTCGATATCAACAATAAAACATCAAACTAGCAGACGTACAAGAGGAACAAAGAGAATCACAAAGTGTTGTGGAATCTCAAATTCCTCTAGTAACACATGAACCTCATAGATCTAGTAGGACATGCCTTGAGCCTGACAGATTTGGTTATCTTATCACTCAAGAAGGCAGTGAGTTGGTCATAGATGATGATCCAACAACCTATCCAGAAGCTATTGAGGGACCAGAGATTGAGAAATGGCTTGAGGCCATGATATCTGAGATGAATCCATGTATACCGACATGGTATGGACCTTGATGGATCCACCTAAAAGGGGTAAAACCTATAGGGTGCAAGTGGATCTTCAAGAAGAAGACCAACATGGATGGTAAAGTACAAACCTATAATGCCAGATTGGTTGCAAAGGGTTTCAGACAAGTTTAAGGTGTTGACTATGATGAAACATTTTCTCCAGTAGCCATGGTTAACTCCATCAGGACCATCCTTGCCATTGCAGCTTATCATGACTATGAGATTTGGTAGATGGATGTGAAAACCACATTTGTTAATGGGGATTTTCTTGAGGATGTGTAGTATGACACAATGTGAGGGTTTTATAAATGCAGAGGATGCAAATAAAGTATGTAAGCTACAAAGGTCAATCTATGGATTGAAGCAAGCATCTCTGAGCTAGAATCATCATTTTGATGAGACGGACAAAGAGTTTGTTTTTACCCAAAATGAAGACGAACCTTGTGTGTACAAGAAGGTTAGTCAGAGCATAGTGACATTCCTCATATTTTATGTAGATGACATACTATTGATGGGAAATGATATCCTTACTTTATAAAAGGTAAAGACATGGTTGGGAAATATGTTTTCTATTAAAGACTTAGGAGAAGCATCTTGCATATTGGATATTAAGATCTATAGATATAGATCTAGAAGGATTATTGGACTAAGTCAGAGCACATATAATGACAAAGTGTTGAAGCATTTCAACATGGTGAGCTCAAAGAGAGAACCTTCACATGCGTCATGGAGTTACCATCTCTAAAAGCCAATGTTCAATTTCTTGTGAAGATAGGGAACACATGAGTTTGAGTGCGTTTGCATTAGGAATTGGATAAATCATGTATACAATGTTATGTACTCATCCAAACATCTCGTATGCTTTGAGTATGATGAGAATATATCAGTCAGATCCAAGTGATGCTCACTGTATAGCCGTGAAGAACATCCTTAAGTACTTGAGAAGAAGTAAGGACTAGTTTCTTATCTACGGTAGATAGGAAGAGTTTGTGGAGAAGGGTTACACTGATGCAACCTTCCAAACTAAAAAATATGATTATAGATCACAATCTAGATTTGTGTTTTGCCTAAACAATGAAGTTATGAGTTGTAAGAGTTCCAATAAAGAGATGATTTCTAATTCTACAATAGAGGCGAAGTATATTGTTGCATCAAATGCAGCAAAGGAGGTTGTATGGATCAAGAAGTTCATCTCTAAACTTGGGGTTGTTCCAAGCATAAGCGATGCAATAAAGACATATTGTGACAACAATGGAGCTATTATACAATCTAAGGAACCCGGATCACATCAGCGCTCCAAGCATATATACGAGAGATCGCATAGAGAGGAGATGTGAAGATTTGTAGAGTACCAACCAAGAATAATATTGCAGATCACTTTAAAAGGTACTTTCACAGAAGAAGCATGATGGACATGTTAGATCACTTGGAATAAGATCTATGGGTGATTGGCTCAAAGTGCAAGTGAGAGTCTATTGGTATGTATGCCTAGAGATCCAATCTTATGAAGATTGTAATGGCATAACCTATAAATGATTTGGTTAATAATAAAGGCAAACTTCCAATTTATACTATTCTATGCAGTTATGAGATAATGATATTACATAATAAATGTCTAAAATATGATATTACTCAATGAAATATGTCTTCAGGTTGAGGACATGAACAATGAGATCATATAGATGTCTAGAGTATACATTCTCATTATGTCCCTAGTCAGTTGTTATTATGGAAGGCAGATAGACAAAAATAACACACAAGACTAGAATGTGTGTTGGTTGATGAAAAAATCTCATAAGCCATGATATGGGATATCAAATCGATACGTCTTAGAGAACAATGTATCGGACAAAGCCACCATGAGAGTGACACATGGAAACCATTACAATGGTAGTCATAGTCATCTCTCATAGTGTTTGTGGTGATTCTGGTTTGTAGACCAGAAGTCACTACACTCATCAAATGTCATTTGGTATGCTTTCACATCATTTAAGGTAATCCTAAATAAGGGTTGCCATAACAATGATGATTTGGTGACTATGACACACAGGGACCGACTACAATTTGTCCCACCTATAGGAGTATGATATCCTAGGCATCTTGATAAGAAAGCCTAAGAAATGCATGGCCATGCACAAGTTAGTCAATATGTGATATGAGCTTAGATATATCTTAGATAGTCTCCTCTGATTCAAGGAACATAGATTGAATGTAGAAGAGGATGACTACTCCATGCTTTGATTTCAATCTGGGTGTTAGTGACAGAAACTATACAAACATTATAACACAAAACACATATTGTAAGTTGAAGTTGTTCTCCAACTTTCCATTTACTTAGGTAGCATTGATGTGCGAGTAGGCACCAATCTTTACTTGTGATGTCATAATTAGTTATGGAAATTCACTATCAACATAATACATGACCTATAGGGGTCACACACACATGAACTTACCTAGAAAAGGCGTTTTGATCAATAATGATAATTGGATTGACTACTAAAGTGTTTAGGTATTCAATTTAAGCAACAAATAAGCCAACTGGACTCCCAACCAATAGACTCATGTGATGAAATGATCAGTTGGAGTGTCAAGTTGATTAGATATTATATTGGCTGAGTTTTGCATGAACTGAGGCACCAACCGGCTAGTTCAATTAGTGAACTGATCACCTGGTGGTCATGAGACAACCAGCTCACTTCGTGAGATGCCCGGTTAATGGTGCAATTGGATTGCATCAAGGATTAGTCCTGATGTCATGTTGTTCATCAATTGGAAGAGAATTGCCAATTCATATGCAATGGGAAACATGTGAAACAACCGATTCACTGGGTGAGCTGACCGTTTTACAGCTCATAGGTAGCAAATTTTTGAGTTTCCAATCCCTTCCACTCTCACATAGACTAGGAATGCTTTACCTAACCCCTCCTATAAATAGAGGGGTATTGGGGGTTTGTCAAACACATCAATTGTCTCTGACAATTGTTTGTCTTCTCTAGTTGTGGTAACTGAGAGAACCTGCACAAGTCCTCTGGGAGAACAATTTTGGGGGAGCAAGTTGGTGACTAGTACACCAATGGGAGGGACAACTCCTTCATGTCTGTTCTAGTAGAATGATAGTAGTTCTAGGTGGTTCGTGTGGACTTCCATAGAGGCATGGAGGTTGTTGTCTGCCGCTAAGAGTACAACGTCCGCCTATTGTCTGTGGGGAAGGCCAAGAGTTATTGTAGACGTCATCCCAGTGCAACTAGAAGATAGTTGCACATCTACAATGATGAGGTGATAGTTGTTGGACTTGCTCTAGGACCAAGTATATCCTCAAAATCATCTTTTCCATTATATAGTTATTGATGTGATCTTTTGTTTTAATGGGGAATATGGCAACAAATTTTTTGTTTCCTCTGCCCATTCTGATGCCATATTTCCCAACATATCTATCCAAGAAATGCATGAGATACATATGTCAAATTTTGCCTACCTTAATAATTAGTCATGAGCATCAACATTTGTTGGGTATTGACTTAATTATATTGGATCTTGGCTCACGAGAAGATTGTACGCTACAATCTTTTGAGTTGATAGTGATGACTATCAATTTCAGTAAAATAGTGGGAGAAATGATTAATTAAAGGCCCGATGAAAAAATCATCAAATTTTGTTCAAATAAAATAAAATCAAAAGGTGTTTTAAAATGCAAATTTTCTCTTGCAGATAAATGGAAAATACACAATCATTGTGACTGGTCCTTGAGAAGGACAATCTAAATGGGATAAACTTTCATAACTAGTTTAGGACTTTGAGAAGTGTTCTCTATATTTCTGAAACACCCTTATCAGTGGATCCCATGCTATATATGCCTAAAGCTATGATGAATGCTTACTTGAAACATGCCAGTGATAACATAGAGAGCGAAACGTTTATGGTAGGCCATATGAACTATGAGTTGCGTAAACAACATTATAAGAAAGGAAGGTATAATGTCTCTAAGGCTTTGTTGGAGTGCAAAATGACAAAGTGAGATCCAACAGAGTCCCATGTGCTCAATATGATTGTACATATGGAACATCTAGAAAGATGGGGATTTCTTTTAGGTCAAGAGTTGGCCATTAATATGATTTTGCAATTATTGCCTAAAAATAAAGCCATTTTATCAAGTGTTACAACTTGAGTAACATGGATAGACTACTGTCTGAGTTTCTTGACATATTGATATATGTCAAAGCACAAATGAAGAAGTACAAACATATGATGATGATCAGTGAGAAAGAGTCCAAGTACAAAGGCAAGGCCAAGAAGTGTTCTGAAGCTAAGTTGAAGTCTAAGTCTTCTGTGCTCAAAATAAGGAAACCTAGGAAGATGAAGGGATAGAGATATCTACTTCATGTATATACATAAATGAGATTAAATTCACTATTTATTTATCTTGGGTACTTGATACCATATGTGGATCACACATTTTCTCAAATGTGAAGGATCTTAAAAGAAGTAGACCTTTAGTGAAAGGTGAGGTTGAACTGTGCCTTGCTAATGGATCAAGAGTTGCTGCCAGTGAAGTTGGAACCTATGAGTTATATCTACCAAGTGGGCTCATAATAGAGTTAAGGAACTGCTATTATGTACCTACCATTAATAGGAACATCATATATGTATCTGGTTTGGATAGGAATGAATTCCAATTTCTTATGAAGAATGGTCAATATTCTATTTGTAAAGATGAGATATTTAATGACAATCCCCAATGTCTTATGGTCTATACTTTATAGATATAGAGACAAGTGTGTATAAAATAAATATCAAAAGAAAAAAAAACTCAACAACTGAAACCAAACATACATTTAGCATTGTCCTCTAGGGAAGATAAATGAGAAACTGTTACAACCCCAATTTTTGGGTTCAATTGGTGAGAAATGTAATCTCTCATATTAAAGATATTTGAACAAATAATGATGTAAATTGCTTCAAATAAATGGATTTCGTTTACAATAGCCTTGATGTTTGCTTTGTGGGCTTTATTGGCTATTGGGCCCAATAACAAGGAAATAACAAAGAAAATTCAATAAGTGAATGAATAATTGAATATTTGAGAAAAGAAATATGTAGAAACCTCTAGAAGGCAAATCCAAAGAGGATTTCGTGCCTCTTGGGTTCCTTGGGTACCAAGGAGTCCAAGGTTGCAAAAAGAAAGCAATAAGAGAAGAAAAGATTAATTAAGTATTTATTTATTAAGAAAGAAATTGAAAATAATGTTAAAATGTGGAAAACAAGTGAAAAGAGATATAATTGAGTTATCCTTTGTGGAATTTCGTATCCCAAGGATTCCTAATGATAAAAGGAACACCAATGAGGAAAATAAAAGAGAAATAAAGAGAAATCCTCAAAAAGAAATATTTTAAATGAGAAATAAACAAGATAATGTGAAATAATGCATAATGATGCATCTAGAAGGATAATAAGTATCCTTAAAAAGTAATTTCGAAATGATAGAGTTTCTTGGGGTACAAGGAGCCCCAATGAAGAAAGAGGAAAGAGAAAATACCAAAATTGCAAAATAAGGAGATAATGTGAGTACACAATTAATGTATTAAGTGGTATTGCTAAAAGATAGTAATTACTATTAAAGGAAAATATGATTTCGTTGCTATGGATTAAAAGGCATGAATAAAGAGAATAAGAGAGAGAATTTTTGTATTTCTAGTTATCCATGCAATAATGAATATCAATATGGTAAATAAGAGAGAAGAGTTTCTTATCCATGAAGGAATTTGTTTCCTAATGGGAATAGGACTAAGTTGACCCATAGGTGGTCGCCTTAGGGCATGGATACTTACCCTTATATATAGGGTAAAGTCTTGGTTCGAGTTAAGGAGAGAGAGAGAGAGAGAAACCCACACATCCTTTCCTCTTCTCCTACTTCCTTCGTACAAACCCTAGTCTATGAAATAGTCCTAAACCCTGGAGCATGGGGAGCTGCGGTGTCATTAGGATGGAAGCCTAACGTTTTACCAACAACCTAGGGACGATCGGCTCCCTCCCCGAGTGCTTGACCTCGCACAGCCGCCGTAATAGGGCTGCAAACGTGTAGCCGGCCACAGCTTTGGCGCATCTAAGGGCAGCCACCTCGGCCGTGACCTGGGGGTTCCCCGCGTGCGCAGGGGCACGGCGGAGCCAGGGCAACCATGGCTGGTGATCGTGGGGCCCCAGGGAAGAGAGGAGGATGGCCGCACGCAAGCTGTAGGTCGATGGTGGCCGCTGCCCAAGGCTGAAGATGATCGGGCCATCTTTTAACGTTTCTGCCCCTCTACGTGGAAAGGAGCGAGCCACTCAAGTGAGGGTAATACCGTAAATTGGTTATAAACTCAATCAATCGCTTGCATGGGCTAGGTGACGTGGCGCGTCCTGATTGACCGGGTGAGTGAAATCTTGTTAAATTCGTAATTAAAGATTCGTAACTCTGATTAGGACACATTATGTATGTATTTTGATCAGAAAAATGCAAGGAACCCATTAAAAATAGTTTTAAAGCCTGAATCTGATCATAGTTAGAAAAGTAGTGTAAATTATCATCTTTAATGAATTAAAGATTAAGAAACCCTATTTTGAAATGATTAATGTGTTTAATAGGGTTTAATGGATCTTTAGGGTTGATGATAACCTATTAAATGTAAAAAGGTACATAATGTTAAAAAAGGAATAACTTTTCACATGATTAGTCTAATTTAGAGTTTATGTGCTTAAATATGCATGAAATTTGAAAAAGGCATAAAGTTATTATCTTTAATGATTTAATTAAGGAAAATCCCTTAGTTTTGATGATATATGATGTTATTTGGATAATTCAAATTGATATTAACCTGTTGTTAATAAACGTGAGAATATGATCTAAAAGATGATCTTTTTATATAATTGGTTTAATTTAGGGTTTTGTGCATGAATATGCACTAATGAGCTTGAAAACCCTAATTTAGATGAATATGTCTTTTAATTGTTTTAATGGTTCAAATCCATGAATAAATAGGGATGTGACGATCCTAAGTCAATTTGGGTATAAAAGACTATTAAAATGAATAGTTGAGCAATTAAGGTTCATAAAAATGAAAAGGATATTTTAGGGTTTGTTAACTTAAAAAGGATAAAGTTTGAGAAATTGATCTAAGAAACCCTAATGAATAGTAATGAAACCTTAATGCGGATTAGAAACCATAGAAAGTGAATCCAAGTTAATAAAATAGGTTCTTGATAAAGTGTGTAATAAATAGAGTACAAATTCTTTTTAGGAATTATGTGATTGTTGAATTACTTGGATTGCATGCTTGGTTGGATTTTCTTAATGCTTCTGAAATCATCAAATCAGGTATGTGGTTACGATTATGAATAACCGCTTTAATTTCAAGGTGGATTCCCAAATGTTTAATCACATTGAATGCAACTAAACTGTTGGATGTTTATTTATTTCATGCAACTATAAAGTGACTATGATTATCACTATAAATGTGCATGTATAACTGGCTAGATCCGGGTCCACCTCTGTTACTTTAAAAAGGATAAAAAGGGGTAATCCTAGAGCAAGGTCTAGGTTACCGTGAGTTAGAAACTGGGCTACCTACGTGTAGTGCCATGAGACTCTTTAGCATATCCCGAGTTAAGGAGTGGTCTACTTACGAGTAGTGCCATGTGACTCAACCCTAGAAACTGGTTCACTTATAGGTGGATCATGAGGGGTTTAATGGGGACAACACAGAGGATAGGGTACTCTTGGATCACGAAGTTATATCTAAAATGTAATCTTGGTTGTTAAATAAGTAATTGAATGATTACATTATTATCATAGTTGCATGTTTATTGTTTCCCCCACATACCAACTTCGGCTGACCGACGTTTTGTTTGTCGGCGTTTTAGGTACAATGAAAAGAAAAAACAGTAAAGTGGCACATGTGGTACTAAATGAGAATTAAAGTGCAAAGGAGGATTAGATAGATTAGTATCTGTGTGGATAGAAGTTTAGAGATCCAAGTTTTCAAAAAGGTATGCAAAAGATTTAGTTTCTTACAACTTTCAGTATAGTATGTTAAAATTTGATAATGATTCTTGGTTAAATGCCGAACCTTTGATACGGAAGTCATGGGTACGGCTTCGACCTCTCGGTCTCCCTTAATTGGGGGTTATCGGGAGGTGGGGTCATAACATTTGGTATCAGAGCTTAGGTTCCCCAGTTAACCATTAATAATTATTAAATTTTACAAACTCCATAGAACCCAAGGGAGTTATTAGAGGAGTATCTGAAAGACGGAGGTGTCTAGAAAAGGATCACGATCGGGGGCTGGCAAGATTTTCCTCCGCACCGCTAGTCGGAATACGAGGATTCCCGGATCCGCGTGACTGCCTGGCCAAAGTCTTAGGGTATGAATTGAAATAAGATACCTTTAGGACTTCTCATCTTATTCATCCCTTCTCATCACAAAATTCTGATAAGGACCTAAAGGATTAGGGTTTTCTTTCTTCTCCTCACCCTCTTGAGGTATGGGTAAGGTTAATAAGGTTTAAGGAATACTCCACCAAATTAATGAAAAGCATGTAAATAAGATGTCATGGACATAAGCTTAATAGATTAAGCACAAATTAAAGAATAGATACATGCTTAGGTCGTATGCCATAAGTTGTCATGTTCTCAGAAGAGACCTGAGGCTAGACCTTCTTGTCAGGAGGATGAGTTAGTCTTGGAGATAGAGATCTCCATTGCAAGTAGAGCCCTAACACGTCCTCTGAGGATGATGCTAACCCTAGCCCTAGCCCTAAGTGAAGGATAGAGAGAGATGAGTTGGACCAGGTGTTTGAAAGGACATGCCTTTGGGATGCCATATGATCCATGGGTGACCTAGCACCTTTGGCAACCCAAACCTGCGAAGGGTCATGCAGCTGCTTAGATGATGATGTTAGTGAAGGACCATAGAAACCCTATGGGCTTGTGCAAGTAGGGCATAGCTGGCACCTAGGGCACGTCATAGTGCTGACAGTAGGATGAAACCCTGGATAAGGAATTATGGTGGAGCATAAAGGGTTATGGATGATAGTGGTTGCCTCATGATCGATCCCTAAAAGTTGATGATACCTTGGTTGCCTTTAGAGGGACCAAACCCTAGAGAGAGAAGATGAAGCTTCTGGTACATATGTGCCTACAGTATAGGTGTTTACCTTCTGAGGTAGGAATAAGAGTTCCTTAGACCTAGAAAGGTTTGGTAGCAGGTTATGAAGCCTTGTACCTTGTTGGTTTTCCTTAAGGAGGACCCAACCCTAAGTATTGCTCGAGTTGAAGGATGACATGAAGTGTGTGCCATGCCTTTTGCATGCTTGGTTCGTAGTTAAGAGATAGAGCATGCGGTTGGACACCTACAAGTGAACCTAGGGTTCTTAGGCCTAAGAGGGGAAGTAGTGTACCTAATGCTCATAATGAGAAGTTGAGTTCCTATAGAAGAAAGCATGGTACTCCTCATGTATAGAGGAAAAAAAAGGGAAGCCCCTTAAGTTTAAGGTTGATGTGTTCCTATAGAAGTTGAGTTCCTTAGAACCCCTCACAACTAGGTTGATGATAAAGGGAAAGTTTGATCTTGATCCAACATCGAGGAAAGAAGGATAAGTATGACCTAGCATGGTACGGTAAGTGATCTGCTTGTGCCTTAATGGCTTTCTAGGGTTAAGTAGGCTCGTGTGAATGTAAACCCTAGACCTAAGAGCTTTTGTGACCTTAGAGATAGTTTTCCTCCCATCTTGGGAGAGGGACCCCTTTGGAAGGGTGTATATCAGTTTTGTTGGTTCAAGGTAACCTAAAGAGGTATCATAGGATCTGGAGAAGCTAAGTGAAAGGTACATAGTATGAGAATGAATCTACAGACCCATAGATATCCATCTCTATTGCATGTGAAGGTGTTACCATGGAGGTAACCAGTATGGGGCTTGACCAAGGTAGGCAGGTTGCCATGATGCCTATGAACGGATGAGAGTCAGCCCATGAATGCAGAAAGAGAGATGATGAAGACTTGGGTAAGGTTCTAAGTGAACATGTACTGTAATGGAGAATCCTAAGTCTATCCTAGGGTCAGGTAGGGATAAGATCGATGAAAGTAGGAGTTTCCTAATTCCCCAGTTGCACATGACCATAGGGTCGGGAGGTAATAGCTATCATTGTCTGAGGGCCATGGGTTAGGAGATTGATCACCTTCATGAACTCATGGGACCCAAAGGGCAGATGAGTAGGGCACTCTCTTGATGCAAGAGGGAAGAGGGATGACCCCAAAAGAGTCGGTGCCCCATAGACCTAGAGGAGATGACCAAGGATATAAACCTCAGTAGGTTCAATACTTGTTTGATATCATGATGTCTGTGATGTAGAGACATATGTGGCACGTTGCAACTTAGATATAAAGGTGTATTGGCAAGGTGGGATGTACCATCTCTACTCTTGGAACAGGAAGAACTCTGTATTTGGACTGCAGCCAAATGCTTATTTCCTCTTGTTATGGAGGTGAGAGACAGGACATTACGCATGCTGTTGGTATATGTATGCCTGTAGAGCCATCCCAAGTGATTGCATGGAGTCGGATATTAATTAATCAATTAATGCGATTATTTGGTTAATTAATGAATTCCGAAATATTCTAATTAATCCACGAGCGTTTTAATTAACGCAACGTTTCTATTTACCGATGGGTTTAGGAAACCCTACTTCTCTTCTTATCCTATTTAAAGGAGGATAGACGGCCGATATCTATATAAGATATAGAGAGACGCTTTTAGGTTATTCTCACGTACAAAACCTAGCCGTCGTCATCCTTAGGAGAGAGAGAGGAGAGCAACGTGGTGCTAGCACGCCGCCGCAGAGACACGCTCCTTCCCGCCGGCTTGAGAAGCGCGACGTGGAGTTCCGTCCATCCGCGTGGACGAAGTAGAGATGAAGACGCCTTGACGCCTGCGTTCGGAGGACGTCGACGACCACCTGTACGTGCTACGAGCAACGTACATCACTGCCGCAGAGGAGCATTGCTGGATCAACCTACGACAGCGAACGGGAGAGAAGATCCGTCCGTGTTTGACAAGCAGTGTTGCACCGTCGTGCAGCGGGACATCGCCGGACTTGCTCCGCGATAAGGTATATCCCGCAAACCTATTTCCGAATACGCTGTTATCGACGAGATCCTGTTACGGGTTGCGTGGATTTTATCGCTTCCGCCGCGCATGTTTTCTCCACAAAACCCAACAGTGGTATCAGAGCAGCGTCGATCTACGGCGTATTTGGATTCGTTTCGATATGATCGAATCGCTGTATACTGTTTTATGTTGCATACGATGCGAATTAAACCTGTTAATGTGCAAATCTAAACCTAATTCCACATACGCCGCAGGCTATTGTTTTTGACGTTTTGGACGGGGTCGACTATGGAAAATAGTGATTTTCCTAAGTGCACGGAAGTAAAATTCCGTAGAGGGGCGCTGCCCCTGCGTACCCCGCATTGTCTGCGTGGGAGTCAAAATTCATTTAATGGGGAATGTCCCGCATTAAAAGTACTGCAATTTTAATATGTATATACGTATATGTAGATATACCTATGATAGCATACACGTCGCCTTTAAAATCTGTTTTATGTGGTGAGTGCATGCACGGTTATGGCCTAGTATCCCCTTTTGTGAATGTTGTGAATGGATGTGGATGTTGATCTTGTGGATATGGTTGTTTGTGAATGTTATGGATGTATAATCGTTGCATATGGATCCTTTGTATAATGTATTCGGCTTGCATGCTGAGCCTCATCTCTTATTTCAAAGTGTAATTAATTCTTTCTCTTTATTTTTGTAATCATATGATGTAATAAAGATAGGATTAGTTTTAGTCTTTGTTATCTTGATGTAAGGAGGCCACTTGAAGATCCAACTCCAAGGAGTGTCCATGGAGAAGCACCATGAAGATCTAATTCCAAGAAGCAACCTGAATATCCCACTCCAAGGAGCATCCATGGAGAAGCAACAAGAAGATCCCATTCCAAGAAGCAACTTGACATTCCAACCTCACGAAGCATCCATGAAGTTGTTCATTGTAATGTTGATCATTATAGGCTTACAGGTTGTTTTCACAGGTGTTGCATGAGATGCATAAGACCATAGGTGGACCGTAATCCTTTGTTGCTCCAAAGGATTACAATAGTATGGCCATAACTGATGTATTTGTGATTGCATGTCTATCGTTTGTGGTTGTGGATATAGTAGTATATGATACGTACTATAAGTATGTGGTGTTTGGATATATATATATATATGTATTAATAAAATCCCTCAATTAATAATATTAAGTTTTAGTTGCCTTCCATAAAGCAACACACATGAAAAGCTTGATCGACTATGTGTGGGCACGCCTCCGCGTGGTACACTGTCTATCTCGTGGAAGTGTGATGGTGGGTGTGTGGGTCTGCCTCCGCAGGGTGCACACTCATCGTGTTGGCTTATGGGTTGGACTTAACTAGGGAACCTTGATAGGATCAAGTACCTAGAGGCACACAGATGCATCATGGCAAGGAGTTGTGTATGATCATCTATCCAAGAGTTGCATATGATGCAATTGGCAAAAGTTGCCTACCTTAGTATTTGGTCTTTGACGCCAGCGTTGGCTGGGCATTGATCCAATTATTTTGGGTCTTGGCTCACTAGAAGGTTGTGCGTTGCAATCTTCCGAGTTGATAGTGAGGGCTATCAATTTGAATAAAATAGTGGGAGCGTAATTAATTAAAGGCCTAATTAATCTCGTTTATCAAATCTTTACAAGTCAAAATGTTTTGGACTAAATGCAAATTTTTTCTTTTGTAGCAATCAAATGGCAAACAACACTCACACGTTCTCGTTGCGATTGGTCCTTGAGAAGGACAAACTTACCGGAACCAACTTTCAAAACTGGTTTAGGACATTGAGAATTGTTCTCACACATGAGCGTAAGCTCTATGTCCTTGAAACACCAGAGCCAGAGGAGCCCGCCGTAAATGCGCCCAAGGCTGAAAAGGATGCTTACAAGAAGCACCTTGATGATGCCGTGGATGTCAAGTGCCTAATGTTGTGCTCAATGAACTATGAGTTGCAAGAGTAACATGAGAACATGAATGTCATGGAGATGGTAACACATCTCAAGAACATGTATCAACATCAAGCAAGACAGGAGAGATATGATGTCTCAAAGGCGTTGTTCAAAAGCAAGATGAAAGAGGGAGACTCAGTTGGAACCCATATACTCACCTTGATTGGGTACGTGGAAAGCCTATCCAAGCTGGGATTTCCCCTAGGTCAAGAGTTGGCCACTGATGTGATTCTACAATCGTTGCCTGAATCATATAATCATTTTGTCATGAACTACAACATGAACAATTTTGACAAGCCGTTGTCAGAATTGTTGGGCATGTTGAGGACAGCCGAAGCACAGATGAAGAAAGACAAGCCCAAGTCTGTGATGATGATCAGCAAGACAAAGGGAAAGTCAAAAGGCAAAGGCAAGGCTAAGAAAAGTTCTAAAGCCGGGCAGAAGCCAAAGTCATCCGCGCTCAAAGCTAAAGGTGGGATCTCCAAAGAAGGCAGTTGTCACCATTGTCACCAGCCTGGACATTGGAAAAGAAACTGTCCTCTCTACCTGGAGGAACTAAGGAAGAAGAAGCAGGGGATAGAGATCTCCACTTCAGGTATATACGTTATTGAGATAAACTTAAATACTTCTTCATCATGGGTACTGGATACCGGATGTGGATCTCACATATGTTCTAATATGCAGGATCTGATAAGAAGTAAGCCTTTACGAAAGGGCCAAGTCGAGCTGCGGGTTGCTAATGGAGCAAGAGTTGCTGCCACCGCAGTTGGAGTTATTAGTTTATCTTTTCCTACGGGCCTTGTAATAGAATTAGAGAATTGCTATTATGTACCTGCCATTAATAGAAATATTATTTCTGTATCTTGTATGGACAAGAGTGGATTTGAATTTCACATTAAGAATGGAATTATTTCTATATCTAAAGATGAGATCTTTTATGGCAATGCCCCTATGTCTTATGATATCTACTTGTTAGAACTTGAGACTAGCATATATAACGTAAATACTAAAAGGTTAAAACTTGACAACTCAAACAAAACATTCTTATGGCATTGTCGTCTTGGGCATATAAACGAGAAGCGCATATCTAGACTCCATAAGGATGGTTATCTAGACTCTTTTGATTTTGAATCATTAGAGACATGTGAGGCATGTTTATTAGGGAAGATGACCAAAACTCCTTTCACTGGACACAGTGAGAGAGCCAGTGATCTGCTAGTGCTCATACATACTGATGTATGTGGACCTTTTAGATCAAATGCTAGAGGAGGCTATCAATACTTCATTACCTTCACTGATGACCTCAGTAGGTATGGCTATGTATATCTTATGAAACACAAGTCAGAAACTCTTGAAATGTTCAAGACTTTCATGAATGAAGTGGAGAAGCAACTTGGTAAGAGTATTAAAGCACTCCGTTCAGATCGAGGTGGTGAATACTTAAGCCAAGAGTTTGAGGACCTTCTGAGAGACCGTGGTATTGTATCACAATGGACTCCACCTGGTACACCACAACATAATGGTGTGTCAGAAAGAAGGAATCGTACATTATTAGACATGGTACGATCAATGATGAGTTCAGCCGAACTTCCAATATCGTTCTGGGGATATGCTCTTGAAACTGCAGCGTTTACACTTAACCGTGTACCTTCCAAATCGGTTCAAAAGACACCATATGAGATATGGAATGGGAATCGTCCCAATTTGTCTATGTTAAAGATTTGGGGATGTGAAGCTTATGTTAGGAAACAATTTCCTGAAAAGCTTGGACCCAAATCGGAAAAATGCTATTTTGTTGGATACCCCAAGGAAACTCGGGGATACTACTTCTACACACCAACTGACAACAAAGTGTTTGTTGCTAGGACTGCTGTATTTCTTAAAAAGGAATTTATTTCCAAAGGAATTAGTGGGAGGAATGTAGAGTTCGAAGAAGTTCGAGACCAACAAGAAAGCAGAGAACCTGAGGAGGTACATAAGGAACATGAGGACTCACAAGTTGTTGTGGAATTTCAAGTTCCAATGTAACACAGGAACCTCGTAGATCTAGTAGGACACGACTTGAGCCTGAGAGATTTGGATTTCTCGTGACTCAAGACAGTGACGAATTGGGCATAGCAGATGAGCCAACTTCCTATCTAGAAGCTACTAAGGGACCAGAATCTGAGAAATGGCTCGAAGCCATGAGATCTGAGATGGAATCCATGTACACCAACAAGGTATGGACCTTGGTGGATCCACCCGAAGGGGTAAGACCCATAGGGTGCAAGTGGGTCTTCAAGAAGAAGACTGACATGGATGGAAATGTTCAAACCTATAAAGGTAGATTGGTTGCGAAAGGATTCCGTTAAATTCAAGGTGTTGATTATGACGAGACCTTCTCACCAGTTGCCATGGTTAAATCCATCAGGATCATGCTTGCCATTGCAGCTTATCATGACTATGAGATTTGGCAGATGGATGTTAAAACAACATTCCTTAATGGGAATTTACTCGAGGATGTGTACATGACACAACCTGAGGGTTTTATCGATCCAAAGGAAGCCAATAAAGTCTGTAAGCTACAAAGGTCAATCTATGGATTGAAGCAAGCATCTCGGAGCTGGAATCTACGTTTTGATGAAGTAGTCAAAAAGTTTGGCTTTAGTCAAAATGAAGATGAACCTTGTGTTTACAAAAAGGTTAGTGAGAGCACAGTCGTATTTCTCATATTGGATGTGGATGACATACTATTGATGGGAAATGACATCCCTACTCTTCAGACAGTAAAAGGTTGGCTAGGGAAGACTTTCTCTATGAAGGATTTAGGTGAAGCATCCTATATACTAGGGATCAAGATCTATAGAGATAGATCTAGAAGGCTTCTAGGCCTAAGCCAGAGCACATACATTGACAAGGTGCTAAAGAGGTTTAGCATGGAGGGTTCTAAGAGAGGTAACTTGCCCATGTCCCATGGGGTTACAATCTCTAAATCCCAATGTCCTAGTTCATGTGATGAATGGGCACGCATGAGTAAGATTCCATATGCATCAGCAATTGGATCTATCATGTACGTGATGTTATGTACTCGTCCTGATGTATCGTATGCTTTGAGCATGACGAGCCGGTATCAGTCAGATCCAGGTGAATGTCACTGGACAGCCGTAAAGAACATCCTAAAGTACTTGAGAAGGACTAAGGATCAATTCTTGGTATACGGTGGTGAGGAAGAGCTCGTAGTAAAGGGTTACACCGATGCTAGCTTCCAAACTGACAAAGATGACTACAGATCGCAATCTGGATTTGTGTTTTGCCTGAACAACGGAGCTGTGAGCTGGAAGAGTTCCAAGCAAGAGATGGTTGCGGATTCTGCAACAGAGGCCGAATATATTGCCGCATCTAATGCTGCAAAGGAAGCTGTGTGGATCAAGAAGTTCATTTCTGAACTTGGAGTGGTTCCAAGCGCTGGTGATGCAATTGAGTTGTTTTGCGACAACAATGGAGCAATTGCACAAGCTAAAGAACCAAGATCGCACCAACGTTCCAAACATATTCTACGGCGGTTCCATCTCATACGAGAGATCGTACAACGAGGAGATGTGAAGATTTGCAGAGTACCTACAGAAAGCAATGTGGCTGACCCGCTCACAAAAGCACTTTCACAGCAGAAACATGACGGGCATGTTCGATCACTTGGATTGAGATTCATGGGTGATTGGGTATAAGTGCAAGTGGGAATCTGTTGGTATGTATGCCCATAGAGACTATCATTCGATGATTGTAATGGGATACTATGTAAACGATTTGTAATACTATATTGATCATATCAATAAAGGCAAGTTTCCAATCTATATGTTTGTGTTTTATATTGTGAGATGACCATAAAACTTATAGATGTCTATAGAATAATATACTCAATGACATATGTCTTCGGGTTGATGACCTGAACAGTGAGATCATATGTATGCTAAGAGTATGTATTCTTGTTTTGTCCCTAATCGGTTGTTATTGTGGAAATATCCATAGACATCAATAACACATAAGATTAGAATGCATGTTGGTTGATGGAAGAGTCTCATTATCCATGATATGGAGATATCAAACCAAATACATAGATACTTGTTAGAGAACAGTGTATCGGATAGACCCACCTTGAGAGTGACACATGGATACCATGATTGGTAGTTAGAGTCACATATCATAATGATGGTGGTGATTGTGGTTCTTAGACCTGAAGTCACTACACTTATCACATGACGTTCGGTGTACTTTGACATCATCCATCGTGGTCCTGAATAAGGATTGCTATAAAGATGGTGCTTGGGTGCACTGTGACACATGGGGATGACTGTGAGTGATGTAGATGGAATTTGTCCTTCCTACGGGAGTTTGATATTCCGGCCACTTGATAAGCGAGACTGAGAAATGCATGGCCATGCTGATGTGAGTCAATATGTGGTATTGAGCTTACATATATCTCAGACAGTCTGCTCTAGTTCAAGGAACATGGATTGAACATTGAAGAGGATAACAATTCCATGACTTGAGTTCAATCCGGATATCAGCGACAAAGGAACTGTACAATCACTGTAACACCAGTCATGTATGATAGGTTAAGTTGTTCTCCAACTTCTCCAATTACTTGGGTAGCAATGAAGTCTTGCTAGATACCAATCATTGCTTGTGAAATCATAATATGATTATGGATATCACTGCCAACGTAATTTGGAGCCTACTGGGTCACACGCACAGGATGTGTTGGAATAGGAGTATAATTGTGGATTTGATTGAAATTGCTTCGAATCACATTGATTACTAAAATGTTTATGTAATCGATTAGAATAATATTGGAGTGACTGGCTCTAAGTGCAAGTGGGAGTCTGTTGGTATATGTATGCCCGTAGAGCCATCCCAAGCGATTGCATGGAGTCGGATATTAATTAATCAATTAATGCGATTATTTGGTTAATTAATGAATTCCGAAATATTCTAATTAATCCACGAGCGTTTTAATTAACGCAACGTTTCTGTTTACCGATGGGTTTAGGAAACCCTACTTCTCTTCTTATCCTATTTAAAGGAGGATAGACGGCCGATATCTATATAAGATATAGAGAGACGCTTTTAGGTTATTCTCACGTACAAAACCTAGCCGTCGTCGTCCTTAGGAGAGAGAGAGGAGAGCAACGCGGCGCTAGCACGCCGCCGCAGAGACACGCTCCTTCCCGCCGGCTTGAGAAGCGCGATGTGGAGTTCCGTCCATCCACGTGGACGAAGTAGAGACGTAGACGCCTTGACGCCTGCGTTCGGAGGACGTCGACGACCACCTGTACGTGCTACGAGCAACGTACATCACTGCCGCAGAGGAGCATTGCCGGATCAACCTGCGACAGCGAACGGGAGAGAAGATCCGTCCGTGTTTGACAAGCAGTGTTGCACCGTCGTGCAGCGGGACATCGCCGGACTTGCTCCGCGATAAGGTATATCCCGCAAACCTATTTCCGAATACGCTGTTATCGACGAGATCCTGTTACGGGTTGCGTGGATTTTATCGCTTCCGCCGCGCATGTTTTCTCCACAAAACCCAACACATGCCATACACCAAGGATAAGAGATGATGTAGGTTGGAATGTTGCCGCAAGGAATGGGGATAGAGAAGATACCCTACCCAGGTAAAATGAATGATGGATGGCTTGCAAACACTAAGAGAAATGAGGTAGTCCCCTTATGAGGATGTTTTTATCATGAGCTATGTGGAACTTACAAGTTATACCAGGTTGAGTTTGATCACCATGATGATGGAATCAGAGAGTGTTCTTATGAAGATAAACATATAGTTTGAGGTGACATGATAAGTGAAATACATGGAAGTGTAATGTTACATAATACCTAAGGATGTGAAGTGGTAATGGATGCTCTAGTTGAGATACATCTGACTTTTTTGACTAGAAGCTAGAAAGGGTTGTTTGGCTAACCTTAAGTTTGAAAATGAGAGGTGTTTGGATAACACTCAGATGTAACAAGATACATTGAAAAGTTATGGTTGTTTGGTTAGCCAGTCTAGTCCAGGATGCAATGAAAGGATGGTGGTAAAACCTCAGATGTACTTCTTTGGAAGAGAAGGTGATGAAACCCTGATTAGAGTGGTTTAGGGTTTCGGAGGAATTGATCTTGGAAGAATCATGACATACATGAAATCATGATTGAAGATCACCATACACCATGGAAAATGGCAATAGCACTTTGGATGCTTAAGATGAAGTTGCATGTGGTTTATGGCCATGCAAGCCAGGAGGTAAAGGATGAACCCCAGTAACCTAGTGTATCGATATAGAGGACAAAAGAATCCCTGAGAGGGAATGAGAGCTCAACACTATGGACGTTGTGATAGGTCTTCCCTGGACCGAGGAAGGTCGAGATGCAATATGGGTTATGGTAGATCTCCTTACCTAGATGACATAAGAAAGAAAGAGTTCTGTCAAGGGACATATCTAGTTGAACTACCCATGAGAGAGATGGTTCAACTACACCATGAAGCGAGTTCAAAAGTTCATGAGTATGACTTAAAGGTTTCCTTCCATAAGGTGAAAGTAGGTACATGAAGAACTCGATGTTAGTATAGTTTATCACCCCTAACTATGGTTAGTATGATCCAGACTAAATGGTCTGATGAGGGCATGTGTGCTCGTTCAGGGTGATATCTAGAGACAGTTCTTGAAAGATGTGACAATGACCACCATAGCCAGTATCAGGTTTTATAAAAAGCTCTGTAAGGGAGGTTGTGTCGGTCACCACTTCAGTAAGGTGATGTTGGTGAAAGGACCATATAATTGTTAGAAAAGGGCCACATGATGGTTAGAAAAGGGACCACAGTGCGTGTAGATAAAATCACTTTAATCATGTAACGGCTGAAAGGAGCCTAGAGACGACGAGAGTCGTGAGCAGATGCAAAGTAGACTAACATACAGTGCATTGTGGGAGAATATAATGTGAGAGTCCGACCCCTCTGAGCTGTAGCTGAGAAAGCTGAGTCCCGATACATGGGTCCATTAGAGAGGGATGGGTGGAGATGGTTAGGTTTTGACCCTACCCCTCAAGATAGAGTTATGTGAGATGTTTTCCATGTGTCCAATTTAGAGCACTATGTGAGGTACCCCGACCATGTGCTGAGCAAAGAACCTAGTAAGCCCCAAGGGAGGCTGAAATGGCCTGAGTCACCTGTGTAGTTTATAGACGCCAGAATGAAAGAACTTAGAGAAAAGAACATGTGATGATAAAAGTTATGTGGAAGCGCCATGAGTACGGTAAAGCCACATAGGGGCCAATGATGGACATGGAAAAGTCTTATCCTGAATTGTTTGTTTGTTTTCTTGATAGAATTTTGAGGACAAAATTCCTATAAGAGGGGAAGGATGTTACAACCCCAATTTTTGGGTTCAATTGGTGAGAAATGTAATCTCTCATATTAAAGATATTTGAACAAATAATGATGTAATTTTCTTCAAATAAATGGATTTCGTTTACAATAGCCTTGATGTTTGTGTTGTGGGCTTTATTGGCTATTGGGCCCAATAACAAGGAAATAACAAAGAAAATTCAATAAGTGAATGAATAATTGAATATTTGAGAAAAGAAATATGTAGAAACCTCTAGAAGGCAAATCCAAAGAGTATTTCGTGCCTCTTGGGTTCCTTTGGTACCAAGGAGTCCAAGGTTGCAAAAAGAAAGCAATAAGAGAAGAAAAGATTAATTAAGTATTTATTTATTAAGAAAGAAATTGAAAATAATGTTAAAATGTGGAAAACAAGTGAAAAGAGATATAATTGAGTTATCCTTTGTGGAATTTCGTATCCCAAGGATTCCTAATGATAAAAGGAACACCAATGAGGAAAATAAAAGAGAAATAAAGAGAAATCCTCAAAAAGAAATATTTTAAATGAGAAATAAACAAGATAATGTGAAATAATGCATAATGATGCATCTAGAAGGATAATAAGTATCCTTAAAAAGTAATTTCGAAATGATAGATTTTCTTGGGGTACAAGGAGCCCCAATGAAGAAAGAGGAAAGAGAAAATACCAAAATTGCAAAATAAGGAGATAATATGAGTACACAATTAATGTATTAAGTGGTATTGCTAAAAGATAGTAATTACTATTAAAGGAAAATATGATTTCATTGCTATGGATTAAAAGGCATGAATAAAGAGAATAAGAGAGATAATTTTTGTATTTCTAGTTATCCATGCAATAATGAATATCAATATGGTAAATAAGAGAGAAGAGTTTCTTCTCCATGAAGGAATTTGTTTCATAATGGGAATAGGACTAAGTTGACCCATAGGTGGTCGCCTTAGGGCATGGATACTTACCCTTATATATAGGGTAAAGTCTTGGTTTGAGTTAAGGAGAGAGAGAGAGAGAGAGAAACCCACACATCCTTTCCTCTTCTCCTACTTCCTTCATACAAACCCTAGTCTACGGAATAGTCCTAAACCCTGGAGCATGGGGAGCTGCGGTGTCATTAGGATGGAAGCCTAACGTTTTACCAACAACCTAGGGACGGTCGACTCCCTCCCCGAGTGCTTGACCTCGCACAACCGCCGCAATAGGGCTGCAAACGTGCATCCGGCCACAGTTTTGGCGCATCTAAGGGCAGCCACCTCGGCCGCGACCTGGGGGTTCCCCGCGTGCGCAGGGGCACGACGGAGCCAGGGCAGCCATGTCTGGTGATCGTGGGCCCCCAGGGAAGAGAGGAGGATGGCCGCACGCAAGCTGTAGGTCGACGGCGGCCGCTGCCCAAGGTTGAAGACGATAGGGCCATCTTTTAACATTTCTGCCCCTCTGCGTGGAAAGGAGCGAGCCACTCAAGTGAGGGTAATACCGTAAATTGGTTATAAACTCAATCGAGCGCTTGCATGGGCTAGGTGACGTGGCGCGTCCTGATTGGCCGGGTGAGTGAAATCTTGTTAAATTCGTAATTAAAGATTCGTAACTCCGATTAGGACAAGTTATATATGTATTTTGATCAGAAAAATGCAAGGAACCCATTAAAAATAGTTTTAAAGCCTGAATCTGATCATAGTTCGAAAAGTAGTGTAAATTATCATCTTTAATGATATAAAGATTAAGAAACCCTATTTTGAAATGATTAATGTGTTTAATAGGGTTTAATGGATCTTTAGGGTTGATGATAACCTGCTAAATGTAAAAAGGTACATAATGTTCAAAAAGGAATAACTTTGCACATGATTAGTCTAATTTAGAGTTTATGTGCTTAAATATGCATGAAATTTGAAAAAGGCATAAAGTTATTATCTTTAATGATTTAATTAAGGAAAATCCCTTAGTTTTGATGATAGATGATGTTATTTGGATAATTCAAATTGATATTAACCTGTTGTTGATAAAAATGAGAATATGATCTAAAAGATGATCTTTTTATATAATTGGTTTAATTTAGGGTTTTGTGCATGAATATGCACTAATGATCTTGAAAACCCTAATTTAGATGAATATGTCTTTGAATTGTTTTAATGGTTCAAATCCATGAATAAATAGGGATGCGACGATCCTAAGTCAATTTGGGTATAAAAGACTATTAAAATGAATAGTTGAGCAATTAAGGTTCATAAAATGAAAAGGATATTTTAGGGTTTGTTAACTTAAAAAGGATAAAGTTTGAGAAATTGATCTAAGAAACCCTAATGAATAGTAATGAAACCTTAATGCGGATTAGAAACCATAGAAAGTGAATCCAAGTTAATAAAGTAGGTTCTTGATAAAGTGTGTAATAAATAGAGTACAAATTCTTTTCAGGAATTATGTGATTGTTGAATTACTTGGATTGCATGCTTGGTTGGATTTTCTTAATGCTTCTGAAATCATCAAATCAGGTATTTGGTTATGATTATGAATAACCGCTTTAGTTTCCCGGTGGATTTCTAAATGTTTAATCGCATTGAATGCAACTAAACTGTTGGATGTTTATTTATTTCATACAACTATAAAGTGACTATGATTATCACTATAAATGTGCATGTATAACTGGCTAGATCCGGGTCCACCTCTGTTACTTTAAAAAGGCTAAAAAAGGGGTAATCCTAGAGCAAGGTCTAGGTTACCATGAGTTAGAAACTGGGCTACCTACGTGTAGTGCCATGAGACTCTTTTGCATATCCCGAGTTAAGGAGTGGTTTACTTACGAGTAGTGCCATGTGACTCAACCCTAGAAACTGGTTCACTTATAGGTGGATCATGAGGGGTTTAATGGGGACAACACAGAGGATAGGGTACTCTTGGATCACAGAGTTATATCTAAAACATAATCTTGTTTGTTAAATAAGTAATTGAATGATTACATTGTTATCATAGTTGCATGTTTATTGTTTCCCCCACATACCAGCTTCGACTGACCGACGTTTTGTTTGTCGGCGTTTTAGGTACAATGAAAAGAACAAATAGTAAAGTGGCACATGTGGTACTAAATGAGAATTAAAGTGCAAAGGAGGATTAGATAGATTAGTATCTGTGTGGATAGAAGTTTAGAGATCCAAGTTTTCAAAAAGGTATGCAAAAGATTTGGTTTCTTACAACTTTCAGTATAGTATGTTAAAATTTGATAATGATTCTTGGTTAAATGCCAAACCTTTAATCCGGAAGTCATGGGTACGGCTTTGACCTCTCGGTCTCCCTTAATTGGGGGTTATCGGGAGGTGGGGTCGTAACAGAAACACATCTCTAGACTCCATAGAATTGGTTATCTGGACTCTTTTGATTTTGAATCAAGAGAGACATGTGAGTCATGTTTGTTAGGAAAGATGACAAAGACTCCCTTCACTAGAAACTATGAGAGGGCGAGTGATCTATTAGGACTCATACATACTTATGTATGTGACCCTTTTAGAACAAATACTAGAGGTGGTTATCAATATTTCATTATCTTTACTAATGACTTTAGTAGGTATGGTTATGTATACTTGAAGAAACATAAATCATAAACCCTTGAAAAGTTTAAGAGTATCATGAATGAAGTACATAACCAACTTTGTAAAAGTATTAAGGCATTTTTTTCTAATACATTTGCAGGATACTAAAGATAAGAGTTTGAGGACCTTCTACGAGCCTGTCATGGAACCATTCTTACCCCAATCCCAATCCCACTACCTAGAAAGTAGTAAAAGGATTGAAACACCCGTCCCTGAGTGGCCCCATAGGATCTCACACATTGGCATATAAAATAAGAAATAATAACTCAAAAACATGAGATGTAAAGAACAAACTAACCCAAAATTTAAGATATTACTAATCTATCTTTGTCATCAGAGCATGTCGTGTGCGGAAGTGATCTAGTCAACGTTCCATTTGTTTTTCCTAAAATAAAAAAAATCGAGATGCAATCATGCAATTGCATGGTACACTATCAAAATCAAGTAAAATGATTTATAGCAAAAGAGTATACTTGGCAGGACTTATATTCAAGAAGTATAACATTTGATTTTACAAAATCCACTATTTATTTGACAAAATTTTGTTCCAAACAATTCAATTTTTTTACTATTTCCCATTATGCTATAATCGAGAAGCATGCTTATATATTTTGTGTGACTCCGTCTCCCCAACACTATGGGGGAGGTCACTAGGCTCCTTCTCTCCATATGAGGTAGCAGGCCAATGTACAAGTCCCACCTCTAAATGAGGAGGTTTCTTGCACTCAATATCAACATTATCAACATCATCATCATCAACAATATACTGGAAATCATAATGGGAAATATCATTTATGTTCTCATGTTTTTATCAAAATATGATATAGGGAAAAATGGAAGACTAATCATAGGGAACAATATCTCAATCAAGTTATATATCCAAGTATATAGTCAAGAGATACATAAAAAATATCTTTAATACAAAAAAGGAGGAGATATAATAGCATACCTTTCACCGAGGACTTTGAGTATAGATCTCAACAAGTAGTAGGTCAACCCTTCGAGTTAGATCCTAAATCATCAAGATTGGATCAAGGGTCAAGATCATGATGTTTAGAATATCATGATTCATGATTTAAGATTAGGGTTACTCATTCCTATTTTACCTTGGGGTTAGGTCATTCACTTATGATCAACAATATCAAGATGTTCAAAGTTATTCAAGTGTCAATTATATTTCAAATGTGAATGTCCCACCTAGGTTTCCTAGGTACATGTGTTAACCCTAATTATCATGGTCAATATGCAAGTTATTAGATCATCCTCATGATAGATTAACATCATTTGTGTTCAAGATTAGATCATGTTCTGATTAGTATAACGAGCAAAGTCAGGGATCAAGTATTAGATCAATAGATAAAAATATGCCACAAGATTTAGATCAATCATATTATAAGATTTCATCATCGAGATTAACTTTAAGGTACATGTTTCATATTAAAAAGTAGCTAAGACAACAAGATTAGGTCTAGTTTGATTTTAGTGTCTCAAGATAAACATCAGAGTCAAGTATTAGGGTTTCCAAAATCTAATCATGCTTATGGAGTCATTTAGACAAAGGTATAAGTAAAGGATCAAGATTTAGGGATATTAGAGAAATATATCAATAATTATGATTCAAAAGCATTTTTAAAAGAATACTTGTGTTTTTCTAATCAAAATGGACTACATATTTGTAATTTTTGGAGTTACAATGCAATTTCTATGATTTAATCAGGATCTGAGTATTTAAATGATTATTTGTCAGAGAGGGAGAAAAAATACCTTTAATACGAAAACATTGAGGACCGTATGATGCACGATTGATGGTCATGATCGATCCATGTAGGTACAATAGTTCACTTGCATAGGGGTCTGGTTCAATCCTCGATTTTGTCAGTTAAATGTTTACTTGATTGGTTTGACCGATGTTCGTTGCACCAACTAGTTGATTCAATGGACCAGAGATCTTCCTCCTTGAACCATGGTTTGGGGATACTTTTCTCCCGTTCTAGCCCCCCCCCCCATGCAAGCACACAGATGCAGCAGACTAACTTGCTAGAGCTAGGGGGAAAGGGAGTAGGGGGCATTGCCGTGGGTTGTTAGATAGTTGTTGAAGTTCGTCACAACTTCACGAGTTGAGATGGAGGTCTCAGATTGATGAGAGGGGCCGATGAGGAGGAATGCCCAAATGGCTGTGCGACGGCACTGTTAAGGTGTAGCAGGTGATCGGCGAGGAAAATGGGGTGTTTGAGGCTAAGATGGCGTGTGATACCTGAGCCTTGAGCAAGGTGTTCTTGTTGCAGACCTTGGGGGGTCCTTGTATAGCATCAGGGGGTAGATTTTAGAGTTAAGGGGTTTGGGGCAGCAACCATGGCCACCGGAAAGAGAGGGAGAAGCAATAAATTTGTTTTGGCAGCACAAAGGTGCATGAATGCTGGTCAACATAAGGCTTGATGAGTTCAAATTTGCAAGAGCACAATTTCTATTCACTTAGATTTTTGAACTGAGGTCACGAGAGGGAGATTGCAAGTCTTGGCCATAAAGACACCTCCCCACTGATTGCAGGAGGTTGACGACGACCTCATTACTATTGGATCATGCCTGGATCTATGAGAGGCAGATCCAAGGGTTAGGGTTCGCCCCTGATCCCTTGCCCGAATTGCTGACATGGCAAAGCTAAGAAAAAGAGTAAATAAAGGGGAAATAAAGGGATTTGCTATAAATAAACTTCAATAATTCATAGAAAATCATAGGAATATTGTCCAAATGACATGAAATTTGGACTATAGCTTTACAAATATGTGGATAATATTTATAAAATGTTTGAGAACCATATGATGAAGTTTGATTGATGAATTTTCTTCTTTGTACAAGGTGCTGAATTAATCAAACTTGTGATGTTATAATGTATATAAAGTCCACATTGATCACCATATTTTGATTTTGAGGATCAATATTGATTTCGAAGCCAAAAAAATATTTTGAGTTCATGAGTGAACATAAGAAGGGTGAAAGAGTAATTAATTCATTATTATGCTAATTTTCACTTTGTCACATCCTTCCCTCCTTAAAAAGAAATTTTGTCCCCAAAATTCAAAAAATCCTCAAAATTGGGACTATTTAAATCCAATTCATATCCTTAGATACTAGAACATTCTCAATTATATAATCAAAATAATGTCCTTAAAGTTCAAATAGTCCAATAATTATAATTGGGATTCTATGTTCCATATCATAACCAACTTGGTACTAACATCATTTCATCAACGAGCAATTGAGTATCAAGGTCAATGCATATATTGTACAAAATCATCATATGAGCCACAAATATGGAAAACATCCTATTGATCACAAATTTGGAGAGATCATATCTTAGGTCAAACATATAGAGTCCTTGAATCAAGTGTACAAGGTATCTCAATCTCAATATCTTAGGGTCCTAGCTTCTACATTGACCTAGGTGGGGTTATACATCCATGTTTTGATATTTCATATTTCAACAATTTTGAGACAACATCATACTTTCAATATAATGATTTTCAAGATCCAAAATAAATGGAAGGTCCCACCCTAGTCCTAATGAGAGATAAACCCTAAGTCATAAATCGAGAGAGTCAAAATAGTCATCATTTCAAAATTTCAAAATTTGGGATAATGAAAGTCACTATATATCAAGGGTGGTCTCGAGATCCATATCATGTTTCAAGATTGTGCACATAAATATCAAGAGTTAAAGTTTAGATATCAAGATCATATGTATAAATATTCCAAAGCTATGGTTTAGTTTCCTATTTAGACCTTATGGGAGATCACTCATCTATATTCAATTTCGAGCAACAATATTCAAACAATATTTGAGCAACATATCAAGATTTCATTATCATTATATCCAAGGTTAGTGAATGATCTAGACCTAGGTATATTTAGGAAGTCAACCACAAGCTATAGTCAACATTATCATATTTCAAGATTGTCATTAAATCAAAATTGAGTATCAATATCATCCTAGATTTAGCCCATTAACCTTAGGCCAACCAACTCAAATCGGGTGAAAGGGGATACCGTTCAAAACTCTAAATAATCAACAAGGTGAAACTTAGAGATAGTCATAATAGTGATGTGACCTAGGTTAGGGGAGTCATGAGTCAACTACTACCCTAATCTAGCACATTACCTACTTTAGTCACAATCCATTGATCTCATTCAAATAGGGGGTAATTGATGATCAAATAATATTCTATAAGATCATAAGATCAAAGTTCAAGATCATAATAAGGTAGCTATTTTAAGATTTTTCAAGATCAGGGTCATAATTGTATTCACTTTCTTCCATGTTCAAGATATAATTTGAAAATAGATGCATGATTTAGGTCCATTCTCATCATATCAAAATTGAGATTATAAAAAGACATCAATAGTCAATGGGGAAGGTGCCTTTTGTATCATAGTCTTATATCATGATTTTGTGAGTCTTAGGCTTAGTCACTTGATAGCATAGTCATGATGTGTATCAAATAGGGAAAAAAGTTTGCTTGACTATGTTTGAGGTTTAGTCAACAATAGGGCAACATGGACATTAATAAAATTGAGACCTCATCAGTAATGAGGTATAAGGTATAAATCCTTCTTATTTCACCAAATCATGATTTACCTCAAACATAGGAGATATGTAGTCCAAATTGATTAAATCAAGTTTTCATGAAGGGGTCATACATGAGTATTTGATTTCAAATTTTTCATTGATTAAAATTTAGTTTTCAAACTAAGGTTAGATCATGGTATCAATTTTCAAAATTTCTAGTAACTTTTATTTTTCCCATACATTAGTTATCCATAATCGAGACATCATGTGGCAAAAGGTCATGAGAAGGATCACATGATGAGATGAGAAGAATACCTAATCTTCATCTTCTTAGGTGGCTTAGGGTAGTCCTTAAAGAAGAGATGAGATGCTAGAAGACTCTCTAGGGTTTCAATAGAGAACCTTTAGGTCCAGTTCTGGATAAATTAAAGCCAGGTAGAGCAGGGAATCTTTGCCACCGTGAAAACAGATAGGAGATATTATGCCAGAACCCTGATCCTAGACACCTCAATATTTACCATTATGAATTTTAGGGTTTTTGCAGTTCAAGAGACTTAGGAAATTATTTACTTAAAGTATATGATAGTGTGTTTTCCCTGATACCAACTGTCACAGAACCATGCTTACCCCAATCCCAATCCCACTGCCTAGATAGTAGTAAAAGGATTGAAGTGCCCATCCCTGAGTGGCCCGATAGGATCTCACACACTGGCATATACATTAAGAAATAATAACTCAAAAACATGAGATTTAAAGAATAAACTAACCCAAAACTTGAGATATTGTAGATCTATCTTTGTCATCAGAGTATGTCGTGTGCGGAAGTGATCTAGTTAGTGTTCCAATTGTTTTGCCTAAAATGAAGAAAATTGAGACACAATCATGCAATTGCACGATATGCTATCAAAATCAAGTAAAATGGTTTATAACAAAAGAATATACTTGGCATGACTTATATTCAAGAAGTATAACAAATGATTTTCCAGAATCCAATATTTATTTGACAAAATTTTATTCCAAACAATTCAATTTTTTTACGAGTTCCATTATGCTGTAATTGAGAAGCATGCTTATATATTTTGTGTGACTCCGTCGCCCCAATGCGATGGGGGAGGTCACTAGGATCCTTCTCTCCATATGAGGTAGGAGGCCAATGTACAATTCCCACCTCTGAATGAGAAGGTCGCTTGCACTCAATATCAACCTTATCAACATCATCATCATCATCATCAATAAATGGATAGTCATAATGGGCAATATCATTTATGTTCTCATGTTTTTCACAAAATATAATATAGGGAAAAGCGGAAGACTAATCATAGGGAACATTATCTCAAATAAAGTTATATAGCCAAGTATACAGTCAAGCGATACATAAAAGGTATCTTCAATACAACCAAGGAGGAGATATAATAGCATACCATTCATTGAGGATTTCAGGTATAGATCTCAACAAGTAGTAGGTCAACCCTTCGAGTTAGATCCTAAATCATCAAGATTGGATCAAGGGTCAAGATCATGATTTTTAGAATATCATGTTTCATGATTCAAGATTAGGTTTACTCATTCCTATTTTATCTTGGGGTTAGGTCATTCACTTATGATCAACAATATTAATATGTTCAACATTCTTCAAGTGTTAATTATGTTTCAAGTGTGAATGACCCACCTAGGTATTCTAGGCACATGTGTTAACCCTAATTATCATGGTCAATATGAAATTTATTAGATCATCCTCATGATAGATTAGCATCATTGGTGTTTAAGATTAGATCAAGTTCTGATTAGTATAATGAGAAAAGTCAGGGATCAAGTATTAGACCAATAGATCAAAATATGCCACAAGATTTAGATCAATCATATTATAAGATGTCATCATCAATATTATATTTAAGGTACATGTTTCATATTAAAAAGTAGCTAAGCCAAGAAGATTAGGTCTAGTATGATTTCAGTGTCGCATGATAAACATAAGAGTCAAGAATTAGGGTTTCCAAAATCTAATCTTGCTTATGGATTCATTTAGACAAAGGTATAAGTAAAGGATCAAGATTTAGGGATATTAGAGAAATATATCAAGAATAAGGATTCAAAAGAATTTTTAAACGAATCCTTGGATTTTTTTGGATCAAAATGGACTACTTATTTGTAATTTTTGGAGTTATGATGCAGTTTCTATGATTTATTCAAGATCGGAGTGTTTAAATGATTATTTGTCAGAGAGCGAGAAAAATTACCTTTAATACGGAAAAATTGAGGACCGTACGATGCACGATTGATGGCCAGGATTGAGCCATGTAGGCATGATAGTTCACTTGTAGAGGGATCCGTTTCAGTCCTTGATTTTGTCGGTTAAATGCTTGCTTTGTTGGTTCAACCAATGTTTGTTGGACCGATTGGTTGATTCAATGGACCAACGGTCTTCCTCTTGGAACCACGGTTTGGGGATTCTTTTCTCCTGTTCCAACCCCCGCACGTGAGCATGTAGATGTGGTGGACTAGCTCACTGGAGCTAGGGGGAAAGGGAGTAGGGGGCATCACCGTGGGATGTAAGATAGCCGTTTGAGTTCTTCGTGGCTTTACGAGTTGAGATGGAGGTCTCAAATTGATGAGAGGAGCCAAGGAGGAGGAACGCCTGAAGGGTTGTGCGGTAGTGCCGCTAAGGTGTAGCAGGTGATCGGGGGGGAATGGGGTGTTTGAGGCCAAGATGGCGTGCGAGACCTGAACCTTGAGCAAGGTGTGCTTGTTGCAGACCTTGGGGGTCCTTTTACTACATCGAGGGGTAGATTTTTGGGTTAAGGGGTTTGGGGCAGCAACCACGACCGCCGGTAAGAGTGGGAGAAGCAAGAAACATGTTTTAGCAGCACAAAGGTGCATGAATGATGGTCAAAATAGAGCTTGATGAGTTTGAATTGGCAAGAGCACAATTTCTATATTCTTAGATTTTTGAACTGAGGTCACGAGTGAGAGATTGCTAGTCTCAGCCATAAAGACACCTCCCCACTGATTGTAGGAGGTTGATGACAACCTCATTACCATTGGATCGAGCTTGGATCTGTGACAGGTAGATCCAACAGTTGGGGTTTGCTCCTGATCCCTTGCTCAGATTGCTGACATGGCAAAGCCAAGGAAAAGAGCAAATAAAAAGGAAATATAGGGGTTTCTATACATAAACTTTAATAATTCATAGAAAATTGTAGTAATGTCCAAATGACATGAAATGTGGATCATAAATTTTCAAACATGTGGAGAATATTTAGAAAAAGTTTGAGAACCATATGATGAAGTTTGATTGACCAATTTGTTTCTTTGTACAAGGTGATGAATTAATCAAACTTGTGATGTTATAATGTGCATAAAGTCTACATTGATCACCATATTTTGATTTTGAGTATCAATATTGATTTAAAATCTAAGAAAAACAATTTAAGTTCATTGGTGAATAGAGGGAGGGTGAAAGAGTAATTAATTCATTGTTCTGCTAATTTTCACCTTATCATAGAGCCTGTGGTATCCTATCATAATGGACTACACCTGAAACACCACATAACAATGGTTTATCAGAAAGAAGGAATCATATTTGCTAGATATGGTGCGATTAATGATGTGCTTTGCTGATCTTCCAACTTCCTTCTGGGGACATGCACTACAAACTGCAACATTTACACTTAACTATGTACCATCTAAATCGATTCAAAAGATACCATATGAGATATGGTATGAGAAACGTCTGTATGTGTCTTTTATGATGATTTGGAGATATGATGATTATGTCAAGAAGATGTTTCCTAAAAAGCTTTGACATGAATCCAATAAATGATATTTTGATGGATATTCCAAAGAATCTTAGGGATACTACTTTTATAATCCATATGACAACAAAGTGTTTGTTTTTAGGACTGGTGTATTTCTTGAAAAGAAATTTATTTCTAAAGGAATTAGTGAGAGAAAAGTAGAACTCAAAGAGGTCCAAGACTAATAAGAAAACATTGAATCTATAGAGATACAGGAGGAACAAGGAGACACACAATTTGTTGTGGAATCTCAAATTTCTCAAGTAACACAAGAACCTCATAGATCTAGTAGGACACACCTTGAGCCTGAAAGATTTGGTTATCATGTGACTCAAGAAGGCGGTGAGATGGTCATAGATGATGAGCCAACAATGTACATAGGAGATACTAAGGGACCATAGTATGAGAAATGGCTTGAGGTTATGAGATCTAAGATGGAATCCATGTAAAACAACAAGGTATGGACCTTGGTGGATCCACCTAAAGGGGTAAAACCCATAGGGTGCAAGTGGGTCTTCAAGAAGAAAATCGACATGGATGTCAATATACAAAATTATAATGGCAGATTGGTTGCAAAAGGTTTCAAACAAGTTCAAGGTGTTGACCATGATGAAACATTTTCACCAGTTACTATGGTTAAAATCCATCATAATCATGCTTTCCATTACAACTTATCATGACTATGAGATTTGGTAGATGGATGTTAAAACCACATTCCTTCACAAGAATCTTCTTGAGGATGTGTACATGACACAACCTAAGGGTTTTATAAATCCAAAGGATGCAAATAAAGTTTGTAAGCTACAATGATCAATCTATGGATTGAAGTAAGCATCTCAGAGTTGGAATCTTCATTTTGATAAGATAATCAAAGTAATTGTCTTTAATCAAAATGAAGATGAACCTTGTGTGTACAAGAAGGTTAGGGGGAGCATAGTTGTATTCCTCATATTTTATGTAGATGACATACTATTGATGGGGAATGGCATTCCTTCTTTAAAGATGGTAAAGACCTGGTTGGGAAGTACATTCTCTATGAATGACTTAGGTGAAGCATCCTATATCTTAGGAATCAAGATCTATGGAGATATATCTAGAAGGCTTCTTGGACTAAGTCAAAACACATACATTGACAAAGTGTTGAAGAAGTTTAGTATGAATAACTCAAAGGGAGGAAATATGTCCATGTCTCATGGAGTCAACATCTCTAGAGATCACTATCCTAATTCTTGTGAAGATAGGGAGTGCATGAGTAAGATTCCATATGCATCAACAATGGGATCTATCATGTATGGAATGTTATGTACTCATCTAGATGTCATGTATGCCTTGAGCATGACTAGAAAATATCAATCAAATCCTGATGAGAGTCACTATACTTCCATGAAGAACATCCTTAAGTACTTGAGAAGAACTAAGGATCAGTTACTTGTCTATGATGATGAGGAAGAGTTGGTGGTAAAGGGTTACACCAATGCAAGCTTTTAAAATTGACAAAGATGATTATCGATCACAATCAGGTTTTGTGTTTTGCCTCAACAACACAGATATGACCATGAAGAGTCCCAAGAAAGAGATAATTACATATTCTACAATAGAGGCTGAGTATATTGATGCATCCAATGTAGCAAATGAGGTTGTTTGGATCAAGAAGTTCATTTCAGAACTTGAGGTGGTTCCAAGTATTAGTGATGAAATTGAGATATATTGTGACAATAATGGAGTTATTGCATAAGCAAAGGAACCCAGATCGCATCAACATTCCAAGCATATACAAAGGCGGTTCCATCTCATATGAGAGATCATACAACGAGGAAATGTTAAAATTTGCAGAGTACCAACTGAAAGCAATGTGCCTGACCCCTTGACAAAAGAACTTTCATAGAAGAAGCATGATGGTCCTGTTAGATCACTTGGCATTAAATTCATTGGTGATTGGCTCTATGTATAAGTGGGGGTCTATTGGTATGTATGCCCATAGAGCCAATCAAATGATGATTGGAATAGCATAACTTGTAAATGATTTGATTAATAATAAAGGAAATTTTCCAATTTATTCTATTTTATTCAATTATGAGATAACGTTGTAAGATATTAAATCTATAAATAATTATGATACTTTATGACATATGTTTTTAGGTTTAGGACCTTAACAATGTTACCATATGTATGACAAGAGTACATACATTCTTGTTATGTTCCTAGTCAGATGTTACCTGTGGAAGGCTAATAGACATCAATAACACATAAGACTAGTATGTGTGTTGGTTGATGACAAAGTCTCATTAAGTCATGATATGTGATATCAAACCAAAAACCTAGATACTTGTTAGAAAATAGTGTATCATACAGATCCAGCTTGAAGGTGATGTGTGGAAACCATTACATGGTACTCGAAATCATCTTTCATAGTGATGGTGGTGATTGTGCTTCTTAGACATAAAGTCACTACACTTATAACATGTCATTCGGTGTACTTTGACATCATTCATTGTGACCTCGAATAAGGGTTTCAATAAAGGTGATGATTAGGTGCAATATGACATGTGGGGATGACTATGAGTGATGTAGATAAGATTTGTCCCTCATATAAAAGTATGATATCCTGGCCACTTGATAAGAAAGACTGAGAAAGGCATGGCCATGCTCATGTGAGTCAATATGTGATATTGAGCTTACATATATCTTAGACAATCTTCTCTAGTTCAAGGAACATGGATTGAATGTTGAAGAGGATGACGATTCCATGCCTCTAGTTCAATCTGGATATCAGTGACAAAGGAACTATACGAACACTGTAACACCAATCACAAATTTTAGGCTGAATTTGCTATCAAACTCTCCAATTACTTGGGTAGGAATGATGTGTTTCTAGATACCGCTCTTTGCATGTGATGTCATAAACTAGTAATGGCTATTCACTGCCAACATAACTTGGAACCTATAGGGTCACACACATAGGATACACTTGGAATTGGAGTTTATTCATGAATGGTGTTTAATTTGATTACTAAAGTGTTTAGGCATTTAATTTAAATAATAATTTATTGACTAGACTCTGAATTGACTGGTTCAAGTGTTGAACTGATCTGTTGGAGTGTCAGGTTGATTGGAAATTGCATTAGCTGAATATTGGATGAACCAAGGCATGAACTGACCGGTTCACTAAGTCAACAAATTGTCTCAAGGTCATCAAATGACCAATTCATGTAATGAACCACCCGGTTCAGGGATCGATTCAATTATATCAAGGATTAGTGATGATATCATGTTACATATTTTCAAACAATCAACTCACATGCCAACGGATCAGTTCACCCACAAACTAATCACGTCTCCACTCACATGATGTGAAATTTTGTGAAATAAGTTCCCTTCAACTCCTGCAAAGACTAGGAACCCTGACCGTAACCCTCCTATAATTAGAGGGGTATTTGGGCTTCCTAGATACAAAAACATTAGTGGCTCTGACAACTGTTGTCTTTTATGGTTGTGGTAACTAAGAGAACCCGAGCAAGTCCTATCCAATAAAGGGAGTTTATATCAAGGGAGAACAATTGTAGGAGAGCAATTTGGTGCTAGTACACCAACTATAAGGGACAAATATTTCCTATCTTTTCATCTAGAATGACCTGAGTTCTTGGTGGTCTATGTGGAATACTATAAAGGCAAGGAGGTCATTGTCTACCACTAGGAGGACAACATTAAGCTGTTGTCCATGGTGATCAACCAAGAGCTATTGTAGATGTTATTTATATGTGACTTGAAGAAAGATGCATATTATGATGATGGTACCTCAAAACCATCATTCCCATTATATAGTTGTTGACGCGATCTAATGTTTAAGGAGAATATGGTAGTTAAAATTTTGTTTCTACTGCCTGCTCTGTCGTCATATTTCCTAATAGTTGGTTCCATACATTTGACCAAACAAGAATAAAGATATAAATTAATGAATATTGTTTGCATCTTAGATGGCATAAGGTTTTATAATCAACATTACTTATTAACATAATAACATGTGTATGTGACTTGTTGGTAAGTTCATAACAAATGTTACATATATATATTCTTGGCTTACTAATATTTCCGTAATGGTTAAATAAGAGGAATAATGTACTTAAACATGTATTAGAATAAAACTTGGAATGTTTCATGAACAATCATTTAAATTATAGTGGAATTGACAATCTTAATATGTTAAATGGGAAAAATGTGATTTTTTGTAACAGCAATAAAATGTAATTCTTTTTGTAACAATGTGAAATTAATGGGACTCTAATTTAGGTTATTTAATATATTAAGAATTTTTTTTAAAATAATAATTCTGAAGTCATAAAGGGAGATTCTAGAAACCAAATAAAATGTTAAAACATGGGTCCCCATTATCTTGAATGCCAAGTTTCATATTATTTGAACAATAATAATTATCCTTGTCTTAAATAAATAAGATAATATGAGAAAATTTTAAAAGTGTGAAATAAATCATTAAATGAATTTCAAGTGAAAACAAATCCTAAATTAGAATCCACATACCAAAGTTAGTCTATGTCTTTCACATTAATTGGACAAACTTATTTATCCTAGTGAATTGAGGAGATAATATAATTTAAAAGCCAAAATATAGTAAACTATCTCAAAAGGGAAAACTATTTATAAAACCGTATTCTTCATTTTAAAGTTTGCTTGAAGGCCAAGTTTCACAAATTTTGGGTGTCCCTTGATGCCTTAAATTCATTAAAGAAAGAATATATATGATATAACATAAAATTATTAACCAAATGCTAGATGTCCTAAAAAATAAAAATTGATGCCAAAATAATAATATACATGTCTTAATTAATCTAGGATTACAATTTTGTATTAATTGGAACTTGCTTGGGCTATCAATAAAATAGAAGAGAAAAGATAAGTTTTAGGTGTTTAATGTGTAAAGTATTAAATCAATGTAATCATTTCCCTAAAGATCATTGGTTCCTCCCTATCACACTAATCTTTTGATTTAGACAATTTCATATTCAATCTAGACCATCCATTTTTCATCTGATGGCCGCTTGACTTTCTCCTAACTTTTGCTTCTTATTTTTCCTTTCCTTTTTTCTCAAGATCAGGGACCCGCTCCTTGGTCTCTCCCCGATCCTGATCTCTACCTCTCCATTCCTCATTTTCATCCTATTTCCTATCAAACACTTTCCTCAAATCAACTCAAATCCGATGACTCTATATATCCTAGGGCTTCATCGCTTCCTCTCCACTTTCACACATCAAACTCCCTATCCCTTATTTCCACTCTATTCCCATTTATTTCTCTCCTCCTCATGTCTCTGGGTCATTGAGACCTTGTATAACCCTGCCATTACTTCTGCACTACTTCCAGAAACTGACTCTCGCTACCCCTTTGGTCCCAATTGACCTGGTGACCCTATTCCCTCAAAAACATGTTCTTGGCACCTCATCACCTATTGGCCGATAGCTGGATGTGAGTTCCTAGACTCCACTCTGATGTAAACCACCATGGTATACTCCTCAACACCCTATAGAGCTCTCTCCACCTTTCACGCCTTCAAACAAGGTACTAATATAGTTTTCCCATCTTTTCCTTCTTCATTTCCTTATTTTAGATTCATGATTAATTTCACTGTGTTTTTTTTGGTTTGACTTGCCTTCCTTGTTCTCAATTTCTAGATGACATATAGGATGCTCGTACGAAACCATTTTCTATTGTGTCTTTGTGTTTCCTGTGGTTCAACCTCTCCCTCCACCAGTGATGGTAGAGGTTATGTGGCTACTCGATCACGATAGGGCTTTGTCTGAGGGTCCTTGAGACTGTATGAATTTTGGGAACACTCTGGTAATCGTCCTAGGGTCAAAGATGGTCAGGGTGATGGTTTTGATTTTCAATTTGGATCTTTTATTCTATGGTGTTTTCGTCACTGGGTTGAGAGACAGGAAGGAGAAGACCACGTATTGCCTATCTTGTCCTCAAATTCAATTTTGTAGTGTCACATTTATGAGGACAGTTCCCTCATTTGACCCATTTTTTGGTTTAATCATGATCAATGGTTCACTAGGTCAATTAGGGGCCCAGGAAAGATGGTCGTCATTGCTTGGACCATTTCAGATTCAATCTAGACCATCCCATTTTGATTTGACAACCGCTTGACTTTCTCCTACCTTTCGCTTCTTGTTTTTCCTTTCCTTTTTTCTCACGCTCATGGACCCTATCCTTTCTCTCTTCTGAATCCTAATCTCTCCCTCTCCTTTTCTTCTTTTCATCCTATTTCCTCTCCAACACTTTCCTTAGATCAACCTAAATGTAGTGACTATATATCACCTAGGGTTTCATCATTTCCTTTCCACTTTCACACCTCAACTCCCCTATCCCTTATTTCCACTTTGTGCTTATTTCTTTCTCTCCTCCTCATGTCTCTGGGTCATCAAGACCTTGTATAGCCCTACCATTACTTCTGCACCACTTACACAAACTGACTCTTGCTACCCCTTTTGTAACACCCCACTTCTTGAATATGTAATATAACCGAGCAGAAGCATTTATCTTAATGGGGGATGTCACATTACAATAATCATTAAAAATAATTAAATAAATCACCTTTAATTGTCTTAAAAAATCATACATTGTTCTTTGAATAGGAAAGCACAACTGACTTCATTACCGAGTCAAATATTCTAATATTCTAAATGTGGAAAACTAAACATGAAAGGAAAATATAAATAATAGGATCACCTAATGTAGATGTCACCCCACAAGTTGGCACTTGAAGGTCTTCTAATCCTTGGTTTTCTTTTCTTTAGTCCTTATTTGCTCCAAAACATGTGTATATCGCGCCCCCATTCATGCAAAGGGAAAAACAACACGTCAATATATGGTACATGCACTTTATAACATAATCAAAATAAATATACTTGACATGAATTGAGTATAATCATTCTTGAGTCATCAATAACATCAAGAATTGAGTAGTAAATATATGCATCTCTCTATGACACCTAATTAAGAGAACATGATTCCTAGGACAAACCTTGATACTAGGAAATCCCTTGATGACCTCTTGAGGTCAACGATTTGGGAAGCATATAAAAATTGATTCAACTCAAACTATCTTATCATTGACATTTACATGATCTTTGAAACATTTACATTATGGGATTTCTCCCTCTTGAATCTTGAACTTCAAATTCATGAGTTATTATTCATAATCTATAATCTTAGTGAGCATTGTAATCATACAACATAACATATAGAAATCATCAAGAAATTGATATAATGAACATTATTTAGAGCATTGAACTTTAAATCATAATATCTATTCTACATAACATACAATCAACCATAAGAAATTTTGCCCATCAACATGACCCGTTTACCTTGTAGAAAACAAGATCCTAAGTTAGTGTCTTTGATCTTCAGTCAACTCCTAAGTTCCAACAATTAACATGATTCCTATTAGTTCTCACTTTAATTAACATCCTAAACCCTTAAATGGTATTTTAAGGAAACATTGTCAGACATGATGGAATTAGGTTTTAAAAACACAAAAAATAGATTCTATCCAAAAAATCCTTTTTAATGACTATTATTGCATAATTTTCTAACATCATATGGAATTATTATGATTTTGTGTACTACTGGCCAAAAGAGTGACAGTCAGGGTGACTTACCTTTCAACGTTTCCACTATCACGCTCAATAACCAAACTCTACCTTATGTAAAGTTGCTAGAGTATGATTCACATCTAGATTTAAATACCAAAAATCCATGCAGGATCTACTATCCAAATCAAGGGATACTAGACCCTACTCTGAGGTGGCCCAATGGAACACTTCCCTCTTGGCATAGAGATGACCTAGTAAGTGTGTATTCGAGAGAGAAAGGGTGCATTAAAAACCCTTGTATGCCAATTAGTGCATGACAACAAGACCACATCAGCTTAGGGCAAAATATTAAAATGATAAACCTACATCTTTCTCAAACCAACGGTCTTCCATACCTTCGAAGATCAAAGTCTAAGATGAGAAACTCACAATAAAATTTCTTCCAACCGGAATCACCGACTAAGGTTGAGGGATAGGTGAGATACCTCGGCTCCCTTCAGTTCTAACAAGGCCAACAAAGGACTGTGGGTTGACCAATGATGTAAAACGGTCCCACACCATAGCTAACCATGAGCCATGTCTAAGGAAACCAAAAAGAAGGCTACCCCCAGTACAACCAAAGATCTTCTCAAATTCGATACCCCAAGGTGAAGATAAAGCATAAACAATAAGATGATGACTTGGAAAAAAAACGTAGAACTGAATAGGAGTTCAAGACTATAAAACAAAGCAGGAAAAGATAGGAACCATAACTCAACTGGGACAAAAAAAATGGTGTAAAATGATAGGGAGAATAAGAAGGGGAGTCAAGGATTCTTACTAAAGCAACAATTGCACCAAATATGCTGGAGTTGGTCAAGGAGAGAGGCTACTTGCTAGAGATGCAAGTTGAGTAGGTTGGTTAGGGTCGAGGCACCAGAGAAGAAATTGAGAGGATAGGAGTGTTTCTATAAGCATGGGGGTCATTTTTGTACCGCATATATAAATTTTTGGTGGATGGGAGACCATGTTGCAAACTCAAGGTGGCGAGGATGATTCTAGCCCTAATGGGTGTTTTCTTGTTAAGGTAGGAAATCCCTTAAAAGTCTGAACAGTTACATTCACATGGATTTTATGGTTTGATTAGTGAAAGAGTTTTGGAATGAGGGGCACTATGGAGGAAGATCGGGTTCGGAGAAGAAATCAAGGTCTGGTGCCTTGTTTTTAGTCTCCTCCCAAGGTAGGAGATGACGTCAGAGCTATTTGATAGATATCCAACAACAGAAGGGGAGTCCACATCAAAATAGGAGCACGAGACCCCTGGACATAATCAAAATCATTAAAATAGAAGGAATGATATTTAAATAGCCATTATCTTAGGTTAAATCATTATGTGAATCAAATATTCCAATAATATTTAATCAAAACAATAGGTTAGCTTCCCTAATTGATTTGCAGGGTCAAATGAAGTCCTATTGACTTCAAATTTAAACCATAGTCTAATCTAAGAGTCTAGACTCTTCCTGTATGGTTATATTTTGGTTTTTGGCAAGTTTTATCTGAAGTTTCCGAATAGGTCATTTAACTAATTTTTAATGCATTAAAGTTTAAACAAAGTGACACATCTTTCTTTAATTGTGTTTTGGAGTCCAAATTTGAGATTTAATTACTATCTACTCAATGATCATATTCCATATTTTTATGCTTCTTTGAGAAAATTTGTTGGAGGAAAGGGAAAAAGATAATATTTGTACTTTCCCCTTATATTAAAATCCATAAAAAGGGAAAGGGAAAATTTGTTTCCCAAGATATCTATTCCATATTTGCATTACCAAATCCCAAGTTTTTTTTTCTCTTTATCTTTTATTTAAAAAATATTTCCAAGAATAGGATAGAAATAAGTGAGAGAAGAATGCTAGTTTTCCTTTTATGTATATTGAACTCATTTAATAATAAAGAAAACAAAGGAGTGTATTTCATTTTCTTTCTATGCCAGTCCTCGTATAAAGAATTCAATATTTGGGGTAACATGCGTTAAAGTCTAAGTTTTAAATTTTATAGTTGGAAATTTGCAATTAAGGCCCTAAACTCAGTTTATTTAAAACTTAGGATGTTACAGTTCTACCCACATTAGATAAATTTTGACCTCAATATTTCCTTATACTACCCACCTTAGGGTTTTACAGATTCTATGTACACTATTTTTATTTTTTTTAATATCATCTTAAAGTCTCATTCTCATGGTAAAACACTATCTGAATCTCATCACTAAAACCAACATGTGGGTATACTACCAATGGATCTATCTCACATCATCATTGACATGACAAAGTACCTCTCTTACCTCTTCTCTAGGGGTCCTGATTCTACCATGTATCTTACTTGCTTATCTGATGTCAAGTATCTACTCTTTGTATGCATGCTTGGTCTTATTATGTATCTGATTATGTTTAGGTGACTATATGTCTAAGACTTTTAATGCTAACTCTTGTTATTTGTCCCCTATGGATACATGCCAACCAATCATATATTCATAGGTGACATGCCTTATAACACTTATCTTAACACCTCCTTCATGCACATGTCTCATACCACATGCACTTGAAAGGACAAGACAAGCATGATTATGCACATAACATTCTCTCTACAAAACCCCATAAGCATGTGTCCCATACGACAAACACGTGGGAAAAAAGAGAGAATTCTATATACAATTCTATAATTAACATAAAAGTTCAAAATAGCTAGGAACACAACCATAATCCTTACCTAAACTTATGTCTCCTGACTGAACTTATACTTTGATTTGTTTAATATCTTCCACTAACTTCTTTTATACCTAGATTTAGAGCATATGTTGGATTTTTATCTGTTGACCATCTATTTATTCTCTTTGATACCATTAATGTAACACCCCACTTCTTGAATATGTGATATAACTGAACAAAAGCATTTATCTTGAAGGGGGATGTCACATTATGATAATCATTACAAATAAATAAATTAGTCAACATTCATTGTCTTAAAATATTGATACATTTTTCTTTGAATAGGAAACTACAAATGACTTCTTTATGAATTATATGATTGTAACATTCTAAACATGGAAAACTAAACATGAAAGGAAATATCTAAACAATTGGATCACCTAATGTAGATGCCACACCACCGAAGGATCTATTTAGTCTAAAATAAAGGGTATTAGTTGATGGTATCATTGAAGGTTCTAGTTGTGTCAGAAAGGGGGTTAGATGCTCATTATCCAAAATAAACTCAAAAAAGGGTATTGTTAGATGGTATCATTCTGATTGATGTTAAGGATGTGAGGGCTTGTAGGTTCTTTAGAATGACTGTCCTTCTTTGACTTCTCATATTCAAGTAATAAAGTCTCTAAAGGAAAGGTAGGTATACCAACGTCCTCATAGCATGTTAAATATGGCTCCATGGTTTGTGTTATTTCTTTAGGATTCGACATACATGATAAAAAAATGGGATCATCATCGTCATCATCAGGAAGAACCATCTTGGGTTGCTCAAATTCTATAGGTGAAGTGTGTGATTGAGCCTCTAATAAGGTAGCTAACAAGGATTGACTAGATTCAAATTTTGCTTGTCCTTCTGCTACCATCTTCTCTAGGGCTTTAAGTCTCTCTTCTGATTTGATATTAAATTGAGTTCACCATAGGATTCATACACCCAAAATTTTGGCCATCCTTACCATACCCCTCATAGTATTCTTGGGCCTTTTAATCCTTATATTGATTGTGGCATTGCTCCTCATAATAATCTTCAAAAGATGGTGGATTGTAATTTCCATTGCATCCATCTTGGTGGGAAGATTTAATACTATAAGGTGTCACCAAATCATGGGGGAACATATTTGAAACATCTGGGTTTTGGGATTTGTCTTCCAATAGAGCGGATAAAAAGGCTTGGTTGGTTACTAGTTTTGTTGCCATCTTCTCTAGGGTCCTAAGTTTCTCTTCTTGATGAGGATTATAATGGGTATCATAAATAGGTCCATTTCCCAAAGTTCTGTTGGTCATACCCTCAAAAATGTTGCTGATGATACCCCCCCTCAGAATGTGGATCACAAGGTTCCCCATAATGGTTCTCAAAAAAATGTTGATTCACATTGTACCCACCAGGAAGAAAGGGCTCGTAATTAAAAGGGGTGCTACCATAAGTATGGGGTAAAGTCAGACATGCAAGAGATGCATGGTGGTAAAGACCACAATAATAACATTGTGGGGGATATTGGATGCCCACTCCATTTGAAAAAGAAAAGTTCTTGAAAGGCATGTCGATTAACACACGAGAGAAGAGAGATTACAAGATTAGGAGTTAGTTAAAATTACAAAGGGAACTTAAAATTCTAAAACTAAGAAATAATGGAACAAACTAAAATTATGAGAAAAAAATAAATATAGAGTAATACTGCTGGAATGGAAACTTTGCCGAAAGAGGAGATACACTTCCAGGATTGTACTCGGAAGGAAAAAATAAATTACAAAAATATAAAAGATATTATGGAAAAGACTAAAGTTATCCAAGTTAGTGAATATGAAACAAGATTATACAAGATTTACAAGCAACCACATCTGAAAAACAACCGTGTTGTCCCTAACAATGATGGAAAAATTGATGTGTGTTGTTGTAACACGCAATAATCACTATGAAAAATTTCTTAGAGTTTAACCTTCTAGCCGGTTGTCAACTTGATGCATGAACCAAATGAGCAAAGTACAGAAAGGTATCAATCCAAATAGATGGCGAAAAAGGATGGTTGAGTTCAAATATTATTCTGAGAACAAAAAGTAAAATCTATTTGAGAGAGAGTTTAAATTAAATTAAAATAGAAACCAAAGTTGTAAAATTAAAATGTAACTAGATTAATAAAAGAAAGATCTGGTATCTGAAGATTCTCAGCCAAAACCACACTCCTATGTAATTCGATTCAACTCTATTTATTAGTTTCCGAATTAAGACCTTGTGGTTGCCTGCCCTTATGGATCACATAAGGGTCAAGATTCCCGCATACCTATTGGTCCTAGTGTATGCAAATCATGGCCCAAGCATCTAAAACTTTCCTATCCATTGTCACATCAAGAAAAATGCAAATCTCGCTCCGGTATTTCAATCTACGACTCATTTGGTCTTATCACTATGGACTAAAATAGACAAGAAAAAAAATAGAGTAAAATCACCACTTGTGCTACTAAAACCCAAGGTCTCGGCATTCCAGTAACAAAAGAACCTTACCTATATAAGATCAAGTATGGATCAAAAGATGAAATATTATGAAAACTTGTCAGGAGTTCATGTGTTTCATTCAATTGGGACCCTGGTTTTGGTACTCTCGCATGAACATGTCCATCATGTACTTGAAAGAATCAGATTGAGAGATATTCATTAACTAAGAACAAAGAGTTGATACAAAGAGCATAGAAATGGGTTGTGAGGTTAGTCCCCGTATCATAGAAAAAGTCTACTCAAACATGATACTAGGAAAAAAATTTATAAAGAAAGTAAGGCTAAGAACTTAATCTAAGATTACAAGATGCTAAAAATTGGATCTAAGATTACAAGATGGTGCCCCTTTTTCTTGTAAAGTCCCCCCTCCTTTTTATAGGGGAAGGAGGAGTGGAAACCCTGAAGGGGGGAGAAGGAATTGGAAGAGGCAGATGTTGTATGTATTGGTCAAGAGAATAATTTCCATCCTCAATAGGCAATAAAGAAAATCATTGATTGTCTTATTTTGACTCTTTAAATTCTGATTCTCTCTCTACAAATTCCCATTCCAAAATTTTTATAAAACTTTCGGCTGGTAATAAGCTTTACACCCAAAAATATAGTTTTTCTATAGGACTTTGAATTTCCTTTCCAAGGCATATTTGAACATTAAATTTAGCCTTGGGTTGTGAGAGTTGTGTCCATTTTGGTGTAGGGTATATATTTAAATTAGGCAATGTGGGAAAACAAATAAGCACATTCACTAGTTGGTTGGACAGTCAAATGACTGCCAAAGTCACCAGAAAATATGTTTTACTATAGAAATTAAAATTATCTTTTCAAAACATATCTAAATTTCAAATTTGGAATTTGTGTGTGGGAGTTATGACTGTTCTGGTGCCGTCTATACATAAATTTCAGGAACTGCGGGAATTGTGCAAAACATCTTCCAAGAGAAATTAATGATTGGAGTGATTAGGCCATTTTCCTAAAAAAAATCCAAACCAATACAATTAAAAATCCAAATAAAGAGAGAAAATCGAAACTAAGACAATTAATTATAAAACTAAGAAAATAAATAACAAAAAAATCCTAAAAAGATGTCCAGAAGATGTAAAAAAATGATAAATACATATTTATTAGCCGCCACATTTGAAGTATACCTTTTTGGCAGCAAATGAGAAGCTTCCAGTCATTAACTTAGAATTTTGAAGAATCTAGGAGGAAGAGGAGTTGATGGTTGTGTTGAAGAACCATCAGACATCATTTAGGAGGTCAATTGCAGACATCAAGGGGATCTCCCCAAGCTTTTACCAACACAAGATCTGCATAGAAGAAGGAGCCAAGCCAATAGTGCAACCTCAGAGGTATCTCAATCCTGTCATAACTGAGGTAGTGAAGAAAGAGGTAGTAAAAATTCTTTCGGTAGGTATAATTTATGCTATCTTTGACTCTAATTTGTTAAGTCCTACTCAAGTGGTTCCAAAGAAAGGGGGATAACTGTCACCACAAATTTGGCTAGTGAACTTATTTTTACTAGGTTGGTGACTAGGTGGCGAATCTGTATCGACTATCTTTGTCTAAACACTACTACTCTTAAGTCTCATTTCCCGCTTCCTTTCATTGATCAGATTCTTAAGTGGCTTGCCATCCACTCTCATTTTTGTTTTTTGGATATGTATTCTATGTATAATCAGATTGCCATCAAGCTACAAGACCAAGAGAAATCTACTTTTACTTGTACATATGGCACATTTTCTTACCGTCGGATGCCTTTTGGTTTGTGTAATGCACTGACGACTTTTCACAGATGTATGCTTGCCATTTTTTCTAATATGGTATAGCCTTTTCTTGATGTTTTCAATGACAATTTTCTGGTGTATGGAGAGTCATTTGAGGGCTGCCTTGCCAGTCTAGACAAAGTCTTGCAAAGATGTGAGGACACTAATTTGGTTTTAAATTGGGAAAAGTGTCACATGATGGTGAGTGAGGGAATAGTCCTAGGACACAAGGTTTACCATAGAGGTATGGAAGTCGATCTGATTAAAATTGAGGTTATTTCTAAGTTGCCTCAACCGTCCACGGTGAAGGGAGTTAGGAGTTTTTAGGACATACCCATTTTTATCAATGTTTCATAAAAGATTTTAAAAAATTTGCAAAACTGCTATCTGAATTGTTGAAAAAAGAAGTAAAATTAAAATTTGATGAGTGGTGTTTGAAAGCATTTGAGGTGTTGAAGAAGAAACTACTCTCTGCACCTATTGTTCAGGCTCCAGATTGGAGCCAATCTTTTGAGCCGATGTGTGACACATCATGTTATACAGTAGGGATTGTTCTAGGCCAATGTTGAGACAAAAATCCACCCGTCATTTATTATGCATATAAGACCATAAATGATACCCAACTAAATTATATAACCATTTAAAAAGAATTATTGGAAGTAGTTTTTTCTTTTGAATTTTTTTCCAGTATTTGATAAGGGCGAGGGTTACTGTGTGGATTGATCTTGTCAGTAATTAAATATTTGCTGCAGAAGAAGGATGCAAAACATAGACTAACTAGGTGGATTTTGCTACTGTAGGAATTTGACATTGGAATCAAGGATAAGGGAGGCACGAAGAATGTAGTGGCAGATCATTTATCTAGGCTTGAAAGAGTGAATGAAAAGTATATACACATAAGAATTTCCAGATGAGATTCTCCTTTCCATGAAAAGCAAAGATTCATTGTTTGCAAACATTGTGAACTACTTAGCTTGTGGTGAGATGCCAGAAGTTTGGGGATATCAGGAGAAAAATAAGTTCTTCCATTCTTTGAAGTTCTATGTTTGAGATGATCCCATCTTGCTACAACAGTGTAGGGACAATATTTTAAGGAATTATGTGCCTGATCGTGAGTTTGAAAGTATTTTAGCACACTGTCATTCACTACCTACTGGGGGTCACCAAGCTAGTTCTAGGATAGCGACCAAAGTATTAGAGTATGGATTTTATTGGCCTACAATTTTGAAGGATGCGTATAATTTTGTGCTTTATTGTGATGCTTGTCAGCGTGCAGGGAATATCTCAAAGAGACATAAAATGCCCTTTACTATTTTTTCAGGAAATTGAAGTTTTTGATTTATGGGGAATAGATTTCATGGGCCCTTTCATGTCATCTAACTCTAATATATATATATATATATTACTTGTCAGTGATTATATATCTAAGTGGGTGGAAGAAATTCTAACCTGCACCAATGATGCCCAGGTCGTATGCAAGTTTGTGAAAGACCCTCTATTTTGCAAGTTTGGGGTTCCAAGATTGATAATAAGTGATGGCAGATCTTATTTAACCAATACGATGTTTGGTGCTATGATGAGAAAATATGGAGTGAAACACAGGGTAGGCACTCCATATAACCCACAAACCCATGAAGAGGTTGAGCTGTCTAATAGGAAGATGAAGAAAATATTAGAGAAGATAGTCTCAACCAATAGGACAAATTGGAGTATGCAACTGAATGATACTCTTTGGGCATATAAGACATCCTATAGGACACCTATAGGAACCACTCCTTTTAGGTTGGTTTATAAGAGAGCTTGTCACTTACCCGTCGAGTTAGAACATAAAGCCAAATGGGCCATGAGAAAATTGAATTACAATTTGGATGATGCATAGAAAAAGAGAATGTTAGAATTGAATGAATGAGATGAGATTAGGCTAGATGCCTATGAAAGATCTAGTATCTACAAATAGAGAACTAAGAAGATACATGATCACCACATATTGAACAGTCTTCACTCAAGGCTAGAAGGTGCTTCTGTTTCAATTCTAGGTTGAAATTACACCCTAGAAAATTGAGGTCTAGATGGAGTGGTCCTTTTGTGGCATTTAAGGCTTTACCCCATGGGATAGTGGAGATAAGAAATGGGGATCAACCATTCCTTGTCAATGGCTAGTGGCTTAAGAACTACTTTGGGGGAGATGTGGTCTGGGAAGAAGAAGAGTTGAAGCTCATTGAGCTTCACTGATTGTTTGATTTGATCATCGAGCCTATAAAGTAAAACAAGGGTGCTATTTTGGAGGAAACCCAACCATATTTTACTTTTTTAGGATTGTGTTCTTTACATTCTAGTTGCATTGTATTATTTACAATGTAAAAAGGTGCCTTGATCATTCTTGTTTGGTGTGCAAATTAAGAAACAATCAGTAGTACCAACGAAAACACATGGACAAAAGGGTCGATTTTCATGAAATTTTGATAGTACCGAAAACCATGTCGGTAGTGCCAACAACATCATAGAGATAGCCGAGTCAAGTTTCAAAAACTCAGTACTACTGAAAATCTACTTTGTAGCATCAACATTCTACAGAGAGGGGTCGAGTTAACCGATACTGACTCGATACTACCAACATGCATCTCGGTAGTACTAATGCTGAGCAATGCTCCAGGTTTAAAATACCAAGATAATTATCATAAGTATTGAGAAATTTTAACAAATCGGTACTACCAACACCTAGTCGGTAGTACCAACTCTAGAAAAAACCCAATCTGTAGGAGCTCCTTTAATGATCAAAATTTCACACATCTGACGATTGGTAGTAGCGACCCATCCCACACTTTTTGAAGTTGTTACTACCAACTTGCATTGGTACTGCCGACGTTGGCAATCCATGAATATTGACATCGACCAATGGGGAACATTAGCATCAATGACTAGTACTGATTTACATGGATCATGGAGAAGAAGTCGGTACTACCGATGTAGCCACAACATGCTGGTCGATGGCTATATAAGGAGGGATGTGAGTATTGTTTCATTGATAGCTCCACTACACCTCTCCCAAGCAAGATTGTGCAAGAACTTTTGGGTGTTTAGAGTCTTTACCAAGCTCCTTCTTCTCCATCCCATTCTAATACCAGTCAATGGTGTCCAGGCGAACAACTTCATCGACGACAAGGAATGTCACATTGGCACACATCACTCATGTAAACGCGGATGAGAAGAATATCTATGATGAGCTGATGAAAAGAGATATCACCTCGACATGATATGGAGACCATGCATTCCTTGCATTCATGGGATTTGCTAATAATTTCTACTAAAGTACGAAGATCAGGGGTTGGTGGGTGATCACCCTTTCTTTGGTGATTGAATCACCTGCCTAGAGATCGTCTATGAGTTCTTGACCTCACTGGAGGATTGTTGTAAACCCAAGCACAAGGATGGATGGAGGGAAGGGTGTATCAAATGCTGTCTCTTCAACAACCAAATGATGTTGAGGCAATTAAATTCCATCTACCGATGGTCGATGGATGAACTACGCTTCACCACCAACAACTTTGATTATAAGGGTGCATGGAAACTTTTGGCAGAGGTGCCAGAGGGCTTCCACATCATCTGACACATTAACTCCATCACCAACATTGAGAAACCATTTGCTCATATCTTGCATTGCTTCCTCACTGACACTATATTCGCCAAGCCCAGTCAGGGGCTGGGGAAGGTTCAATAGGTGGATCTCTTCATCTTATATAGTTTGCTAAAATTAGGAAGGGATTCATTGGATTTTGATTCCTTTTTCCTCCAACAAATGATGGCGGTGAAGCGACTGGTGTAGAGGACGCCCCCATCCATTTTGGAGGGATTATCACTCCAATAGCTATGCATCTTAAACTTGATCTCTCCACCTCCAAATCTGTGAAGGCTTCTCCTATGTTGGATGAGAAACATTTTAAGAGAGCAAACCTCATCAACTTGCATCATGGGAAGGTGTACGTGTGTTTTACAGTTGATAACCAGTACCAGGAGAGGGAGCTCCCTAATCCTATTTTCAACTTGCAAGGAGAGAATCACATGAGGTGGCCTATAGAGGACAACACAGAGGAAGATGAAGCAGAATAAGGTATCAAGCAATAACAACAATAGGAGCTGAATGAAGAAGAGGAGGAGGAAGCCACCATCCCAATCATGAGGAGGGAGGTCCCCCGTAAGAGCGCCAGAGTACATGGAGCCTCTAGTTGTTTTTCTCCACCACCTACCCAAGAGGATGATCCATACTTGATGGCAGGTATGTATGGAATGCTACAAGGGATCTAGAAGGGCAACAACATCAATCGGAGACATTGGCGGGCACCTAAGATATCCAAGGATGGCTATACCATAATCTACAAGCCATCTTCAAGAATGAGAGACTTCTCCTAGCCAACCAAGAGAACATGCATACTCATTTGTAGAGGATGGGGAACTACCATCAACCATTCTTTGACAACTATTATAGTCAAGGCTATTTTGGTGTCTATCCACAACCTCCAGGAGTGCCACAACAACTGCCGACGTTTCAGGGCACATTCAACCTACATGACCCTACCATGCCGCACTCGCCACCACCACCATATTGATCGGTACTACTGTTCCTCCTTTTAAGTTGGATTTTTACTATGATGACATGGTCAAGTTCAAGCCTAGGGGGGTGTTGAAACAACTCTAACCTTTATTTTTAATTTTTCTTTTGGCCTTCATTTGTTTTTTTTTATAGTTTTTATTATTCCAAGTTGTAGGATCCACAATCTATGTAGTGTAATTGTGGATTGGTAAAAAGCATGATGTTACAACCCCAGTTTTGGGTTCATTTGGTGAGAAATGTAATTTCTCATATTAAAGATATTGGAACAAATAATGATATAATTTGTTTTGAATAAATGGATTTCTTTTAAAATAGCCTTGATGGTTGTTTTTTGGGCTTTATCGTCTATTGGGCCCAATAAAGGAAAACGCAAAAGAAATTCCACTATTATCGAGTAAATAAGAAAATAGAGAAAAGGAAAAGTGTGGAAACCTCTAGAAGGAAATTCCAAAGAGGGATTTCGTGCCACATGAGTTCCTTGAGTTACAAGGAGTCAAAAGTTGCTTGATAATGAAAAAAGAAAAGAAAAAGATCAATTAAGTATTTCTTTATTAAGAAAGAAATTGGAAACAATGGTAAAATGTGGAAAATAAGTGTAAAGAGGTGTAATTGAGTTATCCTTGGTGGAATTTCGTATCCCAAGGATTCCTAATAATAAAAGGAATACTGATGAGGAAAATAAAAGAGAAATAAAGAGAAATCCTAAAAAAAGGGGATATTTTAATAAGAAATCAACCTAATAATGAGAAATAAACAAGACAATGTAAAATAATGCATATTGATGTATTTAAGGATAATGAGTATTCCTTAAAAATTAATTTCAAATTCTTTGAGTTTCTTGGGGTCCAAGGAGCCCCAATAAAGAGGAAAGAAAGAGAAAATATCAAGATTGCAAAATAAGAGCATAATGTGATATATTATTGATGAATTTTGTAATATTGCTACAAGGAAGTATTTTCTATTAAAAGAAAACATAATATCGTGCCAAATATATATAAGGCAAGTACAAGGAAGATAAGGGTGGTAATTTTTGAAATCTTAATAATTAAAGAAAAAGAAATATCAAAAGGATAAGGAGGACTTTTAAGAGAGAGAAACTTGTTTCTCAATTATGGAAATTCTTTCCTAGTAGGGAAGGGACTTGTTTCCCCTTGAAAGGACGTTTTGAGGCATGGTTACCCACCCCAATATAAGGGGTAGAGCCCTTGGCCGAGATCAAAGAGATCCACACACTCTTCTCTCTCTCTTTCCTTTTGTTTTTGACCAACAACCCTAATCAAGAAGGGAAGCGTGACACTGGTGCCATGAGGAGCTGTTAAACTGTCTTGATGGGTGCGAGATACCTCCATGACAACCCTTACATGGTCAGCTACCATCCCAACACCCTCGACTTCACACAGCTCTCGCCGAAGGACTGCAGACGTGTAGCCGGCCACATGTTTGGCGCACCTAGGGGCAGCCATCTCGGCCGCGACCAGGGGGTACCCCGTGTGCGCAGGGGCACGATAGATCCAGGGTGGCCATGGCAGGCGACCGTGGGATCCTAGGGAGGAGAGGAGGATGACCGCAAGCAAGATGCAGGTCGACGGCGGCCAGTTGATCGCTAGGTTGAAGAGGATCCTGACATTGGACGTTTCTGCCCCCGGGTGCTAAAGAAACTGATCAACTTAACCAAGGGCATTTTGGAAATTCGCAATGTTTTCCAAGGAGTCCAGCAACGTTGCATGGGTTTGGCGACGTGGCGGCCTGCCATTGGTCTGGGTAAGTGAAATCTTAAAAAAATCGTAACTAATTAACGATAGCCCAGATAGGTGCGCATTATACATGAGTTTTGCTTAGAAAAACGAGAAGAATCCAATAAAAATATTTTTAGAAGCTAATTCCTCTTACAATTCGAAAAGTAATGGAAGTTATTAACTTTAATGTAATAATGGTTAAGAAACCCTATTTTGGTATGATTAATGTGATCAGTGGGGTTTAAATGATGATTAAAGTTGATACTAGCCTGTTAATGATAAAAAGGAACATTGGGAACAAAAAGGATGAACGTTGCATGTAATTCATTTTATTTAGAGTTTATGTGCATAAATAGGCTTTAATGGGCCTTGAAACCCTAATGTTGTTAATAAGGACTACTAATGGCTTTAATTATTTGATTTCGTGTATAGAACTGAGTTTTCATGGTTATAAGCTATTTTGAGCATTAAAGTTCCTAATTTGTGGATAAATACCTTAAATGTAGTAATTAGGGTTTTCTCATGAACAAAAGGTGGAATTAATGGTAAATCAAGTTCATATGCGAATTAGATTATAATGAACTTTGAATTGATGATAAATGAGTATAATGATCTTGTCATGGATTAAAAGGATAAAAATAGTAGCTTTAATGTAAAAGAGGCTTAATGAACTTAATTAATGGTTAATGATGCCTTTAATCTGAAATTGAGGATTATATGTGGAAATAATTAGGGTTTGTGATCAATTGCGTTAAATTAGGGTTTAACATAGTAAAAGATGAAGGGAAGCCCTAATTGCAATAGAAACCCTAAAAGTGAATTAGAAACCCTAGGAAGCGAGTTAGATTTAATAGATCTGGATGACATGAGTAATAAAAGAGAATTGTATAATTGTTTCAGGATCTTATTGAGTGCTTGCTTGCTCATTGTTGTTTGGATTATTCCTGCACCTGAATCTACATGTACAAGTATGTGGTTACGCTTATGACTACCCAAATTAGTTTTCTGGGGTTTTTGTCGATGTTTCCATCGTGTCTTGAATTAAACTATTGGATATATTTAATCCATGCAAAGTATAATGTGAATATGACTATAACATAAGAGATATGCCTACTAGCTCAGATCCTAGTCCCCTCTGTAGCTTAATGGGTTGACCTAGTAAATGGCTACCAATGGGGTAGGCCCATCAGGTCATTGAATGACTTAGTAAATGGCTACCAATGGGGTAGGTCCATCAAGTCACATTGAGTTAGAGATTGGACTACCTATGGGTAGTGCCATGTGACTCAACCCTAGATATTGATCTACCTGTTAGGTAGGATCATGCGGGGTCTAATAAGGATATACCTAGAGAGAGGTAGTGTCTCAGTCCGCTGCAGGGACATCACAGAGATAGGGGATAGGAAAGGATTGAGTAGTATGGTTTAAAATGTAATCTTGGCTGTTAAATGATATTTGGCTAATTACTTTATTATTGTAGTTGCATGATTATTGTTTTCCCCACATACCAGCTTCTTGCTGACCGACATTTTGTTTGTCGACGTTTTAGGTACAAATGAACAGAACAAACAGTAAAGTGGCATATGTGGAACTAAATGAGAATAACTTTCACAGGAGGATTAGTTAGATTAGTATCTTCATGGATAGAAGTTTAGAAATCCCAGCTTTTAAAAGGTAAGTAAAGTTTTTATTTTATACCGGTTTTCAGTTTAGTAGTAGAATTTCATAATTATTATTGATTATGTGTCGAACCTTTGATCATGTTAATTGAATAACGGCTCTGACCTTTGGGTCTCCCTTAATTGGGGGTTACCACGAGGCGGGTTCGTTACAATTGGTATCAGAGCATAGGTTCCTCAATTAACTTTAATAATTATTAAATTTTACAAATTCTGTAGAACCCAAGGGAGTTATTAGAGGATTATCTGAAAGACAGAGGTGTCTAGAAAAGGAACACGACCGGGGGCTGGCAATATTTTCCTCTGCATCGCTAGTCGGAATATGAGGACTCTCGGATCTGTGTGACTGACTGGACAAAGTCTTAGGGTATGATTCGAAATAAGATACCTTTAGGACTCTCTCATCTTGTTCATCCCTTCACAACTCAAATTCTGATAAGGACCTTAAGGATTAGAGTTTCCTCTCTTCTCCTCACCCTCTTGAGGTATGGGTAAGGTTGATAAGGATTAAGGAATCCTCCACCAAATTAATAAAAGCATGTAAATAAGATGTCATGGACATAAGCTTAATACAGTAAGTGTAAAGGAATATATACATACTTCGGTCGTATGACACGAGTTGTCTTTTCCCTCAGGAGAGACCTGAGGCTAGACCTTTTTGTCAGGAGGATGAGTAGAGAAAGTGAGTCTTGGAGGTAGAGATCTCCATTAAAGTAGAGACTTGGCACATCCTCTAAAAGATGATGTTAACCCTAACCCTAAGTGAAGGTTAGAGAGAGAGATGACACGAAGAGTTAGATGTCATGGTAGACCAGGTGTTTGGATGGATACACCTTGGGATTCCATATGAGCCATGAGAGGTTGGATGACCTAGAACCTTTGGCAACCCAGGAAATGGTCGTGCATGTCAGAGCAAAGGGTAGCTCCTTCATGGATGAAGTTAGAGAAGAACCTATAGAACCATATGGGCTTGTGCAAGTAGGGTGTAGCTTGCACCCAGAGTACGTCAGTAGTGCTGACAGTAGGATGAAACCCTGGACAAGGAATCATGATGGATGTCTTATGAGATAAACATAAAGAGCTAAGGATAATCTTGAGCCAAACATGAGCTAAGAAAAGGCTTCACCCAGGTAGGGATATACTGGTAAGCTCGATCCAACTTCATGAAGTGAGGCTGGATGTGGAGTTAGATCTAGAGAGAGAAAGCGAAACCCAAGAAAGGAGGTTGGAAGCCTAAAACCCCGAAACTTGAGGAATAGTGGGGAGTTGAGGATGATGCGACCTACGTGGATGATAGTGGTTGCCTAGAGGCTGATGATATCTTGGTTGCCTTTAGAGGAACCAAACCCTAGAGAGAGGATGATGCTTCTAGTACCTAAGGTATAAGTGATTACCTACTGGATGAGATAAAGAGTGCTTTAAACCCTGAGGAGGTGTAAGTAATCAGTTGTGAGGCTTTATACCTAGTTGGTTGTCCTGGAAGAAGACTCAACTCCAAGTAGAAGGATCATGGAAGTACATGGCATTCCTTGGACATGCTTGATTCATGGTAAAGAGATTGAGCATGTAGTTGGACACCCAAAGGTGAACCTAGGGTTCCTAGGCCTAAGAGGGGATGCAGTGTATCCGATGCTCATGATGAGATTTGAGTCTCTATAGTTTCGAGCATGGCACTCTTAATGTGTAGAGGTAAAGGAAACCCCTTAAGGTAAGGGTATGTTTGACAAACCCCTCACAACTAAGTTGGTCTAATGTTGAGGATGAGAACAAGTGTGACCTAGCATGGTTTGGTAAGTGTTTTCCTATGCCTTAGTAGCTTTCTAGGGCTAAGCATGCTCATGTGGATACATACCCTAAACATAAGGACGTTTGTGACTGCTATTATCAGGGTGTACTTTCCTCCCATCCTGGGAGAGGGACCCTTTTGTAGGGTGTATACCAGTTTTGGTGGGTTTGGAGGAAACCTAAAGAGGTTTCATAGGATCTTGAGAAGCTAAGTGAAAAGTACATGGTATGAGAATGAACCTATAGACCCATAGATAACCATCTCCATGTGCACGTGGATGTGTTACCATGGAGGTAACTGGTATGGGGCTTGACCAAGGTAGGCAGGTTGCCATGATCCCTATGAAAGGATGAAAGTCAGCCCACGAATGCAGGAAGAGAGATGATGAATGCTTGGGAAGGTTCTAAGTTGGACATGTACTATAATAGAATCCTAAGTCTATCCTAGGGTCAGGTAGGGATAAGACCGATGGAAGAAGGAGTTGCCTATTTCTCTAGTTGCACATGACCATAGGGTCGGGAGGTAACAACTATCATTGTCTGAGGGCCATGGGTTAGGAGATTGATCACCTTCATAAACTCATGGGACCCAAAGGGCAGATGAGTAGGGCACTCTATGATGCATGAGGGAAGAGGGATGACCCCAAAAGTGCTGGCACCCTAAAGACCTAGAGGAGGTGGCCAAGGATTGTGTTTCGACCAAGTAGGTTTGAGACTACTTTTCCATGGAAGAAATGTTTATATCATGATGTTTGTGATGTAGAGACATAAGTTGCATGTTCAACTCAGATTTAAAGGTGTACTGGCAAGGTGGGATGTACCATCTCTACTTTTGGAGCATGAAGAACTCTGTATTTAGACCGCAACCAAATGATTATTTCCTCTTGTTATGGGAGTGAGAGATAGGACAGTACGCGTGCCACACACCAAGGATAAGGATGGTGTGAGTTGAGACGTTGCTACAGAGAGGATAACATACCCTGGTGGAGTGAATGATACATGGATGGTTCACAAACACTAAGAGAAGTAGTGTAGTCAGCTTATGAGGATGTTTTATCAGGAGCTATGTGGAATTTGCAAGTTAACCAAGGTTGAGTTTGATCACAATAAGGATGAGCTCAGATCTTCTTGATGACGATAGACTTAGAGTTTGATATGAGACATTAAGTATAATACATGGAGGTGTATGTTACCTAACACCTAAGGATGAGAAGTGGTAATGAATGCTCTGGTTGAGATATAGCTGCCTAGTTTAGCTAGAGGCTAGAAGGAGTTGAGGTTGTTTGGCTAACCCTAAGTTGGAAAGAAGATGTGTTTTGGCTAACACTCGGATGTAATAAAATATGTTGAAAAAGTTGATGGCTGTCCTTGATGTAGTGAAAGGATGGTGATAGAACCTCAGATACACTTCTTTGTATAAGAAGGTAATAATACCCTGATAAGAGTGGTTTAGGGTTTCTGAGGAATCGATCTTGAGGAATCATGATATATAGGAAATCATGATTTTAAGATCACCATACACCGTGAAACTACAAAGATGGTAAGTGATAGTGGCACTTTGGCTGCTTGATGTGAAGTTGCATGTAGCATGTGGCCATGCAAGCCAAGGGTGAAGGACGAAGACCAGTAACCCAGTGCTTTGACTTAGAGAGTAAAGGATCCCCGATAGGAAATGGAGTTCGTCCACTAGGGATGTTGTGGTAAGTCTCCTTTTGACCAAGAAGGTCAAGATGCAATATGGGTTATGGTAGATCGCCTTACCTAGATGACATGAGAAAGAAAAGAGTACTGTCATGGGACAGATTCGGTTGAACTACTTAAGAGAGAAAGATGGTTCAACTACACCATGATGCGAGTTCAAAAGTTCTTGGGTATAACCAAGGTTCACTTCCATGAGGTGGAAGTGGATACATGAAGAAATCATTTTTAGTACCGCTTATCACCCCTAACTAATGGTTAGTATGATCCAGACTAGAGGGTCTGATGAGAGCAAGAGTGCTTGTTCAGGGTGATACAATGAGACAGTTCTTAAAGATGTGATGTTAGCCACCATAGCCTTTATCGAGATGCAAGAAGTTCTATAAGGAGGTTGTGTCGGTAGCCACTTCATTATGATGATGTTGGTGAAGGAGGCCTCGTGAAGGTCATAAAAGAACCACATTGTGTGTAGATGAAGTAGCTTGATCGTGCAGTGGCTGAGAGAGAGCCCAAGGGTGACATGAGTCACGAGCTGATGCAAAGCAGACTGACATGCAGTTCACTGTGGGGGAATATAATGTGAAAATCCGACCCCTCTGAGCTACAGCTGAGAAAGCTAAGTCCCCGATATATGGGTCCATTTGAGATGGATTGGTGGAGATGGTTGTGTTTAACCTTGCCCCTCAGGATAACTTGATGAATAAATGTGTTCCATAAGTCTGATCTAGAGCACTATGTGAGGTACCCAAGCCATGTGTTGAGCCCTGAGCTTATTCATCTTTTGAGAGGCTGAAATATCCTGAGTCACCTATGAGGGTACGATATACCAAGGTAAGAAAGAACCCAGATGGAAGAATATGAGATGATGAAGGTTCTTGGGAAGCACCATGGAAAGGGAGAAGCCACATGGGAGCCATGATGGACATATGAAAGGCTTATACTGTTTGTTTGCTTGCTTGATGGAATTTTGAGGGCAAAATTCTTATAAGAGGGGAAGGATGTTACAACCCCAGTTTTGGGTTCATTTGGTGAGAAATGTAATTTCTGATATTAATGATATTGGAACAAATAATGATATAATTTGTTTTGAATAAATGGATTTCTTTTACAATAGCCTTGATGGTTGTTTTGTGGGCTTTATCGGCTATTGGGCCAAATAAAGGAAAACACAAAACAAATTCCACTATTATCGAGTAAATAAGAAAATAGAGAAAAGGAAAAGTGTGGAAACCTCTAGAAGGAAAATCCAAAGAGGGATTTCGTGCCACATGAGTTCCTTGACTTCCAAGGAGTCAAAAGTTGCTTGATAATGAAAAAAGAAAAGAAAAAGATCAATTAAGTATTTCTTTATTAAGAAAGAAATTGGAAACAATGGTAAAATGTGGAAAATAAGTGAAAAGAGGTGTAATTGAGTTATCCTTGGTGGAATTTCGTATCCCAAGGATTCCTAATAATAAAAGGAATAATGATGAGGAAAATAAAAGAAAAATAAAGAGAAATCCTAAAAAAGGGATATTTTAACAAGAAATCAACCTAATAATGAGAAATAAACAAGACAATGTAAAATAATGCATATTGATGCATTTAAGGATAATGAGTATTCCTTAAAAAGTAATTTCGAATTCTTTGAGTTTCTTGTGGTCCAAGGAGCCCCAATAAAGAGGAAAGAAAGAGAAAATACTAAGATTGCAAAATAAGAGCATAATGTGATATATTATTGATGAATTTTGTAATATTAATACAAGGAAGTATTTTCTATTAAAAGAAAACATAATTTCGTGCCAAATATATATAAGGCAAGTACAAGGAAGATAAGGGTGGTAATTTTCAAAATCTTAACAATTAAAGAAAAAGAAATATCAAAAGGATAAGGAGGACTTTTAAGAGAGAGAAACTTGTTTCTCAATGATGGAAATTGTTTCCTAGTAGGGAAGGGACTTGTTTCCCCTTGAAAGGACGTTTTGAGGCATGGTTTCCCACCCCTATATAAGGGGTAGAGCCCTTGGCCGAGATCAAAGAGATCCACACACTCTTCTCTCTCTCTTTCCTTTTGTTTTCAACCAGCAACCCTAATCAAGAAGGGAAGCGCGGCCCTGGTGCCATGAGGAGCTGTTAAACTGTCTTGATGGGTGCGAGATACCTCCACGACAACCCTTACATGGTCGGATACCATCCCAACACCCTCGACTTCACGCAGCTCTCACCGAAGGACTGTAGACGTGCAGCCAGCCATAGGTTTGGCGCACCTAGGGGCAGCCATCTCGGCCGTGACCTGGGGGTACCCTGCGTGCGCAGGGGCATGATAGATCCAAGGCAGCCATGGCAGGTGACAAGTGGGACCCTAGGGAGGAGAGGAGGACGGCCGCAAGCAAGTTGCAGGTCGACGGCGGCCAGTTGATCGCTAGGTTGAAGAAGATCCCACATTGGACGTTTCTGCCCCCGGGTGCTAAAGAAACTGATCAACTTAACCAAGGGCATTTCAGACAATTCAAAATGTTTTCCAAGGAGTCAAGCAACGTTGCATGGGTTTGGCGACGTGGCGGCCTACCATTGGTCCGGGTAAGTGAAATCTTACAAAAATCATAACTAATTAACGATAGCTCGGATAGGTGCGCATTATACACGAGTTTTGCTTAGAAAAACGAGAGGAATCCAATAAAAATATCGTTAGAAGCTAATTCCTCTTACAATTCGAAAAGTAATGGAAGTTATTAACTTTAATGTAATAATGGTTAAGAAACCCTATTTTGGTATGATTAATGTGATCAGTGGGGTTTAATGGATGATTAAAGTTGATACTAGCCTGTTAATGATAAAAAGGAACATTGGGAAAAAAAGGATGAACTTTGCACGCAATTCTTTTAATTTAGAGTTTATGTGCATAAATAGGCTTTAATGGGCCTTGAAACCCTAATGTTGCTAATTAGGACTACTAATGGCTTTAATTATTCGATTTTGTGTATAGAACTGAGTTTTCATGGTTATAAGCTATTTCGAGCATTAACGTTCCTAATTTGTGGATAAATACCTTAAATGTAGTAATTAGGGTTTTCTCATGAACAAAAGGTGGAATTAATGGTAAATCAAGTTCATATGCGAATTAGACTATAATGAACTTTGAATTGATGATAAATGAGTATAATGATCTTTTCATGGATTAAAAGGATAACAATAGTAGCTTTAATGTAAAAGAGGCTTAATGAACTTAATTAATGGTTAATTATGCCTTTAATATGAAATTGAGGATTGGATGTGGAAATAATTAGGGTTTGTGATCAGTTGCGTTAAATTAGGTTTTAACATAGTAAAAGATGAAAGGAAGCCCTCATTGCAATAGAAACCCTAAAAGTGAATTAGAAACCCTAGGAAGCGAGTTAGATTTAATAGATCTTGACGACATGAGTAATAAAAGAGAATTGTATAATTGTTTCAGGATCTTATTGAATGCTTGCTTGCTCATTGTTGTTTGGATTATTCCTGCACCTGAATCTACATGTACAGGTATGTGGTTACGCTTATGACTACCCGAATTAGTTTTCCGAGGTTTTTGTCGATGTTTCCATCGTGTCTTGAATTAAACTGTTGGATATATTTAATTCATGCAAAGTATAATGTGAATATGACTATCACATAAGAGATATGCCTACTAGCTCAGATCCTAGTCCCCTGTGTAGCTTAATGGGTTGACCTAGTAAATGGCTACCAATGGGGTAGGCCCATCAGGTCATTGAATGACTTAGTTAATGGCTACCAATGGGGAGGTCCATCAAGTCACATTGAGTTAGAGATTGGACTACCTATGGGTAGTGCCATGCGACTCAACCCTAGATATTAATCTACATGTTAGGTAGGATCATGAGGGGTCTAATAAGGATCTACCTAGAGAGAGGTAGTATCTCAATCCGCTGCAGGGACAACACAGAGATAAGAGATATGAAAGGATTGAGTAGTATGGTTTAAAATGTAATCTTGGCTGTTAAATGATAATTTTCTGATTACTTTGTTATTGTAGTTGCATGATTATTGTTTCCCCCACATACCAGCTTCTTGCTGACCGACATTTTGTTTGTCGGCGTTTTAGGTACAAATGAACAGAACAAATAGTAAAGTGGCATATGTGGAACTAAATGAGAATAACTTACACAGGAGGATTAGTTAGATTAGTATCTTCATGGATAGAAGTTTAGAAATCCCATCTTTTAAAAGGTAACTAAAGTTTTTATTTTATACCAGTTTTCATTTTAGTAGTATAATTTCATAATTATTATTGATTATTTGTCGAACCTTTGATCCTGTTAATTGAATAACGACTCTGACCTTTGGGTCTCCCTTAATTGGGAGTTACCGGGAGGCAGGGTCGTTACACATGATTTCTAGCTTCGTCACCATAGAATACCTTCTTACATGTCTTTACAATGAAAAATTAAAACTATTTTTTTTGGCTTAGTTGCAAATTTCTTTAGGACACCACCTAGAGGAAGTTTATGGGTTAGTAAACTTTTGGAAAGTTGATATTAATGGAAATCTTAATTTTTCATGTCATGTTGATCAAACAATTAACAATACCTTAAATTGAAATTTAGAAAGAAATCTTAAGGTTACCCTATACACAAATCAGTAGTCTAGGGACATATCATAGTTTAAGAAAGGCATTGTCTCTTAGTTATGTGATTCTCCATTTTCCATCCATTTTAATCCACCACTTTAATACAATCAAGTAACCCGAATTTTTTCCTCTTGTTTGCATTGCATGGCATAATAGGTGACATGATAGTTAGTTTCTATTTAGAAGAATTAGTTAAAAAAAATGAAAAAAATGCACATAAAAAGCTTTATACATTTCATCTAGTTGCATAACAATTCCATGTAGATTGCATACATTTTTCATCATTCATTTTACATCATGTGGTTATTGTTTTTGTAACATACCAGATCTTGGACCCTACCCTAGAAGTTTGACCTTTTGGTTTTGACCAAACATAGTTGAAATATGATTGCATCTCCTATTATCTCTATATTGAGAAATTTTTAATCCAACTCTCATTGTATGTTTTCATCCCTGATTATTCTTGTTGAGCAATTAGCCTATTTTTATCTTACTTTTGGTCCTATGGACATTAGCCTACACATTGTCTTGTTCTTTTGAAATCATGCTTCATGTGAAGTATCTTATTTTATTATTGATCTTGTGATCATGGATATTCTCTTGGAATCTTATCTTGTTGCCTTGGTGCAATTTGGACTTTTGATATTATATGCCCACTATGATGTGGATGTTTATATGTTTGTGTTATCCATTGTGTGATGGCAACCTTTTTGAATCTGACTATACTTCTTACTTGCCTCTACATTTTACATTCTATGTGATTCAGTAGCACTAGAGTAGTGTAAATTGCATTGGTTTTGTTTATAGCAGATGTGATATTTCCTGCTCTTTTTGGGACAGCAAGGAACCTCATACCCTGGGCAAGATGTGTGTCTTGACCCATTTTATATATATTTAGGAGTTTGATAGTGAGTCATTCTCTATCAGGTTTGCAAGGATGTGAAGCCTTGGCCGCCAATTGTGTTTATATTGTTCTAGGGCTATGTTTACCTCACATGCATGCAGGATATTGATTGTGGGGTGTGTGCCCTACTTGTGCTTTGTTTCCCACCATGGTAGTGGATATATTTATGGCACAATCCTTTTATATGTTGTTTTATAGCAAGTATCCCTTTTATTATGATTCTTTTCTCTTGATACCCGTTTGGGTGGTACTTATCTCTTTCATGGGAAGCCTTTTATATTTGATGTCCTTTATTTTATAATGTTGCTCAATCTCCTTTTAGTATGCACATAATAGCCTTTGCTGATGTCTCCTATTATTTCTTCTTTTGCTGGGGTATGCTTCCAACCCTAGGTGGAGGACATGGATGGCTTCGCATGTTGACCTGGACTTAGATTGTGAAGTTAAAGCTTGGAGACAATCTTGAGGTGGTTTAGATTTCCTCTACATGGATCCTTATGATGTAAGTTTGTAACCCATTATTTTATAATTGAATATAGTCAAGTTTTTATTCCGCTGCTATACTTTGGTCTTTTGATTACCATTATAAAGATTTGAAAATTTTACACCCACTCCATCATACTTTTTGAGTGTGTTTGGAATGGAGGTCTTATTGTTCAAATTTTTAGTAAGGAAGTGATTTCACTTCTTTACATCATGGTTGTTATATCCTCAATTTTCAGTAAAATTGAATAAGGTAATTATAACGCATGAGTTGATAAATAATCATCCTCTTTGATATTATTGAAAAATAACAAAGTCACTTGGTGGCATGTGTATAACTCTGGGGCCCATTTAAAGGCCCATAAGACTGTTTGCTTTGCAAATAGATTCTTGTGGAACAAGTTAAGAAAATAAGATATCCAGCATAAATAACGAAAGGTGACTTTGTTAGATGATTGTTTTAAAAGATATATCAAAAAGAGAAAGGAATAATCTAGCCATAAAGTGGTTTTGTAGAAGATTAATGGTCTCATAGTCCATATACCTGTCATTGATGGCTTTTGATTTACCAAAAACATTATCTTTCGGAAAGGACTTGGTCAAGCCTGAGATCCCATGAAAAGACACGGGTGATGAGTTTGGAAACCCTATGATGTGAGTCACATCTAATAGCACCGCCTCTCATAATAAGGAAACTTTCCATGTTGATCTCGCTCTCTCTTCCATTCTAGAAACTTCATAGGACATCTCCGCTACCACTATAAGAAGGGTTGTATTATGTCCCTCTCTAAGTCACCCCTTCCCCGTATCCCTAGAATTCCAGCATGAATCCTATATAAGGGAGGAGTCATGAAATACCATCCTCACCTGGGTCAACATGATGCCAACTTGAGTGCAGACACCCCTCCATCAGTGTGGGGGTATCAAGGAGGACGACAATGTACGGATGCCATGATCTAGAACAGGCCGGCTACTAGTGGTACACATGACTTATGGCCAGGATGTCGACCATCTTGGGTCCATGACGCCTGCAAGTTGGTAGAAGTGAGTCAGGGAGTGTCTTCTTGGTTGGAAGCTTCGTTTGGAGGACGGAAGAGGATGCAACTGAGGAGGGAGCTGAAGCATGGAGTTCCCTGGTTTCCGGCCGATGTTGACTGCCACAGGGTCTGGCCGCGTCCGTTGAGAGTAGGCGGTGGTTTCCTAAAACACCAATGCCAACCCAGATACAAGCTGACGTACATGAAGGATGTGCGCCCTGCGTGTAGCTGAGAAGGGGATGGAGGAAATCCGTTAGGCACTGCAACACCGAGGAGGGGTGTGAGCCCTGGAGGCCTTCTCCGTCAGCCACCCTAAGATGACCACCGAAGGTATAGAGGTGCCTGCATTAGGGCAGTGCTCTCCTTCCATCGTGAACGCCACGACCTGTTGGTGGTGAGGTCGGGAGGAGGAGACAACTAGAGCGCGAGGATGTTAGGCAATATTGCTCATAGGCGAAACCTTCAGCAGGACTGCGAAGAGACCGGGAGGGTCTACCACCGGTGACCTGGATGCCAATTACGGTAGCCTGAGCACCGGCTGCCTAGGATCATCATCGTCGGGGTACTGGTGGTAGAAGAGGAGCTCTGGGAGGAAGGAAGATGGCTGAAAGCTGGCGCCTTCCTACCAGGCATGACGGTGGTGCAAGAGAGAGAGGGAGAGTGATGGAAATCAGGAAACAGCAGCAGCGTCGGGCGCTTGTTCCTGCGTGAAGGTGTCGTGCCGACGGAGGCGAGGAAGGAAGGCCGTGAGCTGGGCTAGCCCTAGACCAACCGATTCAGGCTCATGTCAGGCATAGACCGGATCTTTGATGCAATTGGGCCGGGAGGGTGCAGAGCCCTCTTATAAGGCATAGCCATGACCTGGAGGCCCGCGAGCCAATGAGGGAGCGCCATGTGGCTGTATGGTAAGGTATAATTTATAGATTTTTCTTAATTCATAGTAAATGCTAGGATGGTCCAAAAATAATGATATTATATATCAAATTGATCAGGTTAACGAGGGGAATACAAATAAAATATTATTAGAACCTGATCATGCTTCCTGTTCTAAAAGTATAGGCAATACATGTTCTAATGGGTTTAATGAAACAGAAAACCTAGTTTTCTGTAATATGATGCTTAATTGAATAGATTCGTTCATGTTAAGTTAGCACCTAATCTTGCCAAGTTTAATAAGAAAACCTGTGATAATGTTGAATAATGGATGATTCTAGATTTATAATCTTATTCATGTTGTTTTAGGGTTTGAAACCAATGTGAACATCTTGATATAATCTTAATGCTAGAAATGTGATTTAGGTGTCACGGATAGTTTAATTTGTTTAAGATGCTAATCAGGGTTTAACCTAACATGGATGACTGAGTTGTAATATTGGAAACCATGATATAATAGAATTAGGGTTTGTAACCCTGATCCTTAGCCCAAACACGAGATTGCCCTAAACCCTAACTAGTTTAGGAGAGGATCTAGATCTTATTAATGTAATATGAATACATGGTGACACATATGTAGTATGCTTTATTTCAGATACTTGTTGATTACATGATTTGTTGCTTGGATGTTTGGAACACTCTTAAAGTACATGTGATATATTCTGCATGGTTTTTGCATGAAAAAGGTACGTGGTTACGCTTATGAATACATGTATCGAATTCTGAGATTGCCAATGTTTCTCGATGAGATTGAACGACAAATAAACTGCTTGCTTGTTTATTTAGTTCTTACAAACTATAAAGTGCATATGAGTATCATGTAAAGTAATAATAGTATTCTGAACCCTGGGTTAGAGTGATCTTAAGGGTAATGCACACGAGCCCCAGAGGGACAATGATTACACCTGAGGTAGTTGACCAGATATGGGTTAGAATATGAAAACAAGTTTATTTTCTTATATGCAAGATAAAGATGTTTGCTTATATCTATACTTGTGATTATTGTTTGAACCCACGTACCAGTATAGTAATATACTGACCGCGTATTTGTTTGTCGGCGTTTTAGGTATCAGATATACTTGATTCGTGGACACGAGGGTACATATAGAGATGTTGAAGACACTACAATTTAATCATGAAGGTTTAGTCTTAATAGTTTATCTTTAAACCTATAAAAGTTAATTCTATTTGAAAGTTATGTAACTCCTTAAAGGAGATTTTTATCTAAATGTGTAAATATTTGATCATTAATGGAAATTATTTACTATTTTGTATTATTTCATGAATCTGATCCTGGAAGTTATGATTAACGATCTGCGACTTTAAGGTCTTTTAGACACTCAAAAGTGTGGGTCGTTACATTTGGTATCAGAGCACATATCCATCAACTAATACTTAATAATATATAATTTTCAAATAATCCTTAGAAATTTAATATAAAAAATTTAAGTTCCTCATCTCACATTTTCGTCTACTTCTCATCTCCTTACTTAAAAGCTTTGAAAAGAATATTTTAATAAGAGAAGTAAAGTGTGAAAAGATGCAACCTTTTGTGTAGGTCCCTCTAGAGAGGGTAGACACTAGAAAGATACATGTTTGGGTAAGCCCTTTCTTAGAGGAAGGACTTGGTTTAGGGTATAAAAACATTAGTGGGTCAAGGGATATAAAAACTCTGAGAAGTAGAGTGTAGTCCCTAACCCTAACCCTAACCCAAAAACCTTAATCCTAATTAATGAACATGGTGTGGTGGTATGGGACACGACCCATGTGAAACTTGAAATCGGTAATCAACATGGTGTGGTGGTATGGGACACTACCCATGTGAAACTTAAAATCGGTAATCAACATGGTGTGGTGGTATGGGACACTACCCATGTAAAAATTTAAAATCGATAATCAACATGGTGTGGTGGTATGAGACACTGCCCATGTGAAACTTGAAATCATGAATAAGAAAAATAAGAGATGGTTTAGGTAACCCAATCTCCCATGCATGTGGGCATGAGGAGCATAAAACTTAGGTGATAAGTCTTAAGAGATATAAAAACCCAATACATGTATATACATGAAAATGAAAAGTTGGAATATAACTTGCTCAAACTCCTCATGTTGTCTCTAGAAGTTTAGTGATGGTGGCCAAGCCCCTGGAGGGGAAGGCTGAGGTAGCACCAAGCCCTGGAGGGAAGGTGACCCAAGTTCATTGAATGAACAGAGACCATGAGGGGGTATTCCAGAGATTGAACAAACATGGTTTGATATGTTATAATGATAAAAGTTATACTCAATGAAAACAAAGAGATATCTAAGAAACCTTTAGGGTTAGTGTGCAAACCTGGGGTGGGTCAACCCGAGAGTGGGAAGATGACCTATGAGGGAGGCAAAACCTAGATCTTGGGATCATGTTGTGGCTAGAGAGCTTAACCCCCTCCTATGAGCCAAGAAGGCACCCTAGGCTAGGACTTTCCCTTAAAAGTTAAGTGAATAAAGGTAATTAAGTATTGAGGTAACCTTAATCCTCACCTAGAGGAGTGAAGAGTTAAAGATATAAAAAAAATGAAAACACTTAAATTCTTTGAACCCAAGGATGCCAACTCTGAGTGACACAATTAGTCAATCCCAGGAGGGAAGACCAATAAGGCACCAAGCCCAGGAGGGAAGGTGGCCTAAGTGGACGACCAAGCCCAGGAGGGAAGGTCATGAAATGGTCAAGCCCAGGAGGGAAGACCAGGCAGGCACCAAGCCCAGGAGGGAAGGTGGCCTAAGTCTACAATGCAGTTGTTTAGGATCAAGCCCCTGGAGGGGAAGATCACAGAGGTCAAGCCCAGGAGGGAAGACCGACATGGCACCAAGCCCTGGAGGGAAGGTGGCCCGAGCCCAATGATGGGACAACGCTGCATTATGTGTACTCAAAAGAGAGAGATGAAGGCAATCCGAGTTAAAGAATTAAGTTAGAAAATAATGTGCTTAAAAGATGTGACATCTCAAAATAAACCCTTAGGGAGGGTCCTAATGCAATCCTAGGGTCAAGTAGGGTGTATTAGAGGTACATTGGACCGATGGGTTAGGAGTTGATTGTTCCCTGAATGCACAAGACCATGTGGTCGGGAGGTAACAACTAGGTTTATCCAAGGTACATGACTTAGGAGATTAGCTACCTCTATGAGGATCATGTAGCCTAATGGGTGAATTTGAAAGGCACTCTCTTGATGCATAAGGATGAGATCACTCCAAAAGTACCTATACCCCTAGAAACCTCAAGGATTTGTCTAAGGCTCATAATGATACATGAGATGTAAATATAAAAGATATAAAGAAGTCATAACTTAAGAGGAGTTGTGACCTAACTTAAGAGTAAGAAAAGGGACACTTGACTTCATGGAGTTTTAAAAAGCTATATAATTAAGAACAAGTAAGTTTAGAGTCATATAGAGTATGATTTAACTTAATATGTGAAATTAAAAGGTAATGTGTTGATGTACTATCTCCGCTTTTAGAATGGAATGAACTTTGTGTTTGGGATACAACCAAATACTTATTTCATTTCATTATGAGGGAGGGAGATTGGGTGACACACGTTATGCTTAAAATTGAGAACAAATGTCTTAAGTCAAATGTGTAATGACATGAAGTACGGTAAGAGGTGTTACCTCACCCTTGTGTTAAAAGTAATGAATAATAGGTTGGAAACCTAAGTGAAAAGAGAAATCACCAAGTAATAATGAAATCATCAAGAGATGATGGGACTACTAGAGATATGGATATACTTGAATTTTAATTCAAGTGGCAATCTTAGTAATAAAATGAAAATTGATTAAGTAGGGTCTTAACCCTAAGTTTGAAAATAATGTGGGTTATCATTCATCTAGGTTTACTAGGCCTGAATTTTGAGGACAAAATTCCTTTTAAGGAGGGGTGAATGTTATATCCTCAATTTTCAGTAAAATTGAATAAGGTAATTATAACGCATGAGTTGATAAATAATCATCCTCTTTGATATTATTGAAAAATAACAAAGTCACTTGGTGGCATGTGTATAACTCCGAGGCCCATTTAAAGGCCCATAAGACTGTTTCCTTTGCAAATAGATTCTTGTGGCACAAGTTAAGAAAATAAGATATTTCTGGCATAAATAACGAAAGGTGACTTTGTTAAATAATTGGTTTAAAAGATATATCAAAAAGAGAAAGGAATAATCTAGCCATAAAGTGGTTTTGTAGAAGATTAATGGTCTCATAGTCCATATACCTGTCATTGATGGCTTTTGATTTACCAAAAACATTATCTTTCAGAAAGGATTTGGTCAAGCCTGAGATCCCATGAAAAGACACGGGTGATGAGTTTGGAAACCCTATGATGCGAGTCACATATAATAGCACCGCCTCTCATAATAAGGAAACTTTCCATGTTGATATCGCTCTCTCTTCCTTTCTAGAAACTTCATAGGACATCTCCGCTACCACTATAAGAAGGGTTGTATTCTGTCCCTCTCTAAGTCATCCCTTCCCCGTAACCCTAGAATTCCAGCATGAATCCTATATAAGGGAGGAGTCGTGAAATACCATCCTCACCCGGGTCAACACGATGCCAACTTGAGTGCAAACACCCCTCCATCAGCGTGGGGGTATCAAGGAGGACGAAAATGTACGGATGCCATGATCTGGAACAGGCCAGCTACTTGTGGTACACATGACTTGTGGATAGGATGTCGACCATCTTGGGTCCATGACTCCTGCAAGTTGGCAGAAGCGAGTCAGTGAGCGTCTTCTTGGTTGGAAGCTTCGTCTGGAGGACAGAAGAGGATGCAATTGAGGAGAGAGTTGAAGCATGGAGTTCCCTGGTTTCTGGCCGCTGGTGACTGCCACAGGGTCTGGCCACGTCCATTGAGAGTAGGCGGTGGTTTCCTAAAACACCAATGCCAACCCAGATACAAGCTGACGTCTAGGAAGGATGTGCACCCTGCGTGCAGCTGAGAAGGGGATGGAGGAAATCTGTTAGGCACTACAGCACCGAGGAGGGGTGTGAGCCCTGGAGGCCTTCTCCGTCAGCCACCCTAAGATGACCACCAAAGGTATAGAGGCACCTGCATTAGGGCAGCGCTCTCCTTCCATCGTGAACGCCACGACCTGTTGCTGGTGAGGTCGAGAGGAGGAGACAACTGGAGTGCGAGGATGTTAGGCAATATTGCTCGTAGGCGAAACCTTCACCAGGACTGCGAAGAGTTCGGGAGGGTCTGCCACCGGCGACCTAGGTGCCAATTACGGAGGCCTGAGCACCGGCTGCCTAGGATCCTCATCGCCAGGGTACTGGTGGTAGAAGAGGAGCTCTGGGAGGAAGGAAGATGGCTGAAAGATGGTGCCTTCCTACCAGGCATGACGGTGGTGCAAGAGAGAGAGGGAGAGTGATGGAAATCAGGAGACAACAGCAGCGTCGTGCGCTTGTGCATGCGTGAAGGTGTCATGCCGACGGAGGCAAGGAAGGAAGGTTGTGAGCTGGGCTAGCCCTAGACCAGCCGATTCAGGCTCATGTCAGGCATAGACCAAATCTTTGATGCAATTGGACCAGGAGGGTGCAGAGCCCTCTTCTAAGGCATAGCCATGACCTGGAGGCCCGCGAGCCAATGAGGGAGCGCCATGTGGCTGTATGGTAAGGTATAATTTATAAATTTTGCTTAATTCATAGTAAATTCTAGGATGGTCCAAAAATAATGATATTATATATCAAATTGATCAGTTAATGAGGGGAATACAAATAAAATATTATTAGAACCTGATCATGCTTCCTGTTCTAAAAGTATAGGAAATACATGTTCTAATGGGTTTAATGAAACAGAAAACCTAGTTTTGTGTAATATGATGCTTAATTGAATAGATTTGTTCATGTTAAGCTAGCACCTAATCTTGCCAAGTTTATTAAGAAAATCTGTGATAATGTTGAATAATGGATGATTCTAGATTTATAATCTTATTCATGTTGTTTTAGGGTTCGAAACCAATGCGAATATTTTGATATAATCTTAGTTCTAGAAATGTGATTTAGGTGTCACGAATAGTTTAATATGCTTAAGATGCTAATCAGGGTTTAACCTAACATGGATGGTTGAGTTGTAATATTGGAAACCATGATATAATAGAATTAGGGTTTGTAACCCTGATCCTTAGCCCAAACACGATATTGTCCTAAACCCTAGCTAGTTTAGGAGAGGATCTAGATCATATTAATGTAATATGAATACATGGTGACACATATGTAGTATGCTTTGTTTCAGATACTTTTTGATTACATGCTTTGTTGCTTGGATGTTTGGAACACTCTTAAAGTACATGTGATATATTCTGCATGGTTTCTGCATGAAAAAGGTACGTGGTTATGCTTATGAATACATGTATCAAATTCTGAGATTGCCGATGTTTCATGATGAGATTGAATGACAAATAAACTGCTTGCTTATTTATTTAGTTCTTGCAAACTATAAAGTGCATATGAGTATCATGTAAAGTAATAATAGTATTCTGAACCCTGGGTTAGACTGATCTTAAGGGTAATGCACACGAGCCCCGGAGGGACAGTGATTACACCTGAGGTAGTTGACTAGATATGGGTTAGAATATGAAAACAAGTTTATTTTCTTATATGCAAGATAAAGATGTTTTCTTATATCTGTACTTGTGATTATTGTTTGAACCCACGTACCAGTATAGTAATATACTGACCGCGTATTTGTTTGTCAGTGTTTTAGGTATCAGATATACTTGATTCGTGGACATGAGGGTACAGATAGAGATGTTGAAGACACTATAGTTTAATCATGAAGGTTTAGTCTTAATGGTTTATCTTTACACCTGTAAAAGTTAATTCTATTTAAAAGTTATGTAACTCCTTAGAGGAGCTTTTTATCTAAACGTGTAAATGTTTGATCATTAATGGAAATTATTTACTATTTTGTATTATTTCATGAATCTGATCCTGGAAGTTATGATTAATGATCTGTGACTTTAAGGTCTTTTAGACACTCAAAAGTTTGGGTCGTTACAATGGTATCAGAGCCCATGGTAGTCAAAATTTGACTATTTCAATTTTGTCTCCCTAATAGAATCCTTGACTTAGATAGTTACCTCTAAGTGAGATGTTGACCCTAGATTTGATCTATGATGATATTTATATGCAATGAGGTTTGATTTGAGGATAAGATTAGGTTATGAGGAAGTATTCATATGGTAATATTGTGACTTGGTTTCTCGATTTGATTTTGGGCCCTAAATTTCAGTTTCAATCGCAAAGGTTTTTCACAACAAATTATTTTCCATATAATACTATATGTACAAAACAAAATGTTTTCTTTGGATTTTCCGAAGTTTTCTTGAACTAAGTCACAATGAAGAGAAACTCTAGTTTGAGAAGAAATTAACCCTAGTTTTGTGACTAGGTTTGATATAAATGTGTAGTTGACCTACCCTATGATTTTTGGATGTTCATGTAGGGTTGATGGGTTAGAGACACGAGGACCTAAAGCTCAACCCTAGATGGTGACTTGATAGTTGGATACATGAGAAACATAAATCTCTAAAATTTTCATAACTAAGAGATGTGGGTAGCTCGAAAAAGTTTTTTAGTTTGACTTGTTAGGTTGAACCTTTTGAAAGGGGGGAGATTAGTTAGTTGTTGATGTTTGGTCTATAGATTTTGAGGACGAAATCCCTTTTAAGGGGTGGAGTGTTGTAACATACCAGATCTTGGACCCTACCCTAGAAGTTTTACCTTTTGGGTTTGACCAAACATAGTTGAGGTATGATTGCATCTCCTATTATTTCTATATTGAGCAATTTTTAATCCAACTCTCATTGTATGTTTGCATCCCCAATTATTCTTGTTGAGCAATTAGCCTATTTTTATCTTACTTTTGGTTCTATGGACATTAGCCTACACATTGTCTTTTTCTTTTGAAATCATGCTTCATGTGAAGTATCTTATTTTATTATTGATCTTGTGATCATGGATATTCTCTTGGAATCTTATCTTGTTGCCTTGGTGCAATTTGGACTTTTGATATTATATGCCCACTATGATGTGGATGTTTATATGTTTGTGTTGTCCATAATGTGATGGCAACCTTGTTGAATCTGACTATACTTCTTACTTGCCTCTACATTTTACATGCTATGTGATTCAGCAGCACTAGAGTAGTATAAATTGCATTGGTTTTGTTTATAGCAGATGTGATATTTCCTTCTCTTTTTGGGACGGCAAGGAACCTCGTACCCTGGGCAAGATGTGTGTCTTGACCCATTTTATATATATTTGGGAGTTTGGCAGTGAGTCATTCTCTATCAGGTTTGCAAGGATGTGAAGCCTTGGCTGCCAATTGTGTTTATATTGTTCTAGGGCTATGTTTATCTCACATGCATGCAAGATATTGATTGTGGGGTGTGTGACCTACTTGTGCTTTGTTTCCCACCATGGTAGTGGATTTATTTATGGCACAATCCTTTTATATGTTGTTTTATGGCAAGTATCCCTTTTATTATGATTCTTTTCTCTTGATACCCGTTTGGGTGGTACTTATCTCTTGCATGGGAAGCCTTTTATATTTGATGTCTTTTATTTTATAATGTTGCTCAATCTCCTTTTAGTATGCACATACCAACCTTTGTTGATGTCTCCTATTGTTTCTTCTTTTGCTGGGGTATGCTTCCAACCCTAGGTGGAGGACATGGATGGCTTGGCATGTTGACCTGGACTTAGATTGTGAAGTTAAAGCTTGGAGACAATCTTTAGGTGGTTTCGATTTCCTCTACATGGATCCTTATAATGTAAGTTTGTAACCCTTTGTTTTATAATTGAATATAGTCAAGTTTTTATTCCGCTGCTATACTTTGGTCTTTTGTACCATTATAAAGATTTGAAAATTTTACACCCACTCCATCATACCTTTTGAGTGTGTTTGGACTGGAGGTCTTATTGTTCAAATTTTTAGTAAGGAAATGATTTCACTTCTTTACAGTTTTCTTCTAAAATAAGCGTGCATGGATACACATCCATACCCTCAAAGAAAAAAATAATGAAATGAATGAGATATATTAGTGAAGCCCAAGCATAACTTTCTACCATGCTAAAATAGTGGGTCAACAAAAAAAAGAGAAAAAATGGATGTTATGAAATAAGGAGGGAGAAAGGATGATCTATGCTCGGGTTGGAATTTAATTTCACAAGAAATGGAAACATTCACACGATGCATTTTCTTCTTTACTTCAATCTCATCCATTTGATGAGATTTTCAATACATGCATCATTCCACCCATAACAATAGGCATTAGGATTCATGCATTTCTCATCATCTTCATTTGACTAGGTTCATCATGTTTTATTTTTGCATAAATAATTCAGATGTTACTTATGATTCTTCATAAGCCACCTACTTCACTCCATTCATTGCTCTTATTAGTAGGATAGATATATGATTGATCACCTCATTCATTCTTGTAAGAAGAACTACTTCCAAGTAGTTGGTAGTTAGGAAAGAGCAATGTAGATAGGGAATCACATGATGCACCAAGTGAATGCCTGATTGACTATGATATTAACTTATCTATTGATAGTGTTTCATTGATCTGAGGATGTACATCTTTATGAATATTATTGGTCACTTGAGGGTAGTTGATTGTTTAGTGGTCAACAAAGGCCAGTTTGGGACCGCCACATGAGGATAGTTGTAACGGCCCCGCTTCCCAGTAACCCCCAATCAAGGGAGACCAAGAGGCCAGAGACGTTATCCCAAAATTCAGGATCAATGGTTTGACATTTAATCAAAAATAATTATCAAATTCTACTAAAACTAAATTGAAGAGATGGTATTAAATAAAACATTTGCATACCTTTTTCAAATTTTGAATTTCTAGACTTCTATCCACAGATGGAGTCTATCTATCTAATCCTCCTTGAATCGATTATTCATATCTTCATAATGTTTCAATTTACTATTTGTTCTTTTCAATGATTGTACCTAAAACACCAAAAAACAAAACGTCGGTCACTATATTGCTATACTAGTATGTGGGGACAAACAAAATATCACAAATAGTTTCTAACAACCTTATTATAGAAAATAATTGATTAACAATCCAAATTACGCTTTCAATGTGACTTCTCAACCGCTTTTGCCCTAAACCCTAGATTACCCTCTCTTAGGTTTTATCCTTGCAAGAGACATAAGGCCACCTTCTCCATCCTGAGCTTGGTGCCTGGGGTCACCTCTCGAGGTTCCCAATGGTCTTCCCTCTAGGGCTCGACCAACTCAGACCTTCCCTTCGGGACTTGGTCTTGCAACATACATCAGGGTGGCATGTAGGTTTGAGACAGTCACACTTATACTTAATTGTTATACACATAGTCATTTTATGAGATTGCAGGAATGAAACAACCAAGAAGTTTAGGTTTCATAGCAATCGAGAATCTTCGTGAAAACACCGTGAAACATAAATTGGTTATTCATGATTTAACCACATACTTGTTTTTCTAATTTGAGATAGAAATATTCTCGGCAAGTAGGAAATCCAAGAAAGCAAGCAAGCACACAACAAGATCCTGAAATAAGCATACAATTAACTTTTACTACTCATGTTATCAAGATCTATCCAATCTAACATTCTCCTTAGGGTTTCTACTTCTTTTTAGGGTTTCACTTGCAATTAGGGTTTTTTCTATCACTTTTATCACTACAAACCCTAAATAAGAAAAACTACTCATAATCCCTAATCATCATGTCCTATCTCTCCTAACATGCTTAGGATCAACATTTATCAACATATTTCCATATATTTCGAATTAAACATAATCATCTCTTCTTTTACCCTAAATTAGGGTTTCTACATGCTTTATCATGGATTCATGGATTAAAACCCTAAAACATGTCAAACATTATAGAAATTAGAACCACACTTTATTTCTCAATGGGTTATTAATACTTGAATTGTCACATTAAGCATCTTAGATTTGATCTCCAATTACAATTAGGGTTTTGTTTTATCAAAGTTCAATGCATTATATGATCACTTTAGACACTTTTGACATTAGAATCGAAATCAGGATCTAATAACATTTTTATTGAATTCCTCATGTTTTTTTGATCAAAAATCATATATTACTTGCTACCATTGGAGTTATGAATAATTAATTACGAATTTTGCAAGTTTTACTTACTTGGACCAATAAGATGCTGACACGTCAGCCGTCACATGCATTTCTCTTCTCGGCCAACTTAAAACATAACACAATGACTATTTTACACTTCGAGCGATGACTTGCTTCTTCACGCCTTGGAGGGAACTTTCGTCTGGGCGACTCTAGTCGTCTTCTTCCTCGCACAACCCTCCACTGCCGCCACAACAGGGGTCAGGCGCGGCTCTGCCTCCCCTTCCCAGGCCCCGACGGCTACTAGGGGAAGTTCCTTCACTTCCGCCACACTCCTCCATCTTTGGCAAGACCCTCAGGTCGTGGCCATGGCAGATGGGCTCACGGAACCAGGTCCATGAATAACGTTCTGCTTACAGACTTAGTGTCGGCGGCCAAGGTGGACAACTCTCAAGTACACGCACCCTCGTCACCGCCAGACCCTACAGGAGTGTCCCGTTTCCCCTCAAACTACCTCCTTGGATCCACACTACATTTTGGGATTGCACAAACCCTTCTGGTCATGGGAAGAAGGGTTAAAAGGTCTACACAACGTATGTGAACCCTCTGGATGTGAGGCATCGGTCCAAGCCCTTATATAGCTATTTATCAAGGAGGAAACGAGTCCTATTGTCCGCAAAGATCTAGTCTCCTTTCTTGGTGTGTAATTTATCCTTTATACCGTCTTTGCCTTAAACACATTCCTTGATTAACAAGGAACCCTTTCTCCCTCTATATCTCTCTCAGTCATGACAACCTAATCAATATTAAAGTGTTTACATAGTTGTCAAATCCAGAGAGACATTGATTATATATATTTCCTTTTTGATTGACCTTTAATCCATTTATCATAAGGATATACTACCTCATACAAAGTAGTATTGCGATTTGGCAACACCATAAAGGCACTACATAAGTCCATTAGTATATGGCATGATATTCCCATATTAAGGCTTTTATTATTTGTATTTTCTCTTTCTTCTACTCTTATCTTCTCAATTGGGACTCCTTGGACCCCAAGAAATCTTAGGGATTCGAAATCCCTCATGAAGGATAATCCTCATCCTTCTAGATGTTTCTACATCCTTCGTTTCCCATTATCTTGTTTATTATTTTTATTAAAAGATTTCTTTTTCGCTTTTATTAAGGATTTCTCGTCATCTTTTATTTCTTTTTGACATTGGGCTCTGTTACAACCCCAATTTTTGGGTTCGCTTGGTGAGAAATGTAATTTCTCATATTAAAGATAATTGAACAAATAATGATATAATTTGTTTTGAATAAATGGATTTCATTTACAATAGCCTTGATGATTGTGTTGTGGGATTTATTGGCTATTGGGCCCAATAACAAGGAAATGAAGAAAGGAAATTCAATTATTAAATTAGTAAATGAATAATTGAGGTTTTGAGAAAAGAATGATGTAAAAACCTCTAGAAGGCAAAAGAATGTAATCCAAGGATGGATTTCGTGCCTCTTGGGTTCCTTGGGTTCCAAGGAGTCCAAAGTTGCATAGAGAATGCAATAAGAAAAGAAAAGATCAATTAAGTATTTCTTTATTAAGAAAGAAATTGAAAACAATGATAAAATGTGGAAAATAAATGAAAAGAGGTATAATTGAGTTATCCTTGGTGAAATTTCGTATCCCAAGGATTACTAATGATAAAAGGAATACCAATGAGGAAAATAAAAGAGAAATAAAGAGAAATCATCAAAAAGAGATATTTTAATAAGAAATAATCATGATAATGAGAAATAATGCAAATAAATGCATCTAGAAGGATAATAAGTATCCTTGAAAAAGAATTTCGAAAAAATAGAGTGTCTTGGGATCCAAGAAATCCCAATAAAAAGCAAGAGAGAGAAAATACCAACAATAGAACATAAGAGGATAATATGATGCATAATTGGTGAATTTCATGGTTTTATTAAAGAAGTGGTATTTTCTACTTAAGGAAATATAAAATTCGTGGCCAATGAATAAAAAAGGGAAAGTACAAAGAAAATAAAAGAGGAATTTCGAATTTCCTAATATCCAAATAATAGAGAATATCCAAAGGATAAAAACAAAGAGAGAGAATATACTTCCTAACTAAGGAACTTGTTTTCCTAATAGGAAAGGGACTTGTTATTCTATGGATAGACGTCCTAGGGCTTCGATCATCCTCCCCTATATAAGGGTAGAGCCCATGGATGAGCCCAAGAAGATCCCACATATATCTCTCCCTCTTCTCCTTTGTCTTCTTCATTCAACCCTAGCGGAGAAAGTAGTTTGAACCCTGGGGAAACGAGGGGAAATGGAGGAAGTGCGACAGAAGACTGATGACCCTACGGTGACCTGGGGCCGATTGGTTACCATATCCAAGCTTGGATCTCGCGCAGCCGACCTGCAACAGGTTGCACGGCCAGCTGCAAAGCGCAGGCTGAGGGTGCTTGAAACAGCCACCATGGCCATGATCAGGGGGGTGCCCTGGGTGTGCAAGAGTAAGGCCGAGGTAGGGCAGTAAGTCTCAGCAACGATCGTGGTCCCGGGAGGTGAGGAAAGCCCGCGTAAGGCTGCAGGTCTGCGGCCGCGTAGGGTTTCCCTAGGAGGAAGATGACCTAAGGTCGATTGGATAGTTCTACCCTCTGCACTGTGCTGGGCCGGCTGGTTAAGTGGAGGGCAATCACGTCTTTTCGAAATGTTTTCTATTTGGCAACGTTGCATGGATGCAGTGACGTGGCACAACCTGATTGGCCCAAAGTAAGTAACTTTGCAATATTCATATCTCATAAACCATAGCTCGGATAAATACGAATAATATATGTATTTTGATCAAGAGAACGAGAGGAATCCAATAAAAATGATATTAAAGATTGATTCCGTACCTAATTGCAAAAGTACAATAAGTTGATGAAAAGTTCATTAAAGTTAGGTTAAAATCCCTATTTGTGATTAAAGGTTGAATCTAGTATGCTTAATGGGTTAATTTAAGTATTAATAACATGTTGAATGATAATGTTAGATTCGAACCTGATCTATATGTGGAATTGCATGATTTAGGGTTTTTACCCCATATGAGAATGATTAAGCATTTAGAAACCCTAATTTATAGTAAAAGAGGATAAGATCATATATAATTTGAAAGATGTGAAAATATGTTGTTAAATGATGGTTCTAAGTTATTTGGATACAAAAGTCCTTAATCCTGGATAAATACCCTAAATGTAGTAATTAGGGTTTTCTCATGAATAAAGGGTAGAATTATGGCAAATTGAGTTCATATGTGAATTAGACCATAATGAAGTTTGAATTGATGATAAATGCATATAATGATCTTGTCATGGATTAAAAGGATAAAAATAGTAGCTTTAATGGAAATGAAGCTTAATGAAATTAATTGATGGTTAATCGTGCCTTTAATATGAAAATAGGGTTATATTTTATTAAGATAACCTTAATATTGAAGAATAGATGAGATAATTAGGGTTTATGAGTAATGGCATAAAATTAGGGTTTAATATAGTAAAAGATGAAGGGAAACCCTAATTGCAAAATGAAACCCTAAAATGGATACGGAAACCTTAGGAAGCAATTTCAAGTTGAATAGAAAGAATCTTGATAAAGTGTGTAGTAAATAGAGTACATGTGTTTTTAGGATTCTTGATTGTGTGGTTGAACTACTTGCTTGGATGGCTTTCTTGGTTGGAATTGATATTAGCTTGAGAGATCTACTGAACAGGTATGTGGTTACACTTATCAATAATTGCTTTAGTTTCACGGCGATTTTTGAACGATTTTATCGGTTACTTGAAAATAACTGTTGGATGCCTTTTATTTCATGCAACTATAAAGTGACTATGATTATCACCATGATTATATATATATATACATACATATATATATATATATATATATATATATATATATATATATATATATATATATATATATATATATATATATATATATATATATATATATATATATATATATATATATATATATATATATATATAACTGGCTTAGATCCGAATCCACCTCTGTGGCTTGTAAAGGCTAAAAAGGGGTAACCTAGAGTAAGGTCTAGGTTATCGTGGGTTAGAAATTGGGCTACCAAGTGTAGTGTCATGAGACCCTTTAGCATGCCATGAGTTAAGGAGTGGGCTACTTACGAGTAGTGCCGCGTGACTCAACCCTAGAAACTAGTTCACCTATAGGTGGGACCATGAGGGGTTTAATGGGGATCTACTATTAGGAAAGTAGCATCCAGGTCCACTATAGGGACAACGCAGAAGATAGGGAATGCATGGATCACACAGTTATATTTAAAACGTAAAATTGTTTGTTAAATGGTAATTGGCTGCAATACATTGTTATGAATAATTGCACGATTATTGTTTCCCCCACATACCAGCTTCGGCTGACCGCTGTTTTGTTTGGCAGTGATTTAGGTACAAAATCCCAAAAGGATAAATAGTAAAGCGACATATTGTGAATTCATGAATTAAAGAACAATGAGGTAATAGTTAGATTAGTTCCAGTGCAGATAGAGGTTTAGAAATCCAATCTTTCAAAAAAGTATGCAAAAGTTTATTTTTTTACAACTTTTCAGTTTAGTCTGTTAAAATTTAATAATTGTTCTTGGTTAATTGCCGAACCTTTGATCCAGAAATTATGGGTGCTGCTTTGACCTCTCGATCTCCCTTAATTGGGGGTTACCGGAAGGTGGGGTAATAACATTTGGTATCAGAGCATAAGTTCCTCACTTAACCATTAATAATTTTTAAAATTTACAAACTCCATAGGACCCAAGGGAGTTATTAGAGGATTATCCGAAAGATGGAGGTGTTTAGAAAAGGATCACGACCGGGGGCTGGCAATATTTTCCTCCACACCACTAGTCAGAATATGAGGACTCCCAGATCCGTGTGACTGCCTGGCCAAAGTCTTAGGATATGATTCAAAATAAGATACCTTTAGGACTTTCTCATCACAAATTTTGTTAAGGACCTTAAGGATTAGGGTTTTCTCTCTTCTCCTCACCCTCTTGAGGTATGGGTAAGGTTAATAAGGTCTAAGGAATCCTCCACCAAATTAATGAAAAAGTATTTAAATAAGATGTCATGGACATCAACTTAATAGATTAAGCAGAAACTAAAGGATAAATACATGCTTAGGTCGTATGACATAAGTTGTCATGCCCTTAGAAGAGACCTGAGGCTAGACCTTTTTGTCAGGAGGATAAATAAAGAGAGTTAGTCTTAGAGATAGAGATCTCCATTACAAGTAGAGACCTGGCACATCCTCTGAGGATGATGTTAACCCTAACCCTAAGTGAAGGCTAGAGAGAGAGAAAACATGATGAGTTAGATGTCATGGTAGACCAGGTGGTTGGATGGACATGCCTTGGATGACGTATGAGCCATGAGAGGTTGGATGTCTGAGTACCTTTGGCGACCCAACCCTGGGAAGGGTCGAGAAGTGGAGAGTGAAGGATAGCTCCTTCATTGATGAGGTTAGAGAAGAACCTATGGAAACCCCATGAGCTTATTTGAGCATGGCATAGTAGGCACCCAAAGTACATCAGTAGTACGAGAAGAAGGTTAAAACCCTGGCCAAGGAAGTATGTTGGATAGCTGATGAAGGGCTAGGGATAATCTTGAGCAAACATAAGTTCGAACCTAAGCTTCACCCACGTAGAGGTATTCTTGTGAGTTTGATCCTTCATGGAAAGAGGACCTCTAATAGTAAGGTTGTTTGTAGGGTTAGCTCTAGAGAGAGAGCGGGACCCATGCAAGAAGGTTGGAAGCCCAGACTCCGAGATATGAGGAACAATGGGGAGTTGAGGATGATGCGACCTAAGTGGATGATAGGGGTTGCCTCATGCTCGATCCCTGGAGGCTGATGATATCTTAGTTTCCCTTAGAGGAACCATACCCTAGAGAGAGGATGAGGCTTTTGGCACCTATGTGCCTATGGTATAAGTGTTTACCTCCTGAGATAGGGAGAAGAGTTCCTTAGACCTGGAGAGGTTTAGTAGCAGGTTGTGGGGCCTTGTACCTTGTTGATTGTCCTTAAGGAGGACTCAACACTGAAGTGTTGCTTGATTCGAAGGATGGTAGGAAGTGTGTGACATACCTTGGACATGTTTGGTTCGTGGTTAAGAGGTTGGGCATGCAGTTGGACACCCAAAAGTGAATCTAGGGTTCCTAGGCCTAAGAGGGTAAGTGGTGTACCTGATGCTCATAATGATATTTGAATTTTATAGATTCGAGCATGGTACACCACATGGTTAGAGGAAAGGGAAACCCCTTAAGTTTAAGGTGTGTTTGATGAACCCCTCACAGCTAAGTTGATGACATGGGAAGGTATGATCTTGTTTTAGTTTTGAGGAAAGAGAACAAGTATGACCTAGCATGGTTTAGTAGGTGGTCTTCTTATGCCATAGTAGTTGCTGGGTTAAGCATGTTCATGTGTATATAAACCCTAAGGATGGTTGTGACCTTGTTGTCAAGGGATGAAGTTTCCTCCTATCCTAGGAGAGGGACCCTTTTGTAGGGTGTATACCAGTTTTGTTGGTTTAAGGTAACCTAAAGAGGTCTCATAGGATCTTGAGCAGCTAAGTGAAAAGTACATGGTATGAGAATGAACCTGTAGACCCATATATAACCATCTCTAAGTGCATGTGGATGTGTTACCATAGAGGTAACTGCTATGGGGCCTGACCAAGGTAGGCAGGTCACCATGACCCTTATAAAAGGATGAAAGTCAGCCCAGGAATATAGAGAGAGATGATGAAGGCTTGGGTAAGGTTCTAAGTCAAACATGTACTATAAGAGAATCCTAAGTCTATCCTAGGGTCAGGTAGGGATAAGACCGATGGAAGTAGGAGCTTCCTAATTCCCTAGTTGCACATGACCATAGGGTCGGGAGGTAACAACTATCATTGTCTGAGGGCCATGGGTTAAGAGATTGATCACCTTCATGAATTCATGGAACCCAAAGGGCAGATGAGTAGGGCACTCTCTAGATGCATAAGGGAAGATGGATGACCCCAAAAGTGTCGGCACCCTATAGACCTAGAGGTGATGACCAAGGAATATGTGTGGACCCAAGTAGGTTCAAAACCAGTTTTTCATGGAGGTAACTTTGATAGCAAGCTGATTGTAATATAGAGGCATAAACGACACATTTCAACTTAGATGTAAAGGTGTACTGGCAAGGTGGGATGTACCATCTCTACTCTTAGAACAAGAAGAACTCTGTATTTGGACTGCAGCCAAATGCTTATTTCCTCTTGTTATGGGAGTGAGAGATAGGACAATACGCATGCCATACATCAAGGTAAATATGATGTGAGTTGGGACGTTTCTACGAGGTATGAGGACAGAAGTGATAACATACCCTGGTGGAGTGAATGATACATGGATGGTTTGCAAACAATAAAAGGAATAATGTAGTCATATTATGAGGATGTTTTTATCATGAGCTATGAGTCATACAAGGTTGAATTCAGAAACCAAGAGGATGAGCTCAGAGTTTTCTTAATAAAGACAACCTTAGAGCTGATATGAAATAATAAGTGGAATACATGAAGGTGTATGTCTTCGACTTTACCTAACACCTAAGGAGATGAAGTGGGAATGAATGCTCTGGTTGAGATATAGTTGCCTTTTTTAGCTGGAAGCTAGAAGAAGTTGAGGTTGTTAGGGTAACCTTAAGTTGATAAAAAGAGATAAGTTTGGCTAACACTCAGATGTATCAATAGTGGTTGAACAAGTTAATGGTTGTTTGGTTATCCAGGTTAGTCCTTGATGTAGTGAAAGGATGGTGATAGAACCTCGATACACTTCTTTGGGAAGGAAGGTGATGAAACCCCGACTGGAGTAGTTTAGGGTTTCTGAGGAATCGATCTTGAGGAATCATGACATACATGAAATCATGATTGAAGATCACCATACACCGTAATACTACAAAGATAATAAGTGATAGTAGCACTTTGGCTGCTGGATGTGAAGTTGCATGTAGCATGTGGCCAGGCAAGCCAGGGGGTTAAGGACGAACACCAGTGACCCAGTGCATGGATATAAAGTATAAAGAGTTCCCGAGAGGGAATGGGAGTTCATCACTATGGATGTTGTAAGTCTCCTCTAGAACTGGGAAGGTCGAGATGCAATATGGGTTGTGGTAGATCGCCTTACCTAGATGACATGAGAAAGAAAGAGTTCTGTGAAGGGATAGATCTGGTTGAACTACCCATGAGAGAGATGGTTCAACTACACCATGATGCAAGTTCAAAGGTTCTTGAGTTTGACCTAAAGTTTCCCTTCCAAAAGGTGGATGTATGTACATGTAGAACTCGATGATAGTATAGTTTATCACCCCTAACTAATGGTTAGTGTAATCCAGACTAAAGGGTCTGATTAAAGTATATGTTCTCATTCAGGGTGATACATAGAGACAATTCTTGTCCTTTGTAAGATGTGAGGATAAACACCATAGCCATTATCATGTTTTAAAGAATCTCTGTAAGGGAGGTTGTGTCAGTCACCACTTCAGTAAGGTGATGTTGGTGAAAGGACCACGTGATGGTTAGAAAAGGACCACAATGTTTTTAGATGAAGTCGCTTTGATCGTGCAATGAATGAAAGGAGCTTTAATGGGAATCTACTATAAGGAAAGTAGCATCCAGGTCCACTGTCGGGACAATGCAGAGGATAGGGAATGCATGGATCACGCAGTTATATTTAAAATGTAAAATTGTTTGTTAAATGGTAATTGGCTACAATACATTGTTATGAATAATTGCACGATTATTGTTTCCCCCACATACTAGCTTCGGCTGACCGCTGTTTTGTTTGTCGGCGATTTAAGTACAAAATCCCAAAAGGACAAAAAGTAAAGCGACATATTGTGAATTCACGAATTAAAGAACAAGGAGGTAATAGTTAGATAAGTTCCAGTACAAACAGAGGTTTTGAAATCCAATCTTTCAAAAAGGTATGCAAAAGTTTATTTTCTTACAGCTTTTTAGTTTAGTCTGTTAAAATTTAATAATTCTTCTTGGTTAATTGCCGAACCTTTGATCCAGAAATTATGGGTGTGGCTTCGACCTCTCGGTCTCCCTTAATTGGGGGTTACCGGAAGGTGGGGTCATAACATGCTCCTTAATCAACAAGACCAATGAAGCCACACAAGGCTATCTATCAAAAAAATCCATTCCATTACTTAAATCCTACAAATTACAAAAACACACATTTATTGGGGAAATTGCATTTCCCAGAACCCAAAAATTAGGGTTGTAGCATCCTTCCCCTCTTATAGGAATTTTTCCCGAAAAATTCCACCAAGCATACAAACAAACAGGATAAGACTTTCTCATGTCCATCATGGCTCCCATGTGGCTTCACCCCCTCCATGGTGCTTCCCAAGAACCTTCATCATCTTATATTCTTACATTTGAGTTTTCTCTCACCTTAGTATGTCATACCCTCGTAGGTGACTCGGGACATTTTAGCCTCTCTCGAAGCTTAATAGGTTCATGGCTCAACACATGGCTCGGGTACATCACATAGTGCTATAGATTGGACTCATGGAACACATCATACATCATGTTATCCTGAGGAGTAAGTCTAAACACAAAGCATCTCCACCAATCCATCTCGAATGCATCTATGTATCGGGGACTCAGCTTTCTCAGCTATAGCTCAGAGGGGTTGGGTTTTCATAACAAATATTCTCCCATAGTGAACTGCATGTCAGTCTGCTTTGTATCATCTCATGACTCATGTCGCCCCTGGGCTTTCTCAACCATCACATGATCAAAGCGACTTCATATGCACACATTGTGGTCTCTATGACCTTCATAAGGTGCTTACACCGACATCATCCTAATGAAGCGGTGACCGACATGACCTCCTGTATGGAGCTTCTTACATCCCGATACTGGCTACGGTGGCTATCATCATAAGCTCTCATAGGACAAGAACTGTCACCTTGTATCACCCTAAACGAGCACACAAGATCTCACCAGACCCTCTAGTCTGGATTATACTCTCTTGACTGTCTATCAGTCAGGTGTGATATGTTGTACTAAACTTCAATCTAGCATAGAGTTCTTCATTTACCTACTTCCACCACATGGAAGTGATCTTGAGGTCATTCCTCTGATATTGAACTCGAATCATGGAGTAGTTGAACTATCTCTTTCTCATATAGAGTTCAAGAGGATCTGTCACATAGACAATGCCCTCTCTCTTAGGAAACAGATCAGGTCAACTTGGCAAGGCGATCTACCATAACACATATTGTAACCTGACCTCTCTTGGTCCAGGGAAGACCCACCACAACGTCTATGGCAATCTACTCTCATTCCCTCTCGGGGACTTTTCATCATTCAAAGAAACTCACTAAGTTACTGGTGTTTGGCCTTCTCCTGGCATGCATGGTGACAAGCCACGTACACTGGGTACTTCTTCATCTTAGGCATCCAAAATACTACTGCAACTTTTACTATATTAGTAGTACCACGGTGTATGGTGAACTTAAACTCATGATCTCCTGCATGTCATGATTCCTCAAGGTTGGTTCCTCAAAGACCCTAAAACACTCTAGTCGTGGGTTCCCTCACCTTGCTTTCCAAGGAGGTGTACTCGAGGTTCTTCAACCAACCTTCCACCTCATAACGCTCTAGGCTAGCTAACTAATCAACCACTAACTTGACCAACGAGTCTGGTTGGACTAGAGGGGTAGCCCCTATATGTATCACAAACTTAGGGGTCTCCTAACCACCTCTTCCAGTCCCTCTACTGGGTAAAAAAAGACAGCTGCATCTCAACTAAGAGCATCCATTATCACCTTACATCTTCATGTGCTAAGTAAAGGTGAAGACATACACCTTCATATACTCCACTCAACATCCACATCTCAGATTAGGTCTAACTAAGTCGAGCTCATCATCTTGATTATCAACCTCAACTTTTATAACTCATGAACTCCATATGGCTCTTGATAAGAATGTCCTTATATGATGACTACCTTAGTGCTCTTGGTGTTTGTAAACCATCCATGCATCATACTCTCCACAAAGGTATGCTACTACCTCTATCATCATATATCCTAGCAGCGTTTCAACTCACATCATCTTTATCCTTAGTGTATGGCAAGCGTACTGCCCTATCTCTCACCCCCATAATGAGAGGAAATAAGCATTTGGTGGCCGCCCAAACACAGAGTTCTTCCCATTCCAAGAGTAGAGATGGTGTATCACACATCACCAGTACACTCTCTAAACTAAGTTGAAACTTACATCACATGTCTCCACATCATAAAAAACTCGATTATGGGTCTACACCCATGGGAAGACTTTTCCCATCACCTTTTAGATCTTAACATATCTCTTTTATGTACAATCCTTAATCGTTACCTCAAGGTTTCTAGGGTGTCGACACTTTTGGGGAGATCCAACCCTTATGCATCTAAGGAGTGCTTCTCGCTTTTACCCCTTAGGCCCCATGAACCAATGAAGGTGTCCAACATCCTAACCCATGGTCCTTGGGCAAAGGTAGTTGTTACCTCCTGACCCTATCGTCTTGTGCATCCAGGGAATAGACAACTCCTACTTCCATCAGTCTTATCCCTTCATGACCTAAGTATTGACTTAGGATTCCATCATAGCACATCTCATTCTTGAAGCTTTACCCAAAACTCCATCATCTCTTTGGGCACTCACGGTCAAACTTGCATCCTTTCATAGGGATCATGGCGACCTACCTAACTTGGTCAGGCCCCATAAGGTTACCTCTATGGCAACATATCTTCATGCCCCTTAGACATGGTCACACAAGGGTCTATAGATTTGTGCTGACACCATGCACTCTCCACTTAGATCATCAAGATCCTATGAGATACCTCTTTAGGTTACCTTAAACCTATACAAAAGTTGCACTTGACAGAAGGGTCCCTCCCCAGGATGGAGAGAAAACTATCTCTCAAAGGTCACAAACATATTTTTTTTAAGGTTTACATCATCATGTGCATTCTTAACCCTATCATGATACTCATACACACATCTAGCAAAAGACAACCCACAAAGTCATTCTGAGTTCCTTGGCATGTCATACTTGTTCCTTATTCCTTGAAGTTGGCCAAGTCATACATATATCACCAACATGTGTGAGGGGTTCATCAAACATATATCTTAGTCCAAGGGGTTTCCCTTTCCTCTAAACATGAGGGGTTCCATGCTCCAATTCATAGGAACTCAAGCATCTTCATGAACATTAGGTGTAGCAGGTACTGCTACTTCCCCTCTTAGGTTTAGGAACTCTAGGTTCACTTCTTATGCATCAACTGTCTAACTGCATGCCCAACTTTTCAACAACGAACCAAACATGTACAAGGTATAGCATGCACTTCCTACTATTCTTCCATGTGAACAACACCTTAGGGTCCTACACAAGGACAACCAACTCAGTGTGTGACCTCATAACTTGTTACTATACTTCTTCAGTGTCTAAATAACTCTCCTTTCTACCCCTATAAGGTAAGGTAGGAACCTATAACATTTGTACATCTGTGCAAGAAGCCTCTTTCTTATTCTAGGGTTTCGTTCCTCTAAAGGCAACCAAGATGCAACAAACTTCCAAAGATCATGCATGAGGAAACCACGTCTATCTGCTTAGGTCGTCCATTCTAGGTCATGCCATACCCAACTTCTCGCAATTCCTCATGCCTCAAAGTCTAAGCTTCCAACCTTCTTTCTCAGATCTTGCTCTCTCTCTAGAGCTAACCCTACAAATGACCTTACCACTAAAGGGTTTCTCTTAAGAAGGTGGATCAAGCTCTTAAGGATACATGCATACACCCGCATGGGTGAAACGTATGATCCAAAAATATGTCCGGTCAAGATTATCCAAAGCTCTACATGCTTATCTCATCAGCTATCTAGCATGCCCTTCTAGCCTAGGTCTCAACCTACTGCCAGCACTGCTGACGTTCTCTCCTACATATGGGCATGCCTCTTCTATGCTCATATATGCTTGGAAGGGTTCTTATATGGTCACCAGTATCCTCTTTAATGAAGGAGCTATCCTTCACCCTATCAGGAATGACCCTTCAAAGGTTGGGTCACCCAAAATGGCACCAGGTCAACCAACCTCACATAGCTCATGCTTCTCACAGGTACTCAAAACCAAAAAGCATGTCAACCCACGTATATGGTCGACCATGATATCTACCTCATCATGTCATCTCTCTCTAACAACCACTTAGGGTTAGGGTTAGCATCGTTCTCAAAGGATGCGCCAAGTCTCAACCTCTTCCTGGAGGACTCTATCTCCAAGGCTAACTCTCTACTCATCCTCCTGACAAGAAGGTCTAACCTCAGGTCTCTCCTGAGGGCACGAAAACACATGTCCTGCAACCTAAGCATGTAACTAATTACTAGTTTACGCATAAACTATTAAACTTATGTCCATGACATCTTGTTTACATGCTTTTCATTAATTTAGTGGAGGATTCCTTAATCTTATCATACATACCCTGACCTCAAGAGGGTGGGGAAGAGAGAGAAAAACCCTAAATCTTAGAATTCATAATTGAATTAGGGTTGTGAATGGATGAAATATATGAGAGAGTCTTAAAGGTATCTTATTTTGAGTCAAGACCTCAAACTTTGGCCAGGCAATCACACTGCATCTGGGAGTCCTCGTGACTGACTAGCGGGGTAGAGGAAAATATTGCCAGCCCCCAGACCATTATCCTTTTCTAGACACCTCTATCATCAAAAAATACTCTAATAACTCCCTTGGGTTCTACAGAGTTTGTAAAATTTAATAATTATTAAGGATTAAATGAGAAACCATTTGCTCTGATACAAAATGTAACAACCCCGCTTCCCAGTAACCCCCAATCAAGGGAGACCAAGAGGTCAGATGCGTTATCCCAAAATTCAGGATCATTGGTTTGACATTTAATCAAAAATAATTATCAAATTCTACTAAAAATAAACTAGAGAGCTGGTATTAAATAAACCTTTTGCATACTTTTTTCAAATTCAGATTTCTAGACTTCTATCCACAGATGGAGTCTATCTATCTAATCCTCCTTGAACCGATTATTCGTATCTTCACAATGTTTTAATTTATTGTTTGTTCTTTTCAATGATTGTACCTAAAACACCGACAAACAAAATGTCAGTCAGTATATTGCTATGTTGGTATGTGGGGACAAACAAAATATCACAAATAGTTTCTAACAACCTTATTATAGCAAATAATTGATTAATAATCCAAATTACACTTTCAATGTGACTTCTCAACCGCTTTCTCCCTAAACCCTGGATCCTCTCGTAGGGTTTTGTCCTTGCAAGGGACATAAGGCCACCTTCTCCATATTGAGCTTGGTCCCTGGGGTCAACTCTCGAGGTGCCCAATGGTCTTCCCTCTGGGGCTTGACCAACTCAGACCTTCCCTCTGGGGCTTGGTCTAGCAACACACATCAGGGTGGCATGTAGGTTTGAGACAGTCACACTTATACTTAATTGTTATACACATAGCCACTTTATGAGATTGCAGGAATGAAACAACCAAGTAGTTTAGGTTTCATAGCAATTGAGAATCTTCGTGAAAACACCATGAAACATAAACCAGTTATTCATAATTTAACCACATACATGTTCTGCTGATTTGAGATAGAAATATTCTAGGCAAGTAGGAAATCCAAGAAAGCAAGCAAGCAAGCACACAACAAGATCCTGAAATAAGCATACAATTTCCTTTTACTACTCATGTTATCAAGATCTATCCAATCTAACTTGCTCCTTAGTGTTTCTACTTCTTTTTAGGGTTTCACTTGCAATTAGGGTTTTGCTATCACATTTATCACTACAAACCCTAAATAAGCAAAACTACTCATAAACCCTAATCATTATATCTTATCTCTCCTAACTGGCTTAGGATCAACATTTATCAACATATTTCCATATATTTCGAATTAAACACAATCATCTCTTCTTTTACCCTAAATTAGGGTTTCTACATGCTTCATCATGGATTCATGGATTAAAACCCTAAAACATGTAAAACTTTATCTATATCAGATTCAAACCTCACTTTATTTCTCAATGGGTTATTAATACTCAAATTATCCCATTAAGCATCTTAGATTTGATCTCCAACTACAATTAGGTTTTTTTTTATCAAAGTTCAATGCATTATATGATCACTTTAGACATTTTTGAAATTAGAAGCGAAATCAGGTTCTAACAGCATTTTTATTGAATTCCTCACATTTTTCTGATCAAAAATCATATATTACTTGCTACCATTGGAGTTATGAATAATTAATTACGAATTTTGCAAGTTTTACTTGGACCAATAAGATGCTGACATGTCAGCCGTCACATGCATTGCTCTTCTCGGCCAACTTAAAACATAACACAATGACTATTTTACCCTTCGAGTGAGGACTCGCTTATTCACGCGTTGGAGGTCACTTTTGTCCGGGTGACTCTAGTCGTCTTCTTCCTCATGCAGCCCTCCGCTGCCACCACAGTAGGGGTCAGGCGCAGCTCTGCCTCCCCTTCCCAGGCCCCGACGACCACTAGAGGAAGTTCCTTTACTTCCTCTGCACTCTTCTATCCACGGCAAGGCCCTCAGGTCATGGCCACGACATCTGGGCTCACAGAACCAGGTCCGTGAATAACAGCCTGCTTTTAGACTTAGCGTCGATGTCCAAGGTGGACATCTCTCACGTACACGCACCCTCGTCGCCGCCAGACCCTATAGGAGTGTCCCGTTTCCCCTCAAACTCCCTCCTTGGCTCCAAACTACTTCTGGGATTGCACAAACCCTTCTGGTCATGGGAAAAAGGATTAAAGGTCTGCATGACGTCTGTGAACCCCCTGGATGTGAGGCATCAGTCCAAGCCCTTATATAGCCAAGGATAAAGAGATTTAGCATACACAAGAGTCTATTTATCAATGAGGAAATGAGTCCTACTATCTACAAATATCTAGTCTCCTTTCTTGGTATGTAATTTATCCTTTATCAAGTCTTTGCCTTAAACACATTCCTTGATTAACAAGGAACCCATTCTCCCTCTATATCTCTCTGGGTCATGACAACCTAATCAATATTAAAGTGTTTACATAATTGTCAAATCCAGAGAGACATTGATTATATTTCCTTTTTTGCTTGGCCTTTAATCCATTGATCATAAGGATATACTACCTCATACAAAGTAGTATTTCGATTTGGCAACACCATAAAGGCACTACATAAGTCCATTAGTATATGGCACGTTATTCTCATATTAAGGCTTTTGTTATTTGTATTTTCTCTTTCTTCTACTCTTATCTTCTCAATTGGACTCCTTGGACCCCAATAAATCTTAGGGATTCAAAATCCCTCATGAAGGATAATCCTCATCCTTCTAGATGCTTCTACATCCTTCGTTTCCCATTATCTTGTTTATTCGTTTTATTAAAAGATTTCTTTTTCCCTTTTATTAAGGATTTCTCGTCATCTTTTATTTATTTTTGACATTGGGCTCCTTAATTAAAAAGGCCCACGAAGCCACACAAGGCTATTTATCAAAAGAATCCATTCCATTACTTAAATCCTACAAATTACAAAAACACGCATTTATTGGGGAAATTACATTTCCCAGAACCCAAAAATTGGGGTTGTAGCAATAGTTATGAGTGGAAATTTATATCTTATGTCCTTTTGCTGATTTGTCTCAAACAGATCTGAGGGTGCGTTGCTCCAGGATGAGCAACATGTAAGCTTAGGGGAGTTTGATGCAATGAATGATTATCGTTCTTATAGGTTGTTTATTTTTTATTTTTGTGAACTTATTATTCATTTTGATATCTTTTGTGCATTATTTATCATCATTGGTGCATCCCCGCTAGTGGTGTTTTTACACCCCACAAGGTCGGAGCGCACGGGATGTGGGATCTTATGCTTTCGAAATTTATAAACCTAACTAACACACCTACATCTACTAAAACAACTACACCCGCAAGCGCACGGGGTCGTGTCGTAGTATAGGTAAGCGGCAAGTATAGGGTCGATCCACAGGGAAAAGAGGGGGCACTAGAGCTAGGTTAGTTTGGCTAGGTTCCTACTGTGGAGACTAGGGTTAAGGGTTTAAAGGTTGATTTTATTGTTAACTAAGGATGAACAAGAAAGCAGTTAAAGGCAGGAATGAAATCTACGTTAACCCTAGACTAGATTAAGACTAAGCAGGAAAGAAAGGACTAAGCTTGGTTTGAAAAGACAAATTATGCTAAGGCAAGCAAGAGAAAAGCAAAAGAGCAATTAAAGAACTAAACTAGCATAAACAAGGCAAGAATCTAACTAAGTAAGAAAAAGAACTAACTAAGCTAAGCAAGCACTAAACTAGGGTTGCAAGTAGTAAAGAGAGGTGTGGGTTGTTTAGGGGTATGAACTTATCACTTAAGTTGGGGGTGACATATGAACATTATGATTCCATTTAGATTATCCAAACCAAACAACAAGTTAGAGTCTAATGAATTAACCTAAGCTACTAACTGGCCATGGATATGCTAGGTTGTGTATAGGGGAACTAGTCCCTAACACCACCCACTACCCTTACGAGGCTCAATTGGGTTAGGGGTTAGGTTCAATCCAATTAGAGTCTAATCAAGTCTAGGTTTCTACATAAGACATTCCTAGGGCAATTAGGAGCCGAGGGTAGTAAGGGGGAGGTGAAATTAGGGTTTTGGACCCCAATTCCCCCACATTCTAGCCTTGAGAAGGCTCCATGCTAATTGCACTAGAATTATCCAATCTAGCTACTTAGTTCTCTCACTTAGGTTTAGGGAGATTGATTAGGATGTAGGAAGATGGGAGGCAGCCTAGGGATCCAAGAATTGGTCCTAGGGGCAAATCCCAAAATTCACACATATAAGCAATTTGACTAAATTCCTAGGTGATTTCACACACAAACCAACAAGCAATCCATGGAGAATGAGATAGAAATAGAATATAATCATTAACAAATGGAATTACAAAGTTTACATGTCATTTTCCCCCAACATGGTATCAAAGTAACATAATTTCCCCCAAACAGCCCACCCACAGGGGCCTAGCTACTCATAGAAATGGAAAATACAAAAAGAGAGAAGAAAGAGGTAGAAGAAGCCATGGATCTCGGTGTAGATGAAGCAATCCTCCTCTCCAGTAGATGTAGGACGTCCTCCTCCCTCCTCCAAGGATGAAATGATGTGGAATGGTGAAAGGAAGTGGATAGAAGGCTTAGATATGGGTGGTTATGTGGTGGAAATGGTGAAATGGAGTGGATTTGAGGTGGATATGGAGTGGAATGGAGTGGATGGCGATTTGGGGAGTTAGGAAGGGGTAGAAGGTAGCCAGCCTCGTGCCCCAGCCGCCACCTAGGTATATATAGGTGTCTAGGGGGTCTAGGGTTAAGTTAGGGGTAAAATTGGGAAAACAGTGGAAAAATCGGGTAAAATTATGTGTAGCACGGCCGTTCTGAGTAGCACGGTCGTGCTGGGTAGGAGTGGAGACGGCCGTGGTGGAGGAGAACGGACGTTTTGGCTAAGTGTTAATCCAACAGGTTGATGGGTGGAAACGGAGGCTGGTGGCACGGCTGTTTTGGGCAAAACGGCCGTGTTGGGTATTAGGTAGAACGGCTGTGTTGGGTAGCACGGCCGTGGTGGCGGAGTTGGGAGGAGGTCATTCTGAGCAACACGCCCGTTCCATCTTCATCTAGCACGGCCGTTTTGGTCAGCACGGCCGTGGTGTGGTCTTCGTAGCACGGCCGTGCTGGGCAACACGGCCGTGGTGACTGACTTGCTTGAACTTCCAAAATTTGTCGATCAACCTGTAATTCTGCTCAATTGCCAGCACGGCCGTTCCATGGTACCACGGCCGTGCTGGGGTCTTCTAGTGCTAGCATGGCTTCAAACTTCATAATTCTTGGATGTTTTTTCTTGGAGACGATCCTTGGACACTAAGGTAGGTTGGGGGAGCTTTGGGGCCTCCTTTGGGTCCCTCCATCACACTCGTCCATCCATTGTGGTCCAAGTACCTAAAAAACAGCACAAAAACATCCATAAGTGTATTTGCAATGATAATCAAATTGGGGGAAAATACTTGTAATCTAACATGTTTAGATGTGATTGAAGAGAAAAAAGACACAAGATTAAGCCCTAAAATAGGGCTGAATCACCACCCCAAACTTGAAACATACTTGTCCTCAAGTATGCTCCAATTCAACCTCTCTACAAACTTTCACAAAAAGAAATGACAAATGCAATATAAAAGACGATTGTTGCTGAATGGGATCAAAGATGACTAAGTACATGCATTTCACCTCTCTCCTCTCCTTCTTTCACAATCCAATCATGAAAAGAGCACAAAGCATACGAACTTCAAATATAGCATATAGAATACACAAGTTATCCATATTTCTTCCATTAAGTTCCAGGTAAACCGTTTCATGGTGGCGTTAATCAAGAATGACTAGGAGTGTTGTTTCACATTCATGCATTCAATCTTATATTTCAAATCACAACAAATGACCCATGTGGCTGTGGAAAAGGGTAAAATGAGCTAAGTTTGATGTTTCCTAGCTCAATGGGTATGAAAGTGGAAGAAATGGTTGCGGTAAGATTTTTGGAGTGTTTTTACACACTCATCTTTTCTTTATTTGAATGCTCTTAAACAGGAGCATCCTTTTATTTTATTTTGCTTTTCTTTTTCTTTTCTTTTCTTTTTCTTGCCCTTGGTGTAGATAGGGCATATGGTGGGTAGAGTGAAGTGGGGAGATAAAGGTATGGCCACCCCAAACTTTTAGAGGTGGCCAAGGTTGATTATGTGCACTAGGGCATCGTTTTATGAGGCGGAGGGGTATGAAGATGATGGAAGAAGAATCGGGTCAAAGAGGGGTCATTGGTATGATTTTCCACATAAGACATCCTGCATGAGAATTAATCCAACACTTCATCCAAGATATCACACCACATGAACGAACAAAATGAAATTGATATATCAAACAAGTAATTCCACAAACACTAAGCGTTCAAAGCTTGCTCAATTTCACAATTCAACCAATTCAATCACAATCCTAAGAGAGGTGATGCACATGTAAAAAGTCAAACATTGATACCACTTAGCAACAAACAATGGTGATTCACTTGCATTTGTCAAAGGTCAACATTTTAGTTCAAAACAGTAGAGATTGGGTCAAAACACAATTTTTAGACAAGAAGTTCCAAATTTGGGCAAAATTGGCCAAAATGGTGCCAAGTTGCTTTCAATCACATCTAAGCCTAAATTATTGAACTTAAAGCAGAAAACAAGCAAATCCTAACTAAAACATGCAAAAATTACCAAAAATCTACATGATATGCAATGCATGGAAAAAGAGCAAAATTTTTGAAAATTACGCAAAAATGACAATAAGGTAAACTACATGGAATGCAGGTATGCAAAGCAGTAAAATTCTAGACTAGATAGCAGGACAAGCAAAAGAAATGGAATGCAGGTATGCAAAGCAGTAAAATTCTAGTCTAGATAGCAGGACAAGCAAAAGAAATGAAAAACAACAAACAAAAAATAAAATAGCAGATGAGATGCAAAAATGAGTGAAAGAAGAATAAGGGCATACCGCCCTACCACCCCAAACTTTTGAACCATGCTGTCCTCAGCATGACACTAAAGTCTAGGGTGATAGGGTAGATGATCACTGTGGAGGTGGTGGAGGTGCTCCTCCTTGTCTGTAGTAGGCGCCCCAGTAGTCTGACTGTGGAGGCGGATAGCTGTCCTGAAAAGCTGATAAAGAACTCCACCAGTCTTCACCCCACTGTGGGTTCCTCTGGGCCTGGGCATTGTGAAACTGATAAAGGTGGTTGACCTGGTAATGCATATGCTGGTGGTCCAACCACATGGCATCCTGTGTCCTCTGAAAGCCCTCCTGTGCCTGTAGAATTCTGTCTTGCGTCGCCTGAATGCCCTCCAGCTGTGCATGGATGGTACTCATATCATATGCATTCACTGAAGGCTGCTGTGGCTCTGACGCTCCCATTCTTTCTTCTCTGTGCCTCACCCGTCTTGCCGCTCTCTCCTCTGCCATCCGCCTCTGCTCTGCCACCTGTGAAGGCTCTCCTGGACTCCCTGCAAACCTCACCTCAGGGATTGCCTCTCCCCTGGGGTTCTCCTCCTCGTACCTCCTCAACTTTTCCAGAAAATCTGGCGATGGTCCAAACTGTGCCATGAGGGGATGAGTATGGTAAGGCAACTCCACTGTGACTCCTGGGTAGGGTGGGTTGATTTGGTACACGATCTTCTGATCCGTAACTGTAATCATGGATGAGCGGGCCAGGTAGTGCAAATCAACCAACTTGCTACCCTCTGCCTTTGTATATCCTGTCATGTCATGCCCCAAGGCAGTGGCAATAGATGTTACAATCCCTCCCATTACAAAAGGATTTGTGCTCTTGGATGGGATTGTCCTCATGTTATCAATCAATAACGCCCCCAGGTTCACATGTCTCTCCTTTGCTATCCAACCAAGCACAAAAAGATCTTTGTTGGTGCAGCTGCCTTGATTTTCATACCTGCCAAAGATGGTGTTTGCCAACACCTTCTGAACATAGCGGAGAAATGGGCTATGAATACCACTTGTCTTTGATTTCCCTGCTATAAATGTACTTTGTCCGGTGAAACACTTCCACATGGCTTGATATGTAGAACTAGAGTCATTTTCTTTCCTCCCTCCATCTAGGAGAGCAGCCATCTCTCCACTTGGGGCAAAAATCTGATTTAACATCTCTGAGGTTATCTGCCACCTCTTGTCCCCAATCATTACCTTAATTGCATTCTCACCATCATTGGTTGCTTTCTCTAGTGTGGCAAAGAACTACTGCGTCAGCTCAATGTATGTCTCCTGCTGCAGTGTCAGTATTTCATAAAGCCCCAATTTTTCCATCAATTCTTGAAAACAGACAAAGAACCCCATTGCCTCCATTGACGCTTGGCATGCATATCGAGTAGCTAACACTCTGCGTGTCAGGCACCCAGGGTGCTTGGGCTCCTTTTCCCTGTCTGTGGTAACCTCTGGCTGTGAAAGCGGGTCTTGTGGTGGCCTTGGTTGCTGCTCAACTTCAGGCATCTCAGTATCATCTTCATCATGTAAAACGAGGCGTCGATGTGGTCGTCGTTGTGGCTCGGGTTGCGGCTGTGCCGCGGAGGAGACGGACGGTCGTGCGGCCGAAACTGATGGTCGTGCATCTGAGGTGGAAGGTCTCTCAGATGTGACGGAGTGTCGGGAGGCAGACGGCGGTGGCTGCGATGAAGATGGTGCCCCCCGCTGTGGCTGTACGGAGGCTTCTTCAGCAATAGACTCCACTGTGGCATCCAATTCCGCCTCCGTCAACTGGGGGTGGCTGTTTCTTGGATTCCTTTGGTAGGGGATGACACCCCTAGTCTTCTCTAATGCCTTCCTTGCAAACTTCTTCATTCTTGCTCAAAAATGGAGGTAGAATTAGAAAAATTCGGATTTCTCCGAAGAATGGGGCTGTTGGGGCGGAATGGAGAGAAAGTGGTAGGTTTGTGGATGGAAATGGGTGGGATCTGGAGATTATGGTAGTGGAAATGGTAGGAGAGTGATTGGGAATGATTTGGGGGTGATTTAGTGAGGATTCGATGGCTGGAGGAGGCGGGCAGAGTGCTGCACGGGTGCTAGGGCACTGTAACAGCAGTAGGAGACTTGAATCTTGTTTAAATCATCAAAAATAGGTCTCAAGTTGATATTATGTTGATTCTTTGTCAAACTTTCATCTATTCATCTTCATTTCACTCTGTTCTCACCTGCACATATCAAAACTATACAAAACTATCAAAAACGAGTGTGTGTGTGCTTTCTTAAAAAAAAGTAAAAATAAAGAAAAAGTATCAAAAATGCAGTTTGGGTCAAAAATTCCCAAACCTAGGTGGGTTGCCTCCCACAAGCGCTGAGTTTCTTGCCTTCAGCTAGGCTTCTTGGTGATTCTTCAAATTTCATCCGTTTGGCATTCTCATGTGTCCATTCTTGCAAAACATGCATCCTTCCTTTGCACTCAATCTATTTTCCTCATCCCTTTGATCACAATAATCATCATTAACTTCTTCACCTTGATGTCCTTCTCTCAAATGCCCATTTGGACTTGTGAAGTGATCATGTCCAATATCCCTATCTCAGACTCGCCGGGTTAGGGTCCTGTACATGTTGATCTTGATCTTCATGTCCATAAATGAGACTGTCATGGTGCCACTACGTACATGAATGTCGGCATCAGCTGTAGATAAGAACGACCTCCCCAAGATGATGGGAATCTTCCTATCCTCTGGCTCCATATCAAGTACAATGAAATCCACCGGGAACACTGCACCTTTTTCCTTGTCTATCATCACCAAGACATCATCCACTCTACCTCTAGGCACTTTTATGGATCTATCCGCCAACTGGAGAGTGCAATGTGCCGGCTTCAACTTGCCTAAGCCCATCTCAACATAGACATGATATGGCATCAAATTCACACTAGATCCCAAATCAAGCAAGGACCTGTCTATGCGATGTCCCCCTATGTAACTAGGTATGAGTGGGGCTCTTGGGTCCTTTCTCTTCACAGGAAGTGAGTGTTGTATGATGGAGCTCACTTGTTCATTCAGTCTCACCTTCTTTGGAATCCTCCCCGTTGACCTTCTTTTCACAGTGCATAGGTTCTTGAGGAACTTGGCATATGATGGGATTTGCTTGATAGCATCCAAAAGTGGAATGTTCACCTTTACTTGGCGAAACACCTCAAGAATGTCAACATTGTGCTTTTTCCTCCTTTTCAACTCCAGTGGCTCATCTAGTGCTTCTACAAATGGAGGATCACTAGTTTTTGCCGCACTTTCATGAACATGAGGCGAAACACTAGGGATGGTAGGGCCTGCAAAAGGGGTATGTGGCGGATCACATGGAATCCCAAACTCAACATGCGGTATCACAACATCATCTTCGGCAATATCAATCACAGTATCACCACTTGGCTGCCTTTGCTTTGCTTTATCAACCTTTCTTTGACTTGCGGGATGCTCAAGAGTTTTCCCACTCCTTAGAACTGTCACAGCACTACCTTGCTCATGGTGAAGAGGGGGAGCATGTTGTGGCTGTGGAGGAAGTGGAGGTGACATTTGGGGTTGAAATTGAGGTGGAGAAGGGAATTGAGGGGGGGGTGAGAGAATTGGGGTTGGAAAGTGAAGTTTTGGGAGATTTGAGGTAAGGGAGGTGGTGGAGGAGTGTAAGGATGGGGATAGCCTTGGAAAGAGTGATGGGATGCACTTGCATGGGGGGTGGGCTATAGAAAACTTGTGAAGAGGGCATGGGTCCACTTGCTTCATGGTGGCTCACGATGGGTCTTGAAGACAATTTTTCCTCTTGGAGAGCGATCATAGAAGATAGTTTCTCTATTCTCTCTTCTAACCTTGCAACATCCCTTTGAACATCATCAAACACTCTCAATCTAGAAAGGACCTCTTCCTCAAACCTTGAGTTGTATGTGGGACTTTGTGGTTCCTGGTAGGTATAGGAGTGAGGTGTCTTCTTTTCTTCCCCATAGAACTCAATAGAATTGACCGAGTGGCAAGGAGAATTTGTCACCTGGTTCTTCATGAGGTTCACCATGTCACCAAGAATCTTCATCACTTGCGAACTTGAGTCATCATGAGTAGGGGGTGTCACACCAAAAGCATACCCTCTTTCATTCATCATGCTAGAAGCTCGAATTCTTGATCCTTCAGCCAACTGCTCAAACAAAGGCCATATCTCCTCAGGTGGCCTAGCCATGAAAACTCCTCCACAAGAAGAGTCCACTGTGTCTTGGTCCTTTAGAGACAAACCAGAGTAGAATGATTGAACTAGCTGCCACAAAGGGATCTCATGGTGAGGAAACTCTCTCAACAGCTTCTTGAATCTCTCCCATGTATTATGAAACTGCTCATTGCCCATTTGGCTAAAACTTGTCACGGAACGCCGCGTTTGTGTCAACCTTGCTATAGAGTAGAATTGTCTCAAGAAAGCATTCTTCATTGTTTCCCAACTCATGATATCGTTTCTTGAGTCATACCAGTCTTTAGCTCTATCTTTGAGGGAGAAAGAGAACAAGGTCAACCGAATTGTATCATCACTAGCCGTCGACGTCCTGAAGGTGGAGCCTACTTCAAGAAAGGAGTCCAAGTGCTTGTAGGGGTTCTCACTCTCTGAGCCGTAGAAAATGGGCAGGATCCCAAGAAGACCTGGAGGAATAGAGAATTGCTCCCCTGTCATTTGATCAACCCTGCTAGCAATTGGCAATTTGTAGTTGCTAGGCATGAAGTAGTCTTGAAGCGGCTTGTGAGGTGCACTTTGGTCTTCCATCTTGTTTCCTCCTGAATGGCTTGTCACATGCACAAAGCACAACCAAACAAAAGAAAGCAAGTTAGTAAACCAATATACACAAAGAATGCAAAGAAAAATGAATAAAGAATAGCAATGATGAGGGCAGTAGGAAAAGTCAAAGCAAAACTAACTAGCTAGGCCGAGCGCCTCTATTCCCCGGCAACGGTGCCAGAAAGCTTGGTGCGTTTCCGCTAGTGGTGCTAACACACTACTCGATTGAATAGATGCGCCCCACGAGGTCGGAATGCATGGTGGATGGGGGTTTTCTTTCAATATTTATAAACCTAAACTAGCTACCTACATCTACTAAAACACTACACCCGCAAGCGCACGGGGTCATGTCGTAGTATAAGAAGGTGGCAAGTATAGGGTCGATCCACAGGGAAAAGAGGGGGCACTAGAGCTAGGGTTAGTTTAGCTAGGTTCCTACTGCGGAGACTAGGGTTAAGGGTTTGAAGGTTGATTTGGATTGTTAACTAAGGATAAACAAGCAATTTAAAGGCAAGAATGAAATCTATGTTAACCCTAGACTGAATTAAGACTAAGCAAGTAAGGAAAGACTAAGCTAGGTATGAAAAGGCAAGTTACACTAAGGCAAGCAAGAGAGAAGCAAAAGAGTGAGGCTAGCATGAACAAGGCAAGAGCAAGGAAAGAAGCTAACTAAGCAAGGAAAGAACTAATTAAGCTAAGCAAGCACAAAACTAGGGTTTCAAGCAGTAAAGAGATGTGTGGGCTGTTTAGGGGTATGAACTTATCACTTAAGTTGGGGGTGACATATGAACATTATGATTCCATTTAGATTATCCAAACCAAACAACAAGTTATAGTCTACTGAATTAACCTAAGCTACTAACTGGCCATGGATATGCTAGGTTGTGTATAGGGGAACTAGTCCCTAACACCACCCACTACCCTTACGAGGCTCAATTGGGTTAGGGGTTAGGTTCAATCCAATTAGAGTCTAATCAAGTCTAGGTTTCTACATAAGACATTCCTAGGGCAATTAGGAGCCGAGGGTAGTAAGGGGGAGGTGAAATTAGGGTTTTGGACCCCAATTCCCCCACATTCTAGCCTTGAGAAGGCTCCATGCTAATTGCACTAGAATTATCCAATCTAGCTACTTAGATCTCTCACTTAGGTTTAGGGAGATTGATTAGGATGTAGGAAGATGGGAGGCAGCCTAGGGATCCAAGAATTGGTCCTAGGGGCAAATCCCAAAATTCACACATATAAGCAATTTGCCTAAATTCCTAGGTGATTTCACACACAAAACAACAAGCAATCCAAGGAGAATGAGATAGAAATAGAATATAATCATTAACAAATGGAATTACAAAGTTTACATGTCATTTTCCCCCAACATGGTATCAAAGTAACATAATTTCCCCCAAACAGCCCACCCACAGGGGCCTAGCTACTCATAGGAATGGAAAATACAAAAAGAGAGAAGAAAGAGGTAGAAGAAGCCATGGAGCTCGGTGTAGATGAAGCAATCCTCCTCTCCATTAGCTACAGGACGTCCTCCTCCCTCCTCCAAGGATGAAATGATGTGGAATGATGAAAGGAAGTGGATAGAAGGCTTAGATATGGAGGGTTATGTGGTGGAAATGGTGAAATGGAGTGGATTTGAGGTGGATATGGAGTGGAATGGAGTGGATGGCGATTTGGGGATCAACCTGTAATTCTGCTCAATTGCCAGCACGGCCGTTCCATGGTACCACGGCCGTGCTGGGGTCTTCTAGTGCTAGCATGGCTTCAAACTTCATAATTCTTGGATGTTTTTGCTTGGAGACGATCCTTGGCCACTAAGGTAGGTTGGGGGAGCTTTGGGGCCTCCTTTGGGTCCCTCCATCACACTCGTCCATCCATTGTGGTCCAAGTACCTGAAAAACAGCGCAAAAAACATCCATAAATGTATTTGCAATGATAATCAAATTGTGGGAAAATACTTGTAATCTAACATGTTTAGATGTGATTGAAGAGAAAAAAGACACAAGATTAAGCCCTAAAATAGGGCTGAATCAATCATTAACCTGTGATTCTAAATTGAATCAAATAGAAGTTTTTTAATTTCCTAATGGATTCATCATTATTTGGGATCGTATGTTCATTTTTGTGGAATTCAGGTGAATCTACAAGAAACTACACATCTTGGTATTACCAACCTACCTACTGTGGTACCAACACTTCATTAGAAGGAACAAGCGAACTTGAGAAAATTAGGTAGTATCGACTAAGGAAGTTGATACTATCAACAACTTACTGAGAGGAATAAATAGAACCTTTAGTGGTACCAACATGGGAGGAACCTTCGACATTGTCTTTCTCCATATGATTTTCCTTCTTCTTGATGTTTTCTTCATTCCCTTCTTTCATTTCCATGTGAAAAGCGGTTGAAATCATGAAAAGCATGGGATTATAGTGACTCGATGGGATTACTCATTTCACTGCCATCACCTAAAACGCCACAAACCCCAATAGAACAAATAGATATGGAAGATGCAGAAGTTGAAGAATAGACCATCTGGGAGAAGATCAAGCCGTTGTCTATGAAAACCCAATTGGGCCCAATTAAGAGTCAGGCTATTAGGTGGGCAGCTACAAGATAGACCATGGGTTGGTGGCACTAGTTAAGTCACAAGCATTCCATGTCCAGTATAGAGGATCTAATGATGCATATCAATAACTTCGTCAAGAGTTGCAACATGGTGAAGATTGATAGAGTGCCAAGGATAGTCATTCACTTGAAATTGTTTATGTCTTCTCTAGCAGAGAATGCAAAGTACTAGTTTCTTATCCTCCCAACCGAGTCAATAGAAACATGAAAGGGGATGATAGACATGTTCTTTGAGAATTATTTCCCACCTTAGAAGACAAACAAGTTGGTTAGGAAGATTTATAATTTCAAGCAACATGTAGAATAATCATATTCTGAAGCATGGGAGAGGTTCCAAAACATGCTGAGGAAGGTCCATCATCATGGGATCGATCTTTATGGCCAAGCAAACATATTATATTATAGGCTACATCAAGGAGAGAGGACCATGCTCTATATCACATAAACATGATTCTTCCTTAACAATAAGCCATCTAGGTGTCATGAGATCCTAAAGAATATGGCTAAGAATTAGTCATGGGGAGAGGAAAGAGAATGTCCATAAACTATTACAAGTGTTGGAGAGTCTAAATTCATCATGAAATTGAATGAGAAGCTTGACCTCATAACTAAGAAACTATATCAGAAGGATGGGAACTCTTCTGAAGGAGAGGAATAAGAATGCATGTTTGCACTGTAGTAGAATTATAGGGGCAATTATTATTCATGGAGGAAGGATCCCAAATTTTCTTGGAAGGATCCCAATAATTTTTAGCAGGACCCATCCCAAGCACATCAAGCCAAGCCACAATAGGTTGGTGCAAAACAACACTACCAACATGATAGGCCCCCAAGTAAAATAGACCACATTGAAGACATGCTAGGAAAGTTGGTGAATCAGAATGACGTGATAATTAGCCAGACGCAGAGGGAACTACTAAACCAAGGAGAACAAATACACAATATAGAGACTTAGATTTCTCAAATATCAACAGAAGTGGCTTCTTTGAAGAAACCCACCCAATAGGGGTTCCCCAGAAATATTGATGTAAACCAACAGGTAAAGGCAATTTTGATTCGCAACAAAAAGAAAGTGTTGAATGAAATGAGGATGGTTTTGTAAGAAAAGACAAGGTTGACAACACATGGTCGGTGGTGATTGTTGATATAGTTGAGATAGACACTACAACAGAGGACAAGGAAGCTGATGAAGAAAGTCATGAACTAGAGGAGACAATGCCTTTTTTGAGCATCTTCAAGTCAAAGAAAGTTGACCAAAAATTTTAGAAGTTTCTAGACAACTTTAGGAAGCTTCATCTAAACATTCCACTCATTCATGCAATCAAATAGATTCCTTCCTACAACAAATCTTTGAAGGAAATAATCAATAAGAAGAGGAGGATAGTTGATTCAGATGCAGTTGTGTTGAAGGAACAAGTCAGGGCTTTCATTCTGGGAAAACTACCACCAAAAAGGCAAGATATAGGTTGCTTCAACATATCATGTTACATCAAAGACCAAGTTTGGGGAGGCATTGTGTGACTGAGGGGCAAGCATCAATCTTATGCCCTTGACCACCTTCCAAAAGTTGGGTCCCAAGGAATATAGAAGGAGCAGTATGACCATACAACTATAGGACAACTTAGTGGTTAGGCCATATGGTATATGTAGGATGTTCTTGTCAGGGTGGACAGATTTGTATTTCCAATAGAATTTGTGGTTATGGAGATGAAGGATGATCAAAACAATGAACTACTACTAGGAAATCCATTTTAAGCCACGTCATATATGATCTTAGAGACGGGCAGAGGAATATTGACATTGGGGATCAAAGAAGATTATTTTGAAATAAAGATGCCCGAGTCTGCATTAACGACCAAGGAAAAGGAACAATGTCACTATTGTTTCATTGTTTTTGTTGGGCTTAAACTTCTTTGAGGTCTACCTTCCTCCCACTGATTCATTTGGAAATAAAATCCTTTTCTAAGAATGCAACATCACTGTGAACAAACACTTTGTTGTCAGATAGGAAATAAAAGTAATATCATTTAGTTTCCCTAGGATATCCAACAAATAACCTTTATATAATTTGGGTTCAAGCTTTGCATGAAACTACGTTCTCAGATAAGCTTCACAATCCCAAATCATCATAAAAGATACATTGGGATGCTTCCCATACCATATCTCATATGGTGTCTTTTGAACTGATTTATATGGTACACAATTTAGTGTAAACGTGGTGGTTTTAAAAGCATAACCTAAAAAGGTAGTCAAAAGTTGAGCTAAACTCATTATTGATTGCACCATATTTAGCAACGTGTGATTCCTTCTTTCTAATACACAGATGCGCTGAATAATTGTGATTCTCACAAGCTGTTTATTCTAGATTTTTGTGCACTTATTCTTCATTTTGATATCTTTTGTGCATTATTTATCATCATTAGCCTGTGATTCTTAATTGAATCAAATAGATGATTTTTTAATGTTCCTAATAGATTCATTATTATTTGGGAGCTTATGTTTGTTTTTGTGGAATTCTAGGTGTATCTACAGGAAACTACACAACTTGGTACTACTAACCTGCCTGTCGGTGGTACCGACACTTGATTAGAAGGAACACGTGAACTCGAGAAAACTCGATAGTATCGACGAAGGAAGTTAGTACTATCCACAACCTTATAGAGAGGACCCAAAAAATATCAAGAAATATCGATACTACCGACATCAACTTGCTAGTACTGACAACTACACATGGAGATGCAACTTATTGAGGGCATCGATAATACTGACACCAAGTCGGTAGTAGCGAATCAATGGGATTGTGTCAGATTTAAAATCATTGTTAATCCTATGGTTGATACTTAATGACGCCCTTAGTCGTGTCTATGACTAAGGGGGAGTTTGTCTAGACCTAAGAATCATGATCTATTCAGTTGTATGATAGAGGAGAAGAGAGAAAGGAGAGGATAAAGCTATGTTTTAGGAAATTCATGCACTTCCGGTGGCCCAATTTGTAGTCAATAGATGGAAAATCACAATGTTCATTGGAGGAACCTTCTACACTATCTTTCTCCAGGGATTTATCCTTATTCTTGATGTTTTCTTTGTTCCCTTCTTTCTTTTCTATATGCAAAGTAACTGAAATCATGCAGGGCTAATCCCCTTGTTGTTAGGATCCAAGAGTATCCAACTTTTGCATTATAATTGTCGATTATGATTTAATATGCATGCTTCTCTCAATTTCTAGACATAAATCTAGGAGAGAATCACAAATTATCTGTGCTTGATCACCATAGGTAGTTGTTTAGACTGTTAATTACTTTGAGAGAAGGATTAAGGTGGAAAACTCATAGATCTACACATTTCATATCACGCGTTGAGAAAGGAATTACGAATGTGAAGAGAATAACCCAACATTAAGGTAGGAAGCATTTTCCAGTTACATCTTATGCAGTTCTTTGATAGATGATATGTGCAACTCTTTGCCATAGTCATATGCATGCTTCTAGGTGCTTAACCTCATTAAGGACACCCAGTTAAGCCTAACCCAAAAGCCAACACAATAGTAATGCACCTCGCTTGGTAGGCCCACATAACTAACATCACACTTCCACAAGATAGATGGAGGACCACACTTAGTCGATAAAGATTTTCATGTGTGTTTCTAAATATGATATTGAGGGATATATATATATATATATATATATATATATATATATATATATATATATATATATATACATATATGTCCAATCACCATATATTATAGTATGTATCATATACATGCTATATCCCACAAATGTAAACACGTAATTAAAACATAAGCAATGGTTATAGCCATCCTAATGTAATTCCTTGGAGCCACAAGGAATTACCACCACCCAAGGTCTACATCACATGCAGAAACCTATTTTTGATGAAGATATGCGCTTGCCAATTTGGGTTGATCAGCTCAACTCTTGAACCAATCGGCTCACGTCCTAACCGATCAGTTGGTGGTCTCCCTGATCGTCCAGACTTCAATCCACAATCTTCTGGATCTTCCAGTCAATCGGTTTGGATCCTCATGATGTCAGTCCTCCTTTGTCCTCCATCACATCGGCTAGTCTTCTTCAACGTAACAAGAAATTAAAACTATCCTAGTGCTATTAAACATATTATAGAGTAATAGAGAAACCTCAAGTTATAGTCAAGGGGAGATTTGATAACATGTACTTTTCCCTATCCTTAAATATGCATGTGCACTTCATCCTTGAAATAAATTCTCATCCTATCCCTCAATTTCATGATTAATGATGTTTTGATGCTCAATTGGTGTGTCTTATGTACATGTATTATGTGGTGACACAAAATTTTCTTCTAGAACAAGTTTTAATAGTTAACAAGTCATCATCTTACAAATTAGTTTGCATCTAATCAATATCACCAACATAATCTGTAATGAATCCAAGTTGTAGATCTTTTCATTATCTTTCTGAGGCACAAAAATCACTTCTATTGGGCCATCATAGTTCAAGTTTTAGCCTCTTGAAGTTTTCTACCTAATACTTGTTCTAATTCTATTTTATGTTTTTTTACCCTAATTGGGCCTGAGTGGGTGCATGACCCATTGGGGAAGGACTCCCCCTTTTCCTTTTCCACTTAGAGCAGCAATCCTCATAACATGATGTGGACCAATCATGAGGCCCGAATCCTAGAGCAAGGGATATCGACCCTTGGATCTGTGATCCCTTAGATCTAAGTTGCAACCAATGGTTGGGATTATGTCCCTTTCCTCCATATGCGGACACCAGCAAAAGTGGCACTACCACCACCTAATCGAGCTTTGCCCCACCCAATCGCCTCCTTTCCCGCCTTTGTTTTGTAAAATTTGCATCCCCTTTCACATCCTTTTGCTTCACCCTTTCTTTCCCCCATATTTTTGGGCTCATTCACACATACTAGCTCATTCCTTGTTCTTTTCTTCTCCAACCATCGATGGTGGAACCTCTGTCTCTTGCCGTTTTGTGCGTTTCTTTCTCTGTACACCTAAACCCACGCTCAGACCATGGTCGGCCTCAAGGTGCCAAGATGAAGCTGACCGTCAAACTCACCGGCTCACGCGTGCATAGTTGTTGGGTGGTCTAGGAGTGGAAATGACCTGTATCCATGGTAGATCTAGCCTCCTACGTGGAAGTGAAGCACCTTAGGCCCTATGATCTAGGGTGGGTTGGAAACTGACACTCTCAATGCACTCATCCCTCCCCCTCTCCTTTTGGTGGGTTGCTTAGGTCCTTGGGCCCGCGGGTCGATGTTGACTGTCGGTCAAGGTGCGCCTAGAGCTACGTCTTATTCAAGGTGGGTTGGGGTGCTCCACGCCAACCATGGATCATTGATCCAATGTCTCCCATCTTCTCTCGTACATGGTATATTCTTATTTTTCTCATGAATTTGCCCTAACCTTACAAAGATCATATCTCATCAATCCTTGGGCCATTTTGGAAATATGATTTATGAATTGGTATCTAGAGAACAATATCTTTTCAATGAGACTAGTTTCAAGACCCAATTATGCTTGTATTTCTACAAACTTGCTAAAATTGATATCTTTTGATCTCTTTCTTCATGTTCTTTTCCACCTAATTCTCAAGCTTTCTCCTTTATGCCCCAAAATCTAATGTTAAGACTTATATGAGTAACTTGAGTAACTTTTGGTTCTATGATTCTAAATTTATTTATCTTTAGACTCTAAAATGATCGAATGTTTCCTAAATGACCTAAAATGGGCTTTCATGATTGAGAATACTTCTTTAATTCTTAACCTTGTTGAATGTGCTTCTAATCCTCATGCTTTACCTAAATTAGTAACTTTTGATGCATGTTGAACTAAGATTCAAACTAGTCCGTGATAACATCCTAATTTGTTTTGATATGGTGCTTTGAACATTGAAACATGCATGTTGTAGATACATTGATGTTGAATCTCAAACCTAACTCACCTATGAGTCTTCTATGTCTAAAATGATTATGTTAACTCCTAAATCAATAACTTATCATGATTTCTTTATCCAAATAACTTGTGAATCATGAATGTACTCCAAGGTGATTAAATGCCTAAATCTTAACTTAGAATATGACCTAGTATGTATGTTAATAATTGAATGTTTTGGTCTCTTGAAAATCTTTCCCTAATGATCACCCATGCTATGAAATGATCTCAAATCAGTATCTTGGTGTTTTTTATGACACATAACTCAAGTATACTTCATCTATACTCTAATGATAACAATCTTGCATGATATTGACTAGTTTGACTATGTTGATGATTATGTTGTGTAAGCTTGCTCAAATCTTAAGATAGCCCTATTTAATGATCTAATGACCCTTATCTTGACCCCCAATCTTAGTTATGATGTGTCACCCTAAGTTCTAGATGAATTCATGATGTATAATGTAACTTTATAATGATATCACATGATTATTTGAAATATGGAAACCTATGTTCTAGATATGATGCCTAGATCTAGGGAACACATACAACCACCATGATTATGAATAATGAGACCTAATCTTGCTGATATTAATTGAATTGCACTCACTTGTAATCTCAGGATCTCTTTGTGGACTCTTTTTCCAAGATCTAGTTTAGATTTCTATATATGGTCTTCTACATGGATTGGTTAATCTTGTGCTCTAATAAAGGTACACTTTATCCTCCTATTGTCTAGACTAGTAGTATTGAACTTTATTGCATGAATGTATGCTTAAACATCTTGGCTTTATATACTTGTTTGAGCTACTTGTTCCCTATGATTAGTATGTTCGTTTTGCTTGAAATATGTTGAACAAACCTTGAACATTATTGAACTTGTCCATTATACAAACCTTGTATGCCTGCCTGAATTCTCAGGGTAAGGTAACAAGGTATGAATGAAATAGGGCTAGCTCATCGACTTAGGTCTTGAGGCCCCTCACATATATAAAAGGGTTAGCTAATCTTGAGCACCCTTACTTACCCTTCCTTTGAGGAAGTTGCTCAATGGTCATATATTGTTATTTAAGTGCGATGAAAATGTGCCTAAAACATGATTGAATGTTAATAAGAAGTCTTGAATGTTGTTTATTCCTTTCTTGCTATCCTATAAAGTTTTTCCAAGAATATATGATTCTTAAACCTACACATTTAAGTATTTTATAGCATACTCAATACAGTTGTGGTGATGTGCACCATTCTATGATTTTAGGTAACTGATACACCAAGTATCTCATGCTATGATCATTGCTTCTGTTATATTATGATAACCCGCCTCTCTAACTCTGATGATATCAAATGACATGCAAATGATTTCTCATATGGGTTGCTACATGGGACTAAGATTTTAACAACATGTACTAGTTTAGTTTCCTCATATGACATGTTATCTCTTATCTTGTTCTTGCTTTTGGTTTTGTTCATGCATATGTTATTTGATCTATTTTAGAAATGGATGCCCAGGTCCACTCACTTCTGTATATGTAGCCTTTAGGAGTGTGGACTCATGGTAACAAACAGTTCTATAACAAATGGTATCAAAGCAGTCACATATCCTCGATGCATGTTTAATAACCCAATTTCACCTACCTTTAGAGTCTTATAGAATCTCATATATTCTCTAAGGACTACCCTAAGCCAACCATTAGATGTTTATTAGTTAGTTTCTCATCTCTACATGTGGTCTCCCTCATGACTATTGATCACACAATTGCTCGATTAAGGGTAGCTTATGTATGGGGAAAACTAAAATGTCAATGAATTGATAAAATTGAGTAAAATGATGACAATGTCGTGATCTGACCTTAGTTTGAAAAACTTGATTATGACTAATGAAAATACTCTTGGAAGTAAATACTCATGTATGACCCCTCAGATCATGTAAACTCAACCTTACCAAATCTTGACCCCATGCTTTTTTTGGTTGAGGTAAAATGATAATGATCTTGGTATGATGGGATAAGGAGGAGTTGTATATTATACCTCATTTTGATGAGTTCCCTATTTGATTTAATCCATGATGCCCTATTTTTGACTAAATCTTAAACATAAATAAGTAAATTTCTCCCCTATTTTGACATGAACGATGATTACGCCTTGGAATGACTAATCTCTTAGACTCTCAAAATCATGATGAAGGACTTTGATACAAGAGGCATCTTCCCTACTGATTACTATGCCTCTTGGTAATCATTATTTAGAATAACAAGATGGATATTGATATCACTCTTTCACTATTATGCTCAAACTCTTGATTTTTAATTTGGCTGCTCGATTTCAAAAATGTATCCTTACGCTGATCTTGAAAGGAAGGAAACATGATTCTGAACTTGATCTTGAATATGGTTTCTCTACTAATGATCTTGAGGTTTGACTAGTGATCTTGTGAAATATAATTTGGTAATTGATACTCCCCCTATTTGGATATGCTTGATGACTCATGATTTATATGGACTAATGTTCTAAGATAAGGGAAGAAGTTGACTCATGGCTTCCCTAACCTACATCACATATCTATTATGACTACCTCTAAATTTTCATCTTGCTGATTATTTAGAGTTTTGAAGGGTAAATCCTTTCACCCGATTGTGATTTCTTGACCTAAGTATTGAATAGGTGAAATATATAATGATATTGATACTCAATCTTGAATCTCGATTTGATGATGATCTTGATATATGATGATGTTGATTATAGTTAGTCATTTAGTTCCTATAAAGGCCTAGGTCTAGATCATTCATCAACCTTGAATACCATGATAATGGACTCAATGCTGATATCTTAATATGTTGCTTGAATAATGCTTGAAATGTTGCTCGATTGTTGCATGATTGTTGTATATGGATGAATTATCAAATTTTGGTCTAAATTGGAATCTAAAACCTAGTTTTAAAATGTTGTAACCTATGACTTTGGTATCCAAACTTGACTCTCAATATTGATGTATGAAATCTTGACTCATGACTATTGATCGTGATTTGGACTTGACTCCTATGATCACCCTTTTTGGGTATTGAGATCACCCTCAATATATCACTAATGACTTTTGTGTTTTCAAATCTCAAAATATTTGAGTTATGATTATGTTGACTTTCTTGATTAATGACTTAAGGGTGAGTGCCATGTGGACTAGGGTGGGACCTTCCATTAATTTTGAGCACAAAATCACGATGTTAGAATATAATGATTGTCTCAAATTATTGAAATATAAAATCTCAATCATGGATCCCACCTAGGCCAATGTAGAAGCTAGGACCCTAATTGTTGGGAATGAAAGTCTTTCTTTACTCTTGATTCAAAAAGCTCTATTTGTTTGACCTAAAATGTGATCTCTCAAATTGTTTGATAATATCTCCAAATATATGATTCATGTGATGATCTTTCCTATCACTGATCAATGTGACTATGCTTTGATTTTTATGTCGATTGCTCAATTTCAAAATAGTGATGGTATTAAAGGGATAACAAGTGATTACGATATGGAACACAAAACCTCCAAATCTCAATTGTTGGATTGATTTAGTTTTGGGGACAAAATTTCTTTTAAGGTGGAGAGGATGTGATAACCTATACTTTTCCTTATCCTTATATATGTATGTGCACTTCATCCTTGCACTAAATCCTCACCCTATCCCTCAATTTCATTATAAATGATGTTTTGGTGCTCGATTGGTGTTCCTTATGCACATGTATTACGCGGTGACACATAATTTTCTTCTAGGCCAAGTTTTATTAGTTAACATGTCATCATCATAAAAATTAGTTTGAATCTGATCAATGTCACCAACATAATATCTAATGCATATCTAATTGTAGATCTTTTCTTTATCTTTCCAACGGCGCCAAAAAAAAGCTTCTATTGGACCATTATAGCCCATGTTATAGTCTATTGAATTTTCCTACCTAATTCTTGTTTTAATTCTATTTTAGCTTATTTTTTACCCTAATTTAGCCTAAGTGGGTGCGTGGCCCAATTGGGGGAGGACGCTCCCTTTTCCTTTTCCACTTAGAGAAGCAATCTTTAGAACATGATTTAGACCAATCATGAGGCCTGAATCCTAGAGCAAGGGATCTCGACCCTTAGATTTGTCATGCCTCAAATCTAAGTTGCAACCAATGACTGGGATTATGTTCCTTTCCTGCATACATGGACACCATAAAAAGTGGCACTGCCACCACCTAACCAAGCTTTGTGCCACCCAATCACCTCCTTTCCCACCTTCATTTTGCAAAATTGGGCCCCCTTTCACTTCCCCTTGTTTCCCCCTTTATCCTCCACCCATATTTTTGGGCTCATTCACACACGCTAAATCCTTCCTTGTTCTTTTCTTCTCCAACCACCCATGGTGGCACCACCATCTCTTGCCCTTTTGGGAGTTTCTATTCTAGCAAACTAAACCCACGTTAAGACCACAATCGGCCTCGCAGTGCCGAGTCAAAGCCAACTGACAACCTCGTCGGCTCCCACGTGTACAACTTTTGGGTGTTCTAGGAGTGACGATGAGATGTAATCATGGTGGCTCCAACCTCCTACGTGTGCAACATGCCAAAAAAGTGAGGCACGTATGAGTGATTTCTTTCAACCTCCTACGTGTGCAAGATGCCACTCATAAAGATGGACTGTTGGAATCAAAGACTTCTTTCAATGGTAGGGACATTGGAAATAATAATCTCAACTCTCTCATCATACCATTTGTTTTGGACGGGAGTGTTTCCCATTCCTAAATCCATAATGGAAGAAATAGAGAAGCTATGCAAAATATTCCTATGGGGAGATAGAGAAGATAGCAGGCACATTCACATGGTTGAATGGGATGCAATCTGTAAACCAAAAAAAGAGGCAGGTTTTGGTATCCATGGGATCAAAGATTGGAGCACATCTGGTGTGATGAGGTTGCTTTGGGATATAGGAAACAAGAAAAACTCTATTTGGAATAGATGGATCCACAACAAGTACTTAAAAGAAGACTCACAATGGTCCTATCTGAATAAACTAACTCACAACTGGATGTGGAAATCCATTTTGAGATTTAGAGATGATATCTTACCAATGGTGAGATTTAGAATAGGGGATGGACAATCCATTTCCCTATGGAAAGATCGATTGATTCAAGGGAAGTTCTTGTCTCGGAGTATCCGTGAGGATGGATCGTCAGATCTTAGATCCAAACTTAATACCAAAGAATGCCTCAATAACATCATCTCTGATGGAAAATGGGACATTCCTAATGTTAGAGGAGCTGAGGAGATGAAGAATATATGAAGGGACATTCCTAGTCCAGATGGTGACCTCTGCTACTTCAAATGACATGAAGAACTTCATGCTGAAAGGAGATTGGCATCTCTATAGACTCAGATTGGCTGAGACTACCTGGGCTAATTGGATTTGGAGTATTAAAGCACCACCCAAAATCAAAGTCAGATGTTAGAAGATCTTCCATGGCAACCTGGTCACTAAAGACAATCTACAGATAAGGGGTTTTAGCTTGGTATCTCAGTGTTGTCTATGTCAAATGCAGGTTAAAACTATAGCTCGTGTGCTATGGAATTGTAGGTTTTTAGATGACATATGGAAGATGGCCAGCACCTCGCAGCACATCACCCCTAAATGCAAAGAATAAGTGATCTCAATCACTGGTAGAAAAAATAAACTACCGAGTATCCTTATTCTTTACCATATTTGGTACAATAGAAATAGAACTATTTTTGATGATGTTAACCCTTCCCAGAAATGTGTATGGAGAAGAATCCAAAAGGATATGCATAATCTTGCATTTAAAAATTCCTATTTTTTCATAGATAGACAATTGAGCTTTCTCACTACTTATACATTCTTTTTTTGATATGGAATAGAGGAGTCCCATGTGTACTGATAAAAAAACAAATAGAAGATGAGGATCGATACCCAAACCAATATAAAATATAAATAAATAAACACAACCACCATGCACATATATTTAGGGTTATTGACCATAACAACACTACACATCCTCCATCAAAACCAGCTTTTAGGGCCATGCGTGTAAATTGCATATATATCATATATATTAGTTTGGGATCATATGTGGCATTTAATTGGATATGCACATTAATTGGTTTAAGTATTCACATAGAATGCAATAAATAAATGAAAACAAAAAATCTGATCAAATCAATTATCCTAAATCATAGTAAATTGATGTGGCTCTGATACCGCTATAGGAAAATATGGAGACAGAGCAGGCAGTGGAGACAAAAAAATTAGCTGCCATATTCCCTTTATAATAGTAAGTCATGTCAACAACTATAATGGGAAAGATGGTTTCAAGGATATACCTGAACCTGCAGCAAGTCCAATGACAATCTCCTCATTGTAGTATGCTCCTTTCATCAAGTCACACTCGAACAAAGTCTACAACAACTCTTGGTTGATTACTATGGACAATAGCTTGACGTTGTCCTCCTAGTGATAAATATTCCTCTCCTCTAGAGTAGTCCAAATGGACAACCAGGGACTCCTATTGTTCTAGAAGAACAGATAAGAAGGAGTTGTCCCTTCTCGTTGGTGTACTATCACCAACTTTCTCTCCCACAATTGTTATCCCTTGCTATCCCTCCCTTTATCAGGTAGGCCTTTCTTGGGTTCTCTTATTTACCACTGCCAAAGAATACCACTATTGTCAAAGGCAATTGATGTTGTATTTATGAAGCCTCGAATACCCTCTATTTATAGGAGGGTTAGGTGTAGGGTTTCCAATCTAAGTGGGAGTGGAAGGGACAAAAATTTCACAAATTTTTGCATACTACAAGAGGTGAAACAATTGGTTCACAGGTGAACCAATCGTTCACAATGTGTGATGATGTAGCCCTATTTTGCGGCTCCATCTTGTGCCATTTTGTACTTTAATCACATCTAAACAAGTTAGATTGCAAGTTAATTCTCTCAATATGTGTTTCACTATCAAATGCACTTATGGACGTTCTTTGCACTATTTTTAGGTACTTGGACCATGCTTTGGATGGATGGGAGAGAAGGAAGGAGTTATAGGATTCCTCCACTCAAGGAGGGGTCCAAAGAAGGCCCTAAGGCTCCCTCAACCTACCCCTAATGGCTAAGATTTGTCATTAAGAAAAGAAGTCCATGGATGATCAAAGTTGGAGTTCATTTAGCCACTGGATATCCCAACATGATCGTGGCCCCATGACCACGAGTCATGTCAATTATTGTGAAGAATCAACTAAGATGTCATGTTTCTACACCAAACTCACCATGGTCGTGGCCATCAGCATGGTCGTTGAACATTGAAGACACCACGGTCGTGGCCCTATGGCCACAGGTCGTTCCTTTTTTATGAAGAACCAACAGTGCGATTAACATTTTGCATCAAAGTCACCACGACCATGGCCATCAACACAGCCATTGTCCATTGAAGACACCACATTCATGGCCACTCACCATGGTCATGGTCTACAGAAGAGAAAGCACATGTGTTTCCCCCCACGATCAATACTTCCTCCTCCAAAACAGTCGTGGTACACCACCACGACCGTGGTGCCACTTACCCAACATGACCGTGACATCCCTCCACGGCCATGGACACCACCTATACTTAGATTTTCCACCCTCCTTTCAAACCTTGACCGTGTCCACTCCCCCACGACCATTCCCCACTACCCCCACCATGGCCATGGTACATCAACACAGTGGTGGTGACCAACATAGCCTACCCATTGTTTACACTATTTTTCCCAAACTACCCCCACTTACCCTAGTGCTTCCCCACCACCTATATATACATAGGTGGCAGTTGGGGCATGAAGGTTAGACCCCCTAGCTATTTCTACTCCACCCTACTCACCCCTTGAGAATTCATTGCACTCCACCTTACATTTATGCTCTCCATCCCCCATTTCCACCTCACTTTCACCTTGGAAACCTAGTTTTCTAGGTTTTCCTCCATAATCCCCCATATTCTTATGCCCATCTGCACCATTGGAGGAGGAAGGACGTCCCCAAGATTCTAGGAGGTGAAGAAGGAGGCTTCTACTTCAAGCTTCATGGAGTTCTACCCCCTTCTTTCCCTTTCTTTTGCTATTTGTTTGATCATGTCTAGCTAAGCCCCTAGTGGTGGGCTGTTTGGGGTCAAAATGTGACTTTGATACTATGTTGGGGGAAAATATCTTGTAATGAATATAATTTCTATCTATGATGATTGCTTCATGCTTTTATCTCATTTCTTATTTTATTGCATATGGTTTGTGCTTATAACATGGATTTCTTGCTTTGAGATGTTTGATGATACTTAGCTTCTAGGAGGAATTGGAGTGTATGTGGCCAATCTTAGGAATGGCTCCAAGGTCCAATTAGTGGATCCCTATCTAGCCCCCTTTGTTCCTACATACACATCCCTCCTTCTACAAGTGCGTGTGAGATCTAAGTGGCTAGTGTAAGTGTGATTAGTGCAATTGCCTAGAGCTTCCTAAAGGCTGGATGGCTAGTGGCATGAGGTGAAAAACCCTCATATCTACTCCCATTTCTACCCTTGGCTCTCAATTGTCCTAATACCACTTACCCAAGAGACCTAGACTTGACAAGTCCTCCTAGAATTACACCAAATCCTAGTTCTCCAACTAGTAGTATAGGGTACATTCTAATAGCACTTGCCTTGTTGTTTGGTTTGGTAATCTAGATAGAATTGTGATAATTACTTGCTATGTTTAGATCCCCCAACTAATATCAAACCACATTCCCAAACAACCCACCTACCTAATCTCATTGCTTAAAACCCAATTTTCTTTCTTATCTTGTTCATGCTAATCTAGTGTAGTTGTCTTTGTTTCGACTAGTTAATTGCTCAGTCTTACTCTTTAGTGTTAACTTAGGTTTTTGCTCTCTTCCTTGTGGTTAATCTAATTCTTACTGCTAATTACTCTGCTAGTGTGGTGTAGTTAACCTTTGCTCTTACTCTGTTAGTTACTTAATCTAGTTCTTTAGACTTTCTTGTTTATGGTAATTTAGATTTGTGATAATCTAGATTTCATAACTATTTTTACTTCCTTGTTCATCTAGCTTAACAAACAGCCAACCCTTTTTAAACCCTTCAACCCTAGTCTCTGCAATAGGAATATAGCCAATGCTAGCCTAGCTCTAATGCCCCCTCTGTTCCTAAGGATTTACCCCTACACTTTCCCTTCACCTATGCTACAATAGTACCTCATGCGCTTGCGGGCGACCTATTTGGTATTGTGATCAACTTGGTTAGGGTTAATATAAATTTCAAAAGATCCACATGTGTGTCCTCCCTTAGTGTTACATCTAGCCACCTCTAGTGGGATAGTGTGTAGCCTTGGTGGGAAACACACCATGAGATGATTGAATTCAAATCTAGTATGTAGCCTTGGTGGGAAGCGCACCATCAGACAATCGGTTCAACTCTTGAATTGGTCATTTCATCGTGTTTCCCAAACACAATTGTATTGGTAGTTATAATTTGATTGATGCACAATATGACTTCAACACTAATCTTTGATGCAATCAAATTGATCAATGAACTAGGGAATTCATCACATGAACTGGTCATTTGGCGACCTTGACCTGATTGATTTACTCAGTGAACCAGTCGATTCATACCCTGGTTCATCCTAAATTCAGCCAATGCAATTTCCAATCAACTTGACACTCCAACTGGTCGCTTTAACAATTGAACTAGTTGGTGTAGAGTTTAGTAAGTCAATTGTTGTTTAAATTGAATACCTAAACACTTTAGCAATAAAGTTAAACATCATTCATGAATAGAATTCTATTCCAAGTGTATCCTATGTGTGTGACCCTATAGGTTCCAAGTTATGTTGGTAGTGAATGTCCATAAGTAATTTATGATAGCACAAGCAATGAGCGGTATCTAGAAACACATCATTGCTACCCAAGTAATTGGATAGTTGAAGGACAAGTTTAACCTACAATATGTTATTGGTCTTACAATGTTCCTATAGTTCCTTTGTCACTGATATCCAGATTGAACTCCAGGCATGGAACTGTCATCCTATTTAACATTCAATCCATGTTCCTTGAACTAGAGTAGACTGATTGAGATATTCGTAAGCTCAATATCACATATCAACTCACATGAGCATGGCCATGAATTTTTGAGTCTTGCTAATCAAGTGGCTAGGAAATCATACTCTTGTAGGAGGGACAAATCTCATCTATGTCACTCACAATCATTCCCATGTATCATAATGCATATGATCATGACCTTTATGGCAACCCTAATTCACGGTCAAGTTGGATGATGTCAAAGTACACGGAATGACATGTGATGAGTGTAGTGACTTCACGTCTAAGAACCATGATCAGCACCATCACTATAAGAGATGGTTCTAACTACCAATCATGGTTTCAATGTATCACTCTTAAGGTGGGTCTGTCTGGTACATTATTCTCTAGCAAGTACCTATGTGTTTGGTTTGATGTCACATATCATGACTAATGATATTATGTTATCAACCAGTACACACTCTAGTATTACGCATTAATGTTGTGTATTTTGTTTTCATAGTAATAACTGACTAGGGACATAATATGAATGTATATATACTATTGACATCCATATGATTTCATTGTTCAAGTCCTCAACCTGAAGACATGTGTCATTGAGTAATATTATTCTGTAGACATTTATTATGTTACATCATTATCTCATAACTAAATAAAACAGAATAAATTGGAAGATTGTCTTTATTATTTAATCAAATCGTTTACAAAATATGCTATTACAATCATCATATGATTGGCTCTCTAGGCATACATACTAATAGACTCCCGGTTGCACTTAGTACCAATCACCCATGAACTTAATCTCAAGTGATCTAACATGACCATCATTATTCTGCTATGAAAGTGCTTTGGTTAAGGGGTCAGCCACATTGCTTTCAGTCGATACTCTACAAATCTTCGCATCTTCACATCTCCTCATTGTGCAATATCTCATATGAGATGGAACTACTTTTGCATATGCTTTGAATGCTGATGTGATATGGATTCCTTAGGTTATGCAATATCTCCATTGTTATCACAATATAGCTGAATTGCATCGATGATGCTTGGAACCACCCCGAGTTCTGAGAGGAAATTCTTGATCCAGACAATCTCCTTTGTTGCATTGGATGCATTAGTATACTCGGCATGTTGCTGTCTCTTGCGTGGAACTCTTCCATCATAGAACTCTATTATTGAGGTAAAACATAAATCCTTATATGATTGATAATCATCTTTGTCAGTTTGGAATCTTCCTCCCTGACATAGACTAGGAAATGATCCTTAGTTCTTTTCAAGTACTTAAGAATGTTCTTCATGGCTGTCCTATGAGCATCACCTGGATCTGACTAATATTTGCTCATCATGCTCAAGGAATATAAGACATCAAGACGAGCACATAACATTGTGTACATGATGGATCCAACTACAGAATCATATGGAGTCCTTCTCATGCGTTCCCTTTCTTCACAAGAACTGGGGCATTGAGCTCTAGAGATGGAAACTCCATGAGACATGGAAAAGTTTCCTATCATTGAGTCCTCCATGTTGAACCACTTCAACACTTTGGAAATGTATGTGCTCTGAATTATTCCAAGAAGCCTTATGGATCTATATCTATAGATCTTGCTTCCTAACATGTAGGATGCTTCACCTAAGTCTTTCATAGAGAATGCATTTCCAAGCCATGTCTTTACTTTTTTGTAAATTAGGGATGTCATTTTCCATTAATAGTATGTCATCTACATAAAATATGAGGAATACCATCATTCTCCCACTAACCTTCTTGTAGAGACAAGGTTCATCTTCATTTTGACTAAAGCCAAACTCTTTGACTATTTTGTCAAATCAAAGATTATAGCTCTGAGATGATTGATTCAGTCCATAGATTGACTTTTTGTAGCTTACATACTTCATTTGCCTCCTTTGGATTTATAAAATCTTCAGGTTGTGTCATGTACACATCATCAACATGATTCATGTTGAGGGATGGAGTTTTAACATCCATCTACTAAATCTCATAGTCATGATAAGTTGCAATGGCAAGCATGACTCTAATGGAATTAACCATGGTAACTAGAGAAAATGTTTCATCATTGTCAAAACCTTAAATTTGTCTGAAATCCTTTGCAACCAATCTACCCTTGTAGGTTTGTACATTACCATCCATGTCGATCTTCTTCTTGAAGACCCATGTGCACCTTATGGGTTTTACTCCTTTAGGTGGATCCAACAAGGTTCAAACCATGTAAGTGTACATGGATTCCATCTCAGATCTCATGGCTTCAAGCCATTTCTCAAACTTTGGTCCCTTTGTAGCTTTTTGGTATGTTGTTGGCTCATCATCTATGACCAACCCACTTCCTTCCTGAGTTACACGGTAACCAAATCTTTCAAGATCAAGGCATGTCCTACTAGATCTACGAGGTTCCTGTGTTTCTTGAGGAATTTGAGATTCCACAACTTGTGATTCTCCATCTCCCCTTGTACATCTATTGGTTCATCATTTTGATGTTGGTTCTAATTTCTTTGAGTTCTGTCTTCCTCCCACTGATTCCTTTGGAAGTAAAATCCTTTTCTAGGAATTCAACATCTCTAACAACATTTACTTTGTTGACAAATAGGGAATAAAAGTAATAAACATTGGTTTGCTTAGGATTTTCAACAAAATAATATTTATCTGATTTGGGTCCAATGTTTACGGGAAACTACTTTTACAAAAGCTTCACAACCCAAAATCTTCATAAAAGACACATTGGGACATTTCCCATACCATATTTCATATGGCGTCCTTTGGACTGATTTAGGTGGTACACAGTTTAGTGTAAACATGGAGGTTTCCAGAGCATAACCCCATAAGGTTGTCATATGTTAAAATAAACTCATCATTTTTTTCCAGTAAGGGTTTTCCTTTTTATTAAATAATTGATGATTATAGATACACCATTCATTATTTCGTGCAGAGGTTCTTCATAGTAGTGAAATTCTGATATACTCTTAAGATGTATTTTGGCTAGTCTGTCAGCTAGCCAATTGTTTTCTCTACAACTATATTGCATCGTATATCTTTGCAAAGATCTTTTAATTTTCGTTAACCAGTAGGCAAACCTCGGATATTGCTTGGCTTCATCTGCTATCATCTTTTTCGCTTTCTGGAAGTCAGTTTAAATGACAACTTTTGTCCATTCTTGCTTATCGGCTTGTTCGATGCCCAAGGATATTCCGGCTAACTCGGCTTCCGTAGAATTTGTTGTATGGATATGCTCCCCCCACCCACTGAGCTAAGAACATGTGTCGCTTCTAGCAACTACTATGACTACTGCACCATGCTTGTTCATTGCAACATCTACATTCAGTTTCACAGTACCTGGATCAGGCGACTTCCACCCTCCTGACCTTTCAACCCTATAGGTCCCACCTTCTACTTCCCAAGCCTTCTCATTCAGTACAATATCCCTCCTAATGCTGGAGGCAAGATGGTTTGTTCTTGTAATGACTTCCTCAAACACCTCAGTGTTTCTTCTCTTTCAGATATTGTGGCAAGCTATCCAAAATCCTTCCTCTGATATGTTAGTGTTTCTCATAGAAGCCTTGTGCCACTCCTCAAACCTACCTACTCTGAAGAAAGCATGATGCCCAACATGATTTATAATTAACTTCCAAGCCTCCTTCACCACGCTACAATCATGTAGGGCATGTAAACTAGATTCCACCGCATTCCTACATCTATTGCATTGATCATCCTGTGTCATGTGCCTGTATTTCCTCTTCTCATTTGTAAGGATGACATGGTGTTCTACCAAACAAGCAAAGAATTTCACACAAGAAGCTACCTTGAGCTTCCATATCTCTTCCCATTTCCCTAGAACTACTTTCTCCTTATCAATTCTGAATAGTTGATATAGTGATCTGGCTGTGAAGTTGCCATCTGAAGCAAGATTCCAACTTTTCTGGTCCATTGAGTAACCTCACAGCGGTACTTGAACCCTCATGATAGTATTCACAGTTGCATCATCAAACCATTCACGCAGGAAGGTAACATCTCATTCTTGAGAATCCAGAACCAGTGAGATGACCCGTATCTCTTCAAGTTCAGCCGGTATGGAATGTAAGGCAGCCTGTCTTAAGCATGTATTAGGTTTGACCCACATATCATCCCATACATTCACAGAGTCTCCATTAATCGGAAGCTGTAACATACCGAAATCTGGGCATTTTGCCTTTTGGTCCTCTTTTTCCATCTTTTCCTCTCATTTCTATCCTCTTTGTCTGTTCTATTTATTTTGTGGACAATATGATGGTTTAATGAACATTTGTTCACTTTTTATTCCAATATTTGGGTTTATGCACAAATACCTCAGTAAGACTTTAGATAATGGGCCTAAAATGCAAATTGTACACTAAGCAATAAAAAGAATAAAATATTTCATCCTAGAACTTTCTAGCACTTCCTAGAATAAGAGAAATAAGAGAAAATCCGAATTTGAAATAAAGGAGAAGATAAATGCAATAATTAAAGGTAATATGGGAATTAATGGGTAAAGAAGATAATGAGAAAGATATTGCACCAAATATTATAATTGGAAACCCATCAGGATAATTTGACACTCAAATTCGTTTCATTGATCAAAAAGTAACTTAAGGGCCAAGTATCATTTAAAGTGGAACATAAATATAAATATTAATGACATTATCAAAAGAAAATAGGAAATATACCAATAAAGTGAAATAAAATACTTAATGTTCACAAATCAGAAAAATAACTCCAAATTCGTATTCTAAACACAAAAATAATCCTTTGGGCGAATTCGCATTTAATTTGGTCAATGTTTAATATTTTATTTAATTCAAGAGAGAGAAAATGACTTAAAGACCAAAAATATTAAATATATATTGATAAAAATTAATTAATGTCAAAAACGTGTTCCTAACGTTTATTATTACTTGTAGACCAAGTTTTATATTTTTAGGAAGTTTCTAGATGCCACTAATAAATTAAAAAGATAAATAAGTGGTAAAATGTAAATGAATTAAATAAAATAATAAAAGTCTTAAAAAATATATATTAATGCCAAATTCGTGTTATATAGGTTAAAATAGACCTTTGGGTGAATTTTGAATCAATTTGGAAAATATTTGGTGAGAACGTGAATTTAGGAGAGAGAACATGTGTAAAATATTCAAATCATTAATTAAAATAACTAAACAAACGAAGTTAATAACAAATTCATGTTCCATATATTTTGTTTTCCTTGAGAGTGAAGTTGCACATTAATTGATAATTATATGAGTCTCTAATATATTAAGAAAGAGAAAATATGAATTACTTTAAAGGGATTAAATAAAATACTTAGAATCCCAAAAAAGAAAACTAATGTGGATCTACATGTATTAAAAAGTAAAGGGTTCAAATTGTATATTTAACTAGATAATGCTTGCTTTCCCAATTGAATTGGTCTTTAAAATCCTAATTATCATATGCTTTGAAAGTGGTATTTGATTACACAAATTACAGTTTCCTAAAGCAAACGTAAAGCAACGCTGCGTTGCTTCCTCTCCCTCACGTTTCCCCCCTTCCAAAACGGGCAACGCCCAACCCTTCCTCTACGTATCCTATTTATATATCTTCCCCCCTTCATTCCTTTTCTCCTCAAACACATGAAGCCCTAGCCGCCCAGCCTACTCTCACCTTGCATCCAACCATGGCGAGCAACACCAAATAGAGTTGAGAATCATTGGGCAGCGTCACCTCCTCCTCTTCTTCTTTCTCTCCCCGAACGACGCCTGAAACTCGACGCCCAGCAACCCCGACGCTGCGTCGGCGTCGTTAACATCTTCACATCTGACCTTCGACGTCCAGCAGCCCCCGACGCTGCGTCGGCGTCACTAACAACTGCCCAACCGACGCCTCGACGCTGCGTTAGCGTCTCTACCACCTTCCCTTCTGACGCACTGATGCTGTGACGCCCCGACGCCCCGACGCCCCGACGCACCGACGCCGACAACACCACTTCCAGAGCAACCCCGACACCAACACACTATGACAGCAGGGCATCGTAGCCACCAAGTGCAACGTCGTCGACCTTGACAATGACACTGTCATTCGCAACCGCTAGATCTGCAAGACCATGGTGTTTGCAAACACCTCCATTCAACCTGACGATGGTGACTCATTACATGTTGCTTCTTCCTGGGTCACATGATCATAGAGAACGTGATGATGTGTTTGGGTCCCCATCTTGTTGTGAATCAACCAGACATGCAACCCCCATGGTAACTCTAGACATGTAAGTCTTCATTTCATTTTCAATAGTTTTGTTTTAGAAAATAGATTATAAAGATGGGATAAGAATGGAGTAAGGATAATCTAGTTATTTAAAACCATAACATGAACTAGTCAATTATCTTACCTATCAACTTTGTTGTATACAAATGTAAATATTAGATTGCATGAAATCAAACCTGTAATGATACGTTAAAGTGGAAACTTGATATTAAATAAAAGATGTTGTATAAGACCTGGGTAGATTGATATCAAAAAATGATTAAAGAATCACCCTAATTTCTTATTGTATACTTACCGAACTCTAAGAATCATTAATGGTGTATCCTTGTGTTAATGTAACCTTTACATTAGAAATCATATATATATATATAGGTGCATTACATGATAATTAGAAATACATATGGATCTAGGGAACACTCTCATCTAAATTAATCCAAGGGAACTTGAAATCTGTATAAGAATTTATCTAATGATATAATGTAAAAAAAAAGATAATAATGTGTAAAGGAATATACTTTTATAAACATATATCTAGACGACATGTTAGTTGGATCAAATCATGTGTATATTAGTGAACCTAATAAATATTCATATGGAATATACTTACACCAATAAACATGGTAAGCATGATGTTAGGAATAATATGGAATCACACCATTACACCTATTTTGGCAACATATATATTATTATCCACATATATGAGTTACATAAACTTATGTGACTAAATATTGGTAACTAGAACTAAGATAGATATGTAAAGCATCACATATTATCTCAACAAAGATTAAAATCATAAACCCTAACATGACATTACATGGTCGGGAATTGGGTAATAATAATATAAAAATACAATAGGAATGAATATGTTCACTTTGACTTGGCTAATATACATAATGTGTTTCTAGGATGAAAAGTTGACTTTGTGGACCAAAGTATACTATTCAAGTTAACCTTTATGTGTGAAAAGAAGTATGTGCATCTACCCCCTTCAGTTGGGAAAATTTTATACCAATACCCATATTCCCTAATGAGGCTTAATCTGAACTAATCCTTGATTCTTGAAACCTAAATTGTTTATTGCCTCAAAAGTAGTTGTAGTATTATCTTGATTGGGTATTCATACCCCACTACGATGTTATATATTCTTTTGATTAATCTTGCCATAACTCTTTGCTAGCATGTAATTAAATGTTCTATTTAATGTTTAAGTAGTGGTACTTATGTACAACCACCCATAGAGGGCATGTATATAATCGCCCTAGGGGAATGTTTATAATTTTCCCCATAATAAAAATTATAGGTGACTGGGAATGTCTTATTCTCCCCTCACCTAAGGTTAGAGGTCCGGTAGGTGCCTCGACCCTACTTAGTTAGGTAGACATATTAATTTACATGCAAATCCTTTATTTACTTTTGTTATTGGCAAGTTTCCTTAATAACAGCCTCATACTCTTGATGTCTCATCTAATGATGAACCCTATCCTGCTTTTACATACTTTTCTTATCTTACTGTCTTAGAATAGTTTAGTGATGCATACTTTTATTTTTCCTTCCCTTTTTGCTGGGTTCCTTCCCAACCACCCAGATGTGGAGCAAGGTGTTGGATATGGCATGAAGATCGTAGTTTTGGCATGGACTTGGTTGATGGATGTGTTTCTTGGAGACAAAAGTGGAGTAGTCTAGTTTCCCTCTACTTAGATCCTCTTTTTGTATAAAGCATGTACACCCATATTGGGAGAATTTTTATGTACACTTTATTTGAAATTGAATATAGTGAAAATTTTATCTTCCGCTGCTATCCAAATTGGATTTTGTTTACCATTGTTTTGAGTAGAGAGGTGGGTTTATCCCACTCTTTACAACATGGTATCAGAGCAAATGGTAGTCGGATCTTTGACTATTTCAGTTTGTCTCCCTAATTAGAACCCAACACCTGCATAGTTTCCTTTAGGTGAAAAGTTTGCCTAGATTTGTTCTATGCTGATGATAGGTTGATTTAGGACCTTATAGTTTCACATTAGAACCTTTATGAATAAAACTCTAATTAAAATATGTATAACTTAATGTTGTTTAGCTTTGCCTTTAGGCAACTATTAGGGCATGCAGTTGAAGCAAGGGTGTCTAGAAAGGATCAGAGTTTCGGGGGCTGGCAAAATTAAAATATGTATAACTTAATGTTGTTTAGGTTTGCCTTTAGGCAACTATTAGGGCATGCAGTTGAAGCAAGTGTGTCTAGAAAGGATCAGGGTTTCGGGGGCTGGCAAAATTTTCCTCCGCACCACTAGCTTGGTATACGAGGACTCCCATGCCCATATGATCTGGCCTGGCCTGCGTTGATATGAATTGCCCGAAATAGTTTGCTTTTAGGCAATAGTAACTTTAGACTTCTATGATGTATATCTTTGGGAACCCTAAGTTGTTTTGTTTGAGGATGGTTACCAAGATAGTTTTCTTATGTCCTTTGAACCTAGACCTTGGAGTTTGGGTGTTAGTGAGAATATCAGAGTGCGCAGTGGAAGCATGATGGATCTTGATAATGGTTTAGTTAGACTTATCCTTTAACCCTAGTGTAGTAGGTCAAACTCTTTAAGGGGTGGAGTATGGTTAGTTGATGATGTTTGAGTGGTTAGATTTTGAGGACGAAATCCACTTTAGGGGGATGGAACCCTATAACATCTTCAAGTCTATCTAATCTATCTTTAGAAACCCTAACCTCATACTTAGGTGGTTAGTGTGCTTGAATCCTTAGTTTTGACCAAACAAGTTAATAGTTGTAACCCTAACATGCTTGTTTATATATTAATGAACATATAATTATCGTCTATGGAATAAATCATATGCCTGAACCCTAATGAATATCCAATGCACATAATATGAATATCAATGCTAATTGTCAATAAGCAAGATGTTAATAATGTCATGAACCAATAAACCCTAATGATATTATGAGTAAGGTTGTAATGCGTAATTAATGCATGCTAAGGATGAATAAGTGAAATATAATGGTCATGTTGACCTAAACCCTAAGTTGTAATCATCTAACCTTAACATATACACCCTTATGCCTTTCATGGTACATTGATGATGTTAAGTGCCATAATCAGTTAACATACTTTGATACACATAAATGATATATATGATCATCTAAACATATATTAATCAAGTCATCAATATAAAATGCAAGTTACCTTGTTATCTAATACTCACATGGTTAGTCACTTAATGTGAATCAATTCTTTGATAAGTAATATGTCTCACCTTGATCATTAAAATACATATAATGATTCAATATGAAAATGAGATGATTGGAATTCACATAAATGTGAAAAATCAATAATATAAATGAATAAATATGAATAATGATTAATGATGACAATAATGTGAGCAATAAAGATAATGTGGTAATAAGATAATGTTCCATGTAAATATATGTAATTGATGTGACATAATTTGGATTAAATATAGACATAATGACAAACTGAATATTCCATGAGAAATAATTTATTATAACTTAATAAAGTGATAATATGAGGATAATGAAGTGTAAACCCAATTTAATGATCAAATATAATAATGAATGTTGAGATAATTGAGTAACACCTAATTGTGATAAAATCCTTAATAAGATAAATGAGAAATATATATATATATATAAATAGTTTAATGGATAATAATGAAATATAACCGTTTTGACAATAAAGTGAATATGACATGACATAATTAAAAAAAAATGATGATAATGTGATATAATGTTAAAAAGCCAAAAATGTAAATAAAGTTAAGTCTCCTAAAAAGAATATGTTAATAGTGGAACCCTAGGTGATCCTTGTGAACCCAACCTATGTTGAGTTGTATGTGAAGTTTCAGAACCGTTAGGTGTAGTTGAAGTATAAGTTTTGGTGGAAGTTGTGTGGTTAGAGGAACAACCTGAAGTTTTTTTTGTGATGTGAGGTTGCACACTCACCCTTCCCTAAATTGCGAGTGATTTCGGGGACGAAATCCTCTTTAAGGGGTGGAGTGCTGTAACATACCGAAATCTGGGCATTTTGCCTTTTGGTCCTCTTTTTCCATCTTTTCCTCTCATTTCTATCCTCTTTGTCTGTTCTATTTATTTTGTGGACAATATGATGGTTTAATGAACATTTGTTCACTTTTTATTCCAATATTTGGGTTTATGCAAAAATACCTCAGTAAGACTTTAGATAATGGGCCTAAAATGCAAATTGTACACTAAGCAATAAAAAGAATAAAATATTTTGTCCTAGAACTTTCTAGCACTTCATAGAATAAGAGAAATAAGAGAAAATCCGAATTTGAAATAAAGGAGAAGATAAATGCAATAATTAAAGGTAATATGGGAATTAATGGGTAAAGAAGATAATGAGAAAGATATTGCACCAAATATTATAATTGGAAACCCATCAGGATAATTTGACACTCAAATTCGTTTCATTGATCAAAAAGTAACTTAAGGGCCAAGTATCATTTAAAGTGGAACATAAATATAAATATTAATGACATTATCAAAAGAAAATAGGAAATATACCAATAAAGTGAAATAAAATACTTAATGTTCTCAAATCAGAAAAATAACTCCAAATTCGTATTCTAAAGACAAAAATAATCCTTTGGGCAAATTTGCATTTAATTTGGTCAATGTTTAATATTTTATTTTATTCAAGAGAGAGAAAATGACTTAAAGACCAAAAATATTAAATATATATAGATAAAAATTAATTAATGTCAAAAACGTGTTCCTAACGTTTATTATTACTTGTAGACCAAGTTTTATATTTTTAGGAAGTTTCTAGATGCCACTAATAAATTAAAAAGATAAATAAGTGGTAAAATGTAAATGAATTAAATAAAATATTAAAAGCCTTCAAAAAATATATTAATGCCAAATTCGTGTTATATAGGTTAAAATAGACCTTTGGGTGAATTTTGAATCAATTTGGAAAATATTTGGTGAGAACGTGAATTTAGGAGAGAGAACATGTGTAAAATATTCAAATCATTAATTAAAATAACTAAACAAATGAAGTTAATAACAAATTCATGTTCCATATATTTTGTTTTCCTTGAGAGTGAAGTTTCACATTAATTGATAATTATATGAGTCTCTAATATATTAAGAAAGAGAAAATATGAATTACTTTAAAGGGATTAAATAAAATATTTAGAATCCCAAAAAAGAAAACTAATGTGGATCTGCATATATTAAAAAGTAAAGGGTTCAAATTGTATATTTAACTGGATAATGCTTGCTTTCCCAATTGAATTGGTATTTAAAATCCTAATTATCATATGCTTTGAAAGTGGTATTTGATTAAACAAATTATAGTTTTCCTAAAGCAAACGTAAAGCAACGCTGCATTGCTTCCTCTCCCTCACGTTTCCCCCCTTCCAAAACGGGCAACGCCCAACCCTTCCTCTACGTATCCTATTTATATATCTTCCTCCCTTCATTCCTTTTCTCCTCAAACACATGAAGCCCTAGCCGCCCAGCCTACTCTCACCTTGCATCCAACCATGGCGAGCAACACCAAATAGAGTTGAGAATCATTGGGCAGCGTCACCTCCTCCTCTTCTTCTTTCTCTCCCCGAACGACGCCTGAAACTCGACGCCCAGCAACCCCGACGCTGCGTCGGCGTCGTTAACATCTTCACATCTGACCTTCGACGTCCAGCAGCCCCCGACGCTGCGTCGGCGTCACTAACAACTGCCCAACCGACGCCTCGACGCTGCGTTAGCGTCTCTACCACCTGCCCTTCTGACGCCCTGATGCTGCGACGCCCCGACGCCCTGATGCTGCGACGCCCGACGCCCCGACGCACCGACGCTGACAACACCACTTCCAGAGCAACCCCGACACCAACACACTATGACAGCAGGGCATCGTAGCCACCAAGTGCAACGTCGTCGACCTTGACAATGACGCTGTCATTCGCAACCGCTAGATCTGCAAGACCATGATGTTTGCAAACACCTCCATTCAACCTGACGATGGTGACTCATTACATGTTGCTTCTTCCTGGGTCACATGATCATAGAGAACGTGATGATGTGTTTGGGTCCCCATCTTGTTGTGAATCAACCAGACATGCAACCCCCATGGTAACTCTAGACATGTAAGTCTTCATTTCATTTTCAATAGTTTTGTTTTAGAAAATAGATTATAAAGATGGGATAAGAATGGAGTAAGGATAATCTAGTTATTTAAAACCATAACATGAACTAGTCAATTATCTTACCTATCAACTTTGTTGTATACAAATGTAAATATTAGATTGCATGAAATCAAACCTGTAATGATACGTTAAAGTGGAAACTTGATATTAAATAAAAGATGTTGTATAAGACCCGGGTAGATTGATATCCAAAAATGATTAAAGAATCACCCTAATTGCTTATTGTATACTTACCGAACTCTAAGAATCATTAATGGTGTATCCTTGTATTAATGTAACCTTTACATTAGAAATCATATATATATATATAGGTGCATTACATGATAATTAGAAATACATATGGATCTAGGGAACACTCTCATCTAAATTAATCCAAGGGAACTTGAAATCTGTATAAGAATTTATCTAATGATATAATGTAAAAAAAAGATAATAATGTGTAAAGGAATATACTTTTATAAACATATATCTAGACGACATGTTAGTTGGATCAAATCATGTGTATATTAGTGAACCTAATAAATATTCATATGGAATATACTTACACCAATAAATATGGTAAGCATGATGTTAGGAATAATATGGACTCACACCATTACACCTATTTTGGCAACATATATATTATTATCCACATATATGAGTTACATAAACTTATGTGACTAAATATTGGTAACTAGAACTAAGATAGATATGTAAAGCATCACATATTATCTCAACAAAGATTAAAATCATAAACCCTAACATGACATTACATGGTCAGGAATTGGGTAATAATAATATAAAAATACAATAGGAACGAATATGTTCACTTTGACTTGGCTAATATACATAATGTGTTTCTAGGATGAAAAGTTGACTTTGTGGACCAAAGTATACTATTCAAGTTAACCTTTATGTGTGAAAAGAGGTATGTGCATCTACCCCCTTCAGTTGGGAAAATTTTATACCAATACCCATATTCCCTAATGAGGCTTAATCTGAACTAATCCTTGATTCTTGAAACCTAAATTGTTTATTGCCTCAAAAGTAGTTGTAGTATTATCTTGATTGGGTATTCATACCCCACTACCATGTTATATATTCTTTTGATTAATCTAGCCATAACTCTTTGCTAGCATGTAATTAAATGTTCTATTTAATGTTTTAGTAGTGGTACTTATGTACAACCACCCATAGAGGGCATGTATATAATCGTCCTACGTGAATGTTTATAATTCTCCCCATAATAAAAATTATAGGTGACTGAGAATGTCTTATTCTCCCCTCACCTAAGGTTATAGGTTCGGTAGGTGCCTCAACCCTACTTAGTTAGGTAGACATATTAATTTACATGCAAATCCTTTATTTACTTTTGTTATTGGCAAGTTTCCTTAATAACAACCTCATACTCTTGATGTCTCATCTTATGATGAACCCTATCCTGCTTTTACATACTTTTCTTATCTTACTGTCTTAGAATAGTTTAGTGACGCATACTTTTATTTTTCCTTCCCTTTTTGCTGGGTGCCTTCCCAACCACCCAGATGTGGAGCAAGGTGTTGGATATGGCATGAAGATCGTAGTTTTGGCATGGACTTGGATGATGGATGTGTTTCTTGGAGACAAAAGTGGAGTAGTTTAGCTTCCCTCTACTTAGATCCTCTTTTTGTATAAAGCATGTACACCCATATTGGGAGAATTTTTATGTACACTTTATTTGAAATTGAATATAGTCAAAATTTTATCTTCCGCTGCTATCCAAATTGGATTTTGTTTACCATTGTTTTGAGTAGAGAGGTGGGTTTATCCCACTCTTTACAACATGGTATCAGAACCAATGGTAGTCGGATCTTTGACTATTGCAGTTTGTCTCCCTAATTAGAACCCAAGACCTACATAGTTTCCTTTAGGTGAAAAGTTTGCCTAGATTTGTTCTATGCTGATGATAGGTTGATTTAGGACCTTATAGTTTCACATTAGAACCTTTATGAATAAAGCTCTAATTAAAATATGTATAACTTAATGTTGTTTAGGTTTTCCTTCAGGCAACTATTAGGGCATGCAGTTGAAGCAAGGGTGTCTAGAAAGGATCAGGGTTTCGGGGGCTGGCAAAATTAAAATATGTATAACGTAATGTTGTTTAGGTTTTCCTTTAGGCAACTATTAGGGCATGCAGTTGAAGCAAGGGTGTCTAGAAAGGATCAGGGTTTCGGGGGATGGCAAAATTTTCCTCCGCACCACTAGCTTGGTATACAAGGACTCCCATGCCCATATGATCCGGCCTGGCCTGCGTTGATACGAATTGCCCGAAATAGTTTGCTTTTAGGCAATAGTAACTTTAGACTTCTATGATGTATATCTTTGGGAACCCTAAGTTGTTTTGTTTGAGGATGGTTACCAAGATAGTTTTCTTATGTCCTTTGAACCTAGACCTTGGAGTTTGGGTGTTAGTGAGAATATCAGAGTGCGCAGTGGAAGCATGATGGATCTTGATAATTGTTTAGTTAGACTTATCCTTTAACCCTAGTGTAGTAGGTCAAACTCTTTAAGGGGTGGAGTATGGTTAGTTGATGATGTTTGAGTGGTTAGATTTTGAGGACGAAATCCAATTTAGGGGGATGGAACCCTATAACATCTTCAAGTCTATCTAATCTATCTTTAGAAACCCTAACCTCATACTTAGGTGGTTAGTGTGCTTGAATCCTTAGTTTTGACCAAACAAGTTAATAGTTGTAACCCTAACATGCTTGTTTATATATTAATGAACATATAATTATCGTCTATGGAATAAATCATATGCCTGAACCCTAATGAATATCCAATGCACATAATATGAATATCAATGCTAATTGTCAATAAGCAAGATGTTAATAATGTCATGAACCAATAAACCCTAATGATATTATGAGTAAGGTTGTAATGCGTAATTAATGCATGCTAAGGATGAATAAGTGAAATATAATGGTCATGTTGACCTAAACCCTAAGTTGTAATCATCTAACCTTAACATATACACCCTTATGCCTTTCATGGTACATTGATGATGTTAAGTGCCATAATCAGTTAACATACTTTGATACACATAAATGATATATATGATCATCTAAACACATATTAATCAAGTCATCAATATAAAATGCAAGTTACCTTGTTATCTAATACTCACATGTTTAGTCACTTAATGTGAATCAATTCTTTGATAAGTAATATGTCTCACCTTGATCATTAAAATACATATAATGATTCAATATGATGTGAGTAGTTAAATCCAAGCTTTTTGATAGTGCGCAGAGCAGAGTTAGCACTTATTCTGGGCTCCAGGATAGCTACTATATCAGGTTTATGTTCTCTCATAAAGTTCAAGAATAAGTTGCATCTGTCTTTGCTCCCTATCCCCCTTACATTCTAGCACATCAATTTCATCTTGAGCAGAACCTGGTAAGGATACTCGGTTGTATAATTAAACAGAGTTATTTCCTGTACCGTCGCTGTCCTTCTCTTCTTCTATCAATGAATTCACTTCTTCTCTAGCCTTAGATTTTCCTTTGTTACCCCTAGTCTAGATTCCGCATTTTACTACGACCAAAGCAAGTTTCTTAGTAGTGGTTCTTGTGGGTTTCATGCGAGGGCTTCTTCGCACTTTAAATCTGAAGTCCTGTGGTTTTGACCTTCCTTTTCTTTTAGTTGATAGGTTGTTGCTTGAGCCTGACTTCCGTAGTAGTAAGGCTTTATCTGTTTCCTTAGCTCCTTTGTTTGTTTTGTCTCTCTTTGTGCATGCACCAACAAATAGATATTGTGTCTCATTGTTATGTAAAAAAGGTTCCAACATTTCCACTTTGGTTACAATATCACCTTCAGAGTCCACTCCCACTATAACTTCATCTACACTGGGATTTACCACGGTGTGCTTTCCACCTTGCTTACTACTTTTTCCTTTATTAGTTTCTGTGTTTGTACCCTCCTTTAACTCAGAATTATTACCCTCCTTTGCTACTGTCCCTGCCTCCCCATGTGCCTGTTCCTTGTTGCTGTTTGACTGCTTAATTTTCTTTCTCCAGATTTTTGCCTATTTTGATTGTGTTGGACTCTCCTCATTGACAACCTGGGCTTCATCTTTGCCTTCTTCTGTATTTTTAGTTTCATCTTCCAGACTCACATAGAGATTGGATCCCCTTTCCATATACGAGTAGTTAATCTATTTATTTCTTCTGCCCCCTCTTTTACCTTTTTGATATTGCCATTCACTTGGTGGTCATTTTGTGACTGCTTCCTCCCTATTTCATGGGGGGTCCTCTGCTCCTTCATTGTTTAAAGTGGTTGCCTCCTTCTCATTTTTTCTGCATTCCTTAGAAGTATGACCTTCTCTTCCACACGATGCACATGCCCATGGAAGCCCCTCATAATACACCTCATACTCATCCCCATTAATCAGTATGGATTTTGTCATATCTCATGTAGTATCTATTTCGACTGCCAACCTGGCAAAGCGACTGTGAGATCTATTTTCAATGTGACTATCCACTTTAACCAAACATACCAAGGCCATGCCTATATATGTGAACATAGTGGGTACGTACATATGTAAAGGAAGATTGATTATTCATTCCCATGTTACGATGTGAGTTGGGAACTCGTGTTTAGGTTTGAAATTTGGATACCACTCCGACACAATGACATTACATCTGAATAATTTCCAGGGTCCACCAGTTAGAGCCATGTCAAAGTCGTGCTTGCAAGAGAACTGCATTACAAAATGCCCTAGATCAAGTTCGAACATGTTGAATCTTTCCTTGATCTGCCACAACACTCTTGGGCGATCCCTTAATGTCATATAGCCAATTTCCATGCCCATTAATCGAATAACCACCGCAAACCTCCACGGTCATATCAGGTCATCCTCTGCTTCAGGTGCAATTGTGATTTCATGGGTTCCATCTGCTTCTCCCAACATTACTGCCACTAGTGGTAGATCCTACTCGAATAGTTTCTCCAGAAAATAGTACTCGCCGTCCATATCATTGTTTGTTCTGGTACTAGTCAATGTGTATCGTCCTAACACCTTAACTGCATATGACTAGGTTGTGTCTGGAATATTAGTTTGACCGGCTTGTTTATCTATCATTTCTCCTTCTTTCGTACATACATCCTCATTTACAACCGCTGCATTGTTATGTCCATCTGCCATATGCTCCACCCCCCTCATTCCAGCTACTTTGAAATCGAACCCTATCTCGGGTACCGATAGGTTGATTACTCCCTGCAGGCGGTCTACCGATTGATCCGCGTTCCTCCTCTACTGTGATCTTCTATTATTTCTATGACCTACCTTCAGATCCAGCTCACGATCATATCCATCACCCCCTGATTCACCCCCCCCCCACAACCAAATTTCCTCCGCTTAGCCCTAGCGCCACCATCCGTTTCACTTCTCTAAATAAATAAATAAACTCATCATTTATCACACCATATCTAGCAATTTTTTATTTCTTCTTTCTGATAGACCATGATGTTGTGGTGTTCCAGGAAGAGTCCATTGTTGTAATGCCTAGGCCCACTGCCCTAGGCTTAGTAGAGTTTTAGGAATGATGACTGGCCCCACAGACCACCACTAGACTTAACTGTATGCTTTTTCCTCACTCACGCACAAGCCGAGGTCAACTTCCTGATTGGTCACCCATCCTTGTACTACTCCAAGCTGAGCACACTTAACTATGGAGTTCTTTAGCGATGGGCTCCTGGAAAAGGAGGTGCACCGTGGTGATATGGGTAGTCTCATCATTCCTTTTAAGATCATCTTATCCAAGGCCTCAAATCCTGGGACGTTACAATCTCCCCGACTTAGACTCTTGATGTTACAACCCAATTTTTGGGTTCTTTTGGTGAGAAATGTAATTTCTCCTATTAAAGATATTTGAACAAATAATGATATAATTGTTTTGAATAAAAGGATTTTATTTACAATAGCCTTGTTGGTTGTTTTGTTGGCTTTATTGGCTATTGGGCCCAATAACAAGGAAAAGACAAAGGAAACTCCATTATTAAATGAGTAAATAAGAAAATGGAGAAAAGAAAGATGTAGAAACCTCTAGAAGGCAAATGAATGTTATCCAAAGTTGGATTTCATGCCTCTTGGGTTCCAAGGAGTCCAAAGTTGCAAAGATAATGCAACAAGAAAAGAAAAGGTCAATAAAATATTTCCTTATTAAGAAAGAAATTGGAGACAATGATAAAATATGGGAAATAAGTGGAAAGAGGTAAGATTGAGTCATCCTTGATGGATTTTCGTATCCATAAGGTTTCTAATATTAAAAGGAATTCCAATAAGGAAAATAAAAAGAGAGATAAAGAGAAATCCTCAAAAAGAGATATTTTAATAAAGAAATAAAAAGGATAATGAGAAATAATGGATATAGATGCATCTAGAAGGATAATGAGTATCCACTAAAAAGGATTTTGAAATGTTAGAGTTTGTTGGGGTCCAAGGAGCCCCAATGGAGAAAAAGAAAGAGAAAATACCAATAATACAAAAAAGAGGATAATGTGATACATAATTAATGAATATTGTGGCATTATTAAAAAGGAGGTATTTTCTACTAAAAGAACATATAATTTTGTGCCAATGGATTAAAAGTCAAGCATAAAGAGAATAAGAGAGAGAATTTTCAAATTCCTAAATATCCAATGAACATGGTTTATTAAGAAGATAATTAGGAGAGAGAAGTTTGCTTCTTAATGAAGGAACTTGGGTTCCTATTGGGAAAAGAACTTATTAACTCATGGATGAACACCTTAGGGTGTGGATACCCTTCCCTATATAAGGGGTAGACCCTCTGGTTTGAGTTCAAGAGAGATCCCACACACCCTTCTCTCGCTTCTTATTCTTCCTTGCATGCAAACCCTAACCAAGGGGGGTAGTCCAACCCCTGAAGCAACGAGAAGCCATGACGAAGTTCATGATGGACGAACGATGCACCCACATCGCTACAAAGGATCACGACCCCCCATCGACTCGCCCTAACCTTGCGCAGCGCCGCAGGAGGTCTGGAAACCGGAAACACATTATAGGTCAGGTTCTCTTGAACTAGCCACCTAGGTCACAAGCTGGGTGGCGCCCCAGGTGCGATGGGATGCGGCGGAGCTTGGGCAAAGAGTGGCGGTGGTCGTCGGGCCCTGGGGAAGGGGTGGGCAGCCCCGCGTAGGGCTGCAACCGGTGCCAGGTCGGGTGTCGGGAGCTTGAAGATGACCAAACAGGCGTTGGATGAAAATGCCCCTCTATGGGCTGAAGAAACCATCACTTAAATGAGGACAATAACATCATTTGGTTATATTTCCAAATCATCTACGTTGCATGGAAGGAGATGATGTGGCACTCAGTGATTGGTCCAAGTAAGTAAATAATGCAAAATTCATATCTTTTTATTGGTAGCTCAGATGGATGCGTATAAAATATAAATCTTGCTCAGAAAATTGTGAGGAATCCAATAAAAATAGATTTAGAAGCTAATTCCTCTTACAATTCGAAAAGTAGTGGAAGTTATCAATTTTAATGCATTAATGATTAAGAAACCCTAATTTGATATGATTAATGTATTAGGAAGGGTTTTATGGATGATTAAAGTTGATATTAACCTATTAATCATAAAAAGATACATTAAGATAGAAAAAGATGAACTTTGCATGTAATTGGTTTAATTTAGAGTTCCACGTACATGAATGAGCTTTAATGGGCCTTGAAACCCCTAAAGTTAGTCATTGTGACTCTTAATGGCTTTAATTGTTCAAATTCATGAATAATCTGAGATATGACGGTTCTATGATATTTCGAGTATAAGAGTTCCTAATTGTGGATAAATACCCTTAATATGGTAATTAGGGTTTTCTAATGGATAAAGGTGGAATTAATGATAAAAAGAGTTCATGTGTGAATTAGATCATAATGAACTATGAGTTGTTAATCCGGAAGGATCCAAAGATGATAATTAGGCCTAATGATCTTGTCATGAATTAAAAGGATAAAAATGGTAGTTCTAATGTAAAAGAGCATAATGGACTTAATTGATGGTTAATTGTGCCTTTGATCTGAAATTAAGGTTATATGTTGTTAAAAGGTAACCTTAATATCTTTCGTGAAGAATAGATGAGATAATAGGGTTTGTGATTAATTGTATAAAATTAGGGTTTAAAATAGTAAAAATGAAAAGGAACCCTAATTGCAATAGAAACCCTAAAAGTGGACTAGAAACCCTAGGAAGCGAGCTAGGTTTAATAGATCTTAATGGCATGATCAATGATAGGAAATTGGATGCATATTTCAGGATCTCTTTGTGTGCTTGCTTGCCTATTGGATTTCTTGCATTGATTGGATTAATTCTGTCTCAAATCATCCTGACAAGTATGTGGTTACACTTATGGTTAATTGCTTTAGTTTCATGGCGATTTTCAGAGGTTTTATCAGATGCTTGAAAATAACTGCTTGGATGACTTTTATTTCATGCAACTACAAAGTGACTATGATTATCACCATAAATATGTATAAATGACTGGCTCAGATCTTGGTCCTCCTCTGTGGTTTTGCTAATGATGAAAAGGGTAACCTAGTACAGGGCCTACTTGTTAAGTAGGACATTAGGCTATCATGAGTTAGAAATTGGGCTACCCACGTGTAGTGCTATGAGACTCTTTAGCACACCATGAGTTAAGGAGTGGGCTACCTATGGGTAGTTCCATGTGACTCAACCCTAGAAATTGATTCACTTGTTTGGCAGGATCATGAGGGGTTTAATGGGGATCTACCATAAGGAAGGTAGCATCCAGGTCCACTGCAGGGACAACACAGAGACTAGGGTATGTTTGAATTGAGCAGTTATGTTTAAAATGTAAAGTTCTTTTTAAATCATAATTGAATGCAATATGTTGTTACAGTTAATTGAACATTTGTTGTTCCCCCCACATACCGACATATTCAGTTATGCTGACTGACATTTTGTTTGTCGACGTTTTAGGTACAAGATTGAAAAGGACAAACAGTAAAGTTGCATATGTGGAATTAAATAAGAATTAAAGTACAAAGGAGGATTAGTTAGAATAGATTCCCGATGTGGATAGAAGTAGTTATCCAAGTTTTTGAAAAAGGCATGCAAAGTTTTATTTTATACCATATTTCATTTTATTTTGGTAGAATTTCATAATTATTGCTGATTCATTGTTGAACCTTTGATCATGTTAATTGGGATAATGGCTCTGACCTTTTGGTCTCCCTTAATTGGGGGTTACCGGGAGGTGGGTCATTACATTTGGTATTAGAGCATCGGTTCCTCATTTAATCTTGAATAATTAATAAATTTTACAAACTTTGTAGAACCCAAGGGAGTTATTAGAGGATTTTCCGAAAGACAGAGGTGTCTAGAAAAGGATCACATCCGGGGGCTGGCAATATTTTCCTCCACACCACTAGTCAGAATACAAGGACTCCCAGTTTTGTGTGACCGCCTGGCCAATGTCTCAGGATTTGACTCAAAGTAAGATACCTTTAGGACTATCTCATCTTGTTCATCCCTTCTCAACTCAAATGTTGTTAAGGATTATAAGGATTAGGGTTTTCTTTCTTTCCTCACCCTCTCGAGGTATGGGTAAAGTTGATAAGGTTTAAGGAATCCTCCACCAAATTAATGAAAAGCATGTAAATAAGATGTCATGGACATAAGATTAATAGTTTAAGTGTAAACTAAAGAATAGCTACATGCTTAGGTCATATGACATGAGTTGTCATGCCCTCAGGAGAGACCTGAGGCTAGACCTCCTTGTCAGGAGGATGAGTAGAGAGTGTTAGTCTTGGAGGTAGAGACCTCCATTATAAGTAGAGACCTAGTACATCCTTTGAAGATGATGCTAACCCTAACCTTAAGTGGTGGTTAGAGAGAGAGAGTTGGCATGATGAGTTAGATGTCATGATAGACCAGGTGTGTGAACATGCTTTTGGATGCCCATGACATTATGAGCCATGTGAGGTTGAATGACCTAGTACCTTTGGCGAACTAACCTTGGAAAGGGTCGTGCATGTTAGAGCGAGGGATAGCTCCTTCAATGATGAGGTTAGTGAAGAACCTATAGAAACCCTATGGGCTTATGCGAGTAGGGCATAACATGCACCCAGAGTACGTCAGTAGTGAGGGTAGTAGGTTGAAACTCTGGCCAGGAGAGTATGTTGGATGGCTTATGAGATAAGCATGAGGAGCTCTGGATAATCTTGAGCGAACGTAAGTTTGAACATAGGTTTCACCCATGTAGGGGTATGATGTGAGTTTGATCCTTCATGGGGAGAGGACCTCTAGTAGTAAGGTTGTTTGTAGGGTTAGCTCTAAGAGAGAGAGCAGGACCCAAGCAAGAAGGTTGGAAGCTTAGACTCAGAGATATGAGGAACAATGGCGATTTGAAGATGATGCGACCTAAGTGGATGGTTGCGGTTGCCTCATGCATGATCCCTGGAGGCTGATGATATCTTGGTTGCCTTTAGAGGAACCAAACCCTAGAAAGAGGATGAGGTTGCTAGTACCTATATGCAAATATGTGCTTACCTTCTGAGCTAAGAAGAAGAGTTCCTTAGACCTAAGGATGTTTAGTAACAGGTTGTGAGGCCTTATACCTAGTTGGTTATCCTTGAGAAGGACTCCACTCTAAAGTGTTGCTCGAGAAAAAGGATGACAGGAAGTGCATGTCATACCTTGTACATGTTGGGTTCATGGTTAAGAGGTTGAGAATGCAGTTGGACACCCAAGAAGTGAACCTAGGGTTCCTAGGCCTAAGAGGGGAAGTGGTGTACCTGATGCTCCTGATGAGATTTGAGTTTCTATAGATTCGAGCATGGTACTCCTCATGTTTAGAGGAAAGGGAAACCCCATTAAGTCAAAGGTATGTTTGATGAACCCCTCACAGCTGAGTTGGTGACATGGGAAGGTATGTTCTTGGTCCAATATTGAGGAATGAGAACAAGTATGACCTATCATGGTTTAGTAGGTGGTCTGATTGTGCCTTAGTAGCTTTCTAGGGTTAAGCATCATGTAAACCCTAGACATAAGGACGTTTGTGACCTTTGTTGCTATCAAGAGATAGTTTCCTCCCATCCTGGGAGTGGGACCCTTTTGTAGGGTGTATACCAGTCTCTGTTGGTTTTGAAGTAACCTAAGGAGGTATCATAGGATCTTGTGAAGCTAAGTGAAAAGTATATAGTAAGATAATGAACCTATAGACCCATAGATAACCATCTCTAAGTGCATGTGGGTGTGTTACCATGGAGGTAACCGGTATGGGGCCTGACCAAGGTAAGCATGTCGCCATGACCCCTATGAAAGGATGAAAGTCATCCCAGGAATGCAAAGAGAGATGATGGAGACTTAGATAAGGTTATAAGTTGGACATGTACTATGTTAGAATCCTAAGTCTATCCTAGGGTCAGGTAGGGATAAGACTGATGGAAGTACGAGTTTCCTAATTCCCTAGTTGCACATGACCGTAGGATCGGGAGATAACAACTATCATTGTTTGAGGGTCATGGGTTAGGAGATTGATCACCTTCATGAACTCATGGGACCCAAAGGGTAGATGAGGAGGGCACTATATGGATGCATAAGGGAAGAGGGATGACCCCAAAAGTGCTGGCACCCTACAGACCTAGAAGAGATGACCAAGGATTGTGTGGTGACCCAAGTAGGTTCTAGACCAATTTTCCATGGAAGTAACTTTGATATCGAGATGATTGTGATGTAGAGACATAAGTTGCACATTTCAACTTAGTTTTGAAGGTGTATTGGCAGTGTGGGATGTACCATCTCTACTCTTGGAACAGGAAGAAATTTGTGTTTGGACGGCCGCTAAATGCCTATTTCCTCTTGTTATGGGAGTGAGAGATAGGACAGTATGCATACCATACACCAAGGATAAAGGTGATGTGAGTTGGAACGTCGCTATGAGGTATGAGGACAGAGATGATAACATACCATTTTGGAGTGAACGATATGTGGATGGTTTACAAACATCAAGAGAACTAAGGTAGTCATCTTATGAGGATGCTTTTATCATGAGATATGTGGAATTTGTGAGTATACAAGGTTGAGTTTGATAACCAAGAAGATGAGCTCTAAGTTTTCTTGTTCAAGATAGACATAAAGTCTGAGAGGAGATGATAAGTGAAATAGATGGAGGTGTATGTCTTCAACATTTCCTTACAGATAAGGATGTGAAGTGGTTGAGATGCATCTGCCTAGTTAGATAGAGGCTATAAGAGGTTGTTAGGTTAACCCTAAGTTTGAAAAAGGAGATATGTTTGGGCTAGCAGTCAGATGTAACAAGATCTGTTGAACACGTTAGTAGTTGTTTGGTTAGCTAGCCTAGGCCTTGATGCAATAAAAGGATGGTTATAGAACCTCATATGCACTTCTATGGAAAAGAAGGTGATAAACCCTGACTAGAGTGTTTTAGGGTTTTGAGGAATCAACCTTAAGGAATCATGACATACAGGAGATCATGATTTTAAGTGCATCATACACCGTGGTACTACTAAGATAGTAAGTGGTAGCAGTACTTTGGATGCCTAAGATGAAGTTGCATGTGGCTTGTCGCCATGCATGCCAGGAAGTGAAGGACGGACACTGGTAACCCAGTGAGTTGATATAGAGGATAAAGAATCCCCGAGAGGGAATGGGAGTTCATCACTATGGATGTTGTGGTAAGTATCCCATGGATCAAGGAAGGTCAAGATGCACTATGGGTTATGGTAGATCGCCTTACATAGATGACATGAGAAAGAAAGAATAATGTCAAGGGACGGATATGGTTGAACTACATATGAGAGAGAGATGGTTCAACTACACCATGATGTGAGTACAAAAGTTCTTTATATCCTAAAGATTCACTTCCATGAGGTGGAAGTAGATGAACTCGATGCTAGTACAGTTTATCACCCCTAACTAATGGTTAGTATGATCCAGGCTAGAGGGTCTGATGAGAGCATGTGCGCTTGTTCAAAGTGATACATGGAGACAATTCTTGTCCTCTGTAAGATGTGATGATAACCACCATAGCCAGTGTCGGGATGTAAAGAAGCTCTGTAAGGGAGGTTGTGTCGGTCACCACTTCATTAAGATGATGTTGGTGAAGGGACCTCGCAAAGGTTAGAAAAGGACCACAGTGTGTGAAAATGAAGTCACTTTGATCGTGCAATGGCTGAAAGAGAGCCCAGGGGCGACGTGAGTCGTGAGCTGATGCAAAGCAGACTGACATGCAGTTCACTATGGGAGAGTGTGTGATGTGAAATTCCAACCCCTCTAAGTTATAGCTAAGAGAGCTGAGTCCCGACTGAATGGGTCCATTTGAGATGGATTAGTGGAGATGGTTATGTTTAGCCTTACCCCTCAGGATAACATGATGTATAATGTGTTCCATGAGTCTGATCTAGAGCACTATGTGAGGTACCCAAGCCATGTGTTGAGCCTTGAACCTATTCAACTTTATGAGAGACTGAAATGTCCAGAGACCTATGAGGGTACGATATACCAAGGTGAGAGAGAACTTAGATGGAAGAATATGAGATGATGAAGGTTCTTGGGAAGCACCATGGAAAGGGTGAGGCCACATGGGAGCCATGATGGACATATGAAAGGCTTATCCTATTTTTTGTGTACCTTGTGAAATTTTGGGGGCAAAATTCCTATAAGAGGGGAAGGATGTTATAACCCCAATTTTTAGGTTCTTTTGGGGAGAAATGTAATTTCTCCTGTTAAAGATATTTGAACAAATAATGATATAATGTTTTGAATAAAAGGATTTCGTTTAAAATAGCCTTGTTGGTTTTTTTGTGGGCTTTATTGGCTATTGGGCCCAATAACAAGGAAAAAACAAAGGAAACTCCATTATTAAATGAGTAAATAAGAAAATGGAGAAAAGAAAGATGTAGAAACCTCTAGAAGGCAAAGGAATGTTATCCAAAGTTGGATTTCGTGCCTCTTGGGTTCCTTGGGTTCCAAGGAGTCCAAAGTTGCAAAGATAATGCAACAAGAAAAGAAAATATCAATCAAATATTTCCTTATTAAGAAAGAAATTGGAGACAATGATAAAATATGGGAAATAAGTGAAAATAGGTAAGATTGAGTCATCCTTGATGGATTTTCGTATCCATAAGGTTTCTAATATTAAAAGGAATTCCAATAAGGAAAATAAAAAGAGAGATAAAGAGAAATCCTCAAAAAGATATATTTAATAAAGAAATAAAAATGATAATGAGAAATAATGGATATAGATGCATCTAGAAGGATAACGAGTATCCACTAAAAAAGGATTTTGAAACATTAGAGTTTCTTGGGGTCCAAGGAGCCCCAATGGAGAAAAAGAAAGAGAAAATACCAAAAATAAAAAAGAGAGGATAATGTGATACATAATTAATGAATTTTGTCGCATTGTTAAAAAGGAGGTATTTTCTACTAAAAGAAAATATAATTTCGTGCCAATGGATTAAAAGTCAAGCATAAAGAGAATAAGAGAGAGAATTTTCGAATTCCTAAATATCCAATGAACATGGCTTATTAAGAAGATAATTAGGAGAGAGAAGTTTGCTTCTTAATGAAGGAACTTGGGTTCCTATTGGGAAAAGAACTTATTAACTCATGGATGAACACCTTAGGGCGTGGATACCCTCCCCTATATAAGGGGTAGACCCTCTGGTACAAGTTTAAGAGAGATCCCATGCACTCCTCTCTCCCTTCTTCTTGTTCCTTGCACACAAACCCTAACCAAGGGGGGTAGTCCAACCCCTGGAGCAACAAGAAGCCATGACAAAGTTCATGATGGATGAACGACGCACCCACACCGCTAGAAAGGATCACGACCCCCATCAACTCGCCCTGACCCTGCGCAACGCCGCAGGAGGTCTGCAAACTGGCCGCACATTGCAAGTCGGGTTCTCTTGAAATAGCCACCTAGGACACAAGTTGGTCGGCGGTCCAGGTGCGGTGGGATGCGGCAGATCTAGGGCAAGGAGTGGCGGCAGTCGTCGGGCTGTGGGGAAGGGGTGGGTAGCCCCGCGTAGGGTTGCAACCAGCACCAGGTCGGGCGTCGGGAGCTTGAAGGCGACCAAACAGGCGTTGGACGAAAATGCCCTTCCACGGGCTAAAGAAAACATCACTTAAATGAGGGAAATAACGTCATTTGGTTATATTTCCAAATCGGCTACGTTGCAAGGAAGGAGATGATGTGGCACTCAGTGATTGGTTCAAGTAAGTAAATAATGCAAAATTCATATCTTTTTATTGGTAGCTCAGACGAATGCGTATAAAATATGAATCTTTCTCACAAAAATGTGAGGAATCTAATAAAAATAGATTTAGAAGCTAATTCCTATTGAAAATCGAAAAGTAGTGGAAGTTATCAACTTTAATGCATTAATGATTAAGAAACCC